>CALNXK010000037.1:3285000-3555000 GCA_942486035.1 Porites lobata | reverse complement strand
AATAACATTCATAAATTTGAGGGCTGTTTCCTGAGAGGTCCGGTAACTTCAAACGGTTTTAAAGTTCTCAACAGCTGCATAGTTGAATTTTATTAGTCCGTTTGCAAAAAAAAAAAATTGAGAATCTTGCTTTCAAAAAACGCTGTGATTGGATAATCTTCTACCAAGGGTCCCGGTTTCAGTAGTTGCACTGTAACTGTTATTCATTGTGTGTTTGTGACGAGAATGATGTTAATCACCCTTTTTGAAACATTAAAAAATGATAAGTTTATTAGTCTGTAACTTCTGTAAATAAAAAGACCAGTCCAGGAGGGCAAGGAGTGTTTCAAGGAACTTGTGCCTTCAAGGGTGTCTCAGTCAGCTTTCATCGCGAGTCCACTCCATTCAATATGATATGAGCATCTAAAAAAATTTCTGGGAGTGTCTATTCTTCACCTGTATGTTAACTGACTTAACTGTAAAAAGCAAACTGAACGTAAAGTATAACTTCCCTGTTACTCCAAGCAATATGAAGCTTTCCACAGAGACAGAAAATAACAAACCAAGCAGGCCTAAACAAACTGATCAATTTGCGGACTTTTTAAATTTACGCTTGGGCTTCCTGTGCCGCCCAGCACCCTACCCCTCCCAGTGGAGCATGAATTGATACCATAAGCAAAATGGCGGCCAAGATGTACGGAGGTATGCGGTGAAGCTGGAAAAAGACCTTGAAGTGCCGCATGGATAGCTACAGCTTTGTTTCGTCCACAGACTAAAGAACAATCAGGATTTTCTCTTCCAGAAGCCGGTATAAAAACAGCAGATGGCTATCTCAAGACATCCATGGTCGTCATAAATAATCAAAGCTAAGCGTTTGACACGTCAGCCCCGCTGTGATTTAGTAACAGTCTAATAAGGATTATGGAGAATAATTTTAGTTAAAGAGATCAAGCTAACGTCCAAGGAAGAACAAATATGAGTTTGACGTTGTTATTAAGGCGAGCTTTTAGAGTTAGATCGTTTAAAAGAACGTTGATATTTCTCGTGGTCATTCTCGTCCAAGTGTGGCTGGCAATTCCAGTTTTTTTCGGTCAACGCGGTAGCAAATGGCCCCAAGAATTTAAAGTTGTTTTTCCAGAAAATTTCGAGGCACCATTTGTTCCTCTGGTGATATTTAGCTCTTACAGACCTCAGTATTTGGAGAGAACGTTGGAATCCATTGCTTCTTCTGGAAGCATTGTACCCAGCACACCATGTTTGTTTATATTACATCACACCAAAGCATCATCTATGGATGATATTAACGAGACGTACAAAGTATTAGGTAAAATCACCTTCTGTAGGAAGCTTGTGTGGACTTTTGGAAATGAGAAAGAGGAACGGACTCCTGAAGTACTCAAAGCACATTGGTGGAACACAATGAAAAAGGTGTTTGATGAACAAGGTATATGATTCGTTAGGCCCTGTTAACTGCTACAAAATGAAACTCCCAGGCCCCGTTCATACGCCAAACTTTTCAGGAGCCAGATCAAACTCAATTTAAAGTAAGGCCGACCCAACTTACTCGGGCGACTGACTTGATTAAAACACCGATCTTAATTCCAGCAGCACTTTCAAAACGAAATGCTCATTTCAGTCAAAGTGCTTGCAAAATGCCTTATCAATATTTATGCATTAGATTCAGCAAATGAAAAGTTTGACGTCCCAATTTTTCCTGTTCCAGAATCTCTCCAAAGTTAAAATTCCCGTCCAGGCTAAGTAGGAAGAACAGTTGACAATTTTTCACGTACTTAATTCAATACACTAGGTTCAACTTATGAAAAGTTTGGTGACTGAACCAGGCCTAACTGTGCAATAATATTATTATCATGAATAATATTATAATGTTGCAAAACGAGTTTCACCAAAAGTAGACTTGCTGTTCACTCTCTCCTGTAGTCCCAAGTAGTCTTACTATGCTAGACAGACTGTACATACAAATTCTTGGTTATCACATGACGTCACCAACAAATTCAAAATTAAAGAACTATCAATCTGGACTGGGTTTTTCATTTTATGAAGTGTTAGAGCAGCTAAAAACTTGCGTTTTTTTTACAAATTTTAATTTCGAAAGGGTTTTTCATTTTTGTGATAGCTTATGCTTGAATCTCTAACCTTTTGTATGACATGGCATTTACGTGACAGCCAAGAGAGCTGTCATGTACGGCAACACATTTTATTTAGAGAGAAGTTGCAGATATATTTTCCTTCCTCTGGGGGTGTATCTTGATAATCAGATAACTACAGCTTGGAGCCCTATTGTTAAAGGGGTACATAATTATGAGCCTCTCTGTGGGTTAGGGTATCTGCAGATGTCAATTTCATCACCTGTTGTCCCTTAAATCATTGGTTTTTTAATAAAATTGTCTGGTATCAAGAATTGTTTTGTGTGGTAACGCTACAAGTGAGCTTGAGCAACACAAAAACAATTGTCACAATTCCTCTGTTGATTGAAAGTCGTGAATTCAGTTACAGTAAGTGTGTTCAGTGCCAAATCTAGGCCAGAGAATTATATTATGATTTCCAATATATGGTAATGGACCTTTTTTTGATATTATGTTACATCCTAGATATCCCACTTGAATGATTCCTATTGTTTTTTTGACACTCTAGTATCAAAAGGTCTACATCATGATTGGCAAAAGTGTGTAGGAAATATTAGTGCTTTAAATTGTATCTTTATACATTTTGTATGGCTTGTTTGTAAATGTGATTTTATCCGCAGTAACTTTCTCTTGAAACTTGGTTTTACTAAATTAAAAGCTATGTTTTTACTTCTAGATGCCTTCCAGTTAAAGCATAATGAAACCTTCACTGGGGATGTTCTGTTTTTTGAAGATGATGTAGTTGTTGCACCAGATTTCATGGAAGTAATGTGGTTCTCCCTTCTTGTCAAGAACTCAGTTCCCAATATCCATTTCAGCACCCTACAGGGCATTGGAGAGGAGAATTTAGTTGATCATCAACCAGATGCATTTGTTGTGAGCCAAGTGCCACTTGTCCAGAGCATTGGTTATGCATTTAATTCTTCTATATGGGAATATATCAAAACATTTCAACAAGATGCTATGGGGCATGCTGAAAAGGACTGGCCCCTTTATCTTGGTTTAATGTTGCTCTATAACCGTAATGCTACAGTCTTTAAAATTGTGTCACCAACCATAAGTCGCATCTGGCATGTTGGTGACAATGACTTAGGTTCGACAGGTGATCCAGAAAAGAACAGTGAATACAAACCAGATATGTTACCTCCTTGGAAACGTGCTCGTGAACAAAGATACTTAAATCGACACAAGGCTAATATTTTGCCTGGTGTTAGGGATATGCATGGCAGATTGTGCCACCCATGTGAAATGGAGTTACAGACTTACAAGTTTTCACTAGGAAGCTATAGTTGCCGCTGTCTCTGTCCAACGAGCAATATACAAAAATACATCAACTGGCAGATGGCTGCATTTTCATCAAATGTACAGCCAGGAATGCGCTGTACACTTGTGTCTCATCTCATGACTATGGTTTTACTTGTATTTGTTGGTATGTTTTTGTTTGGTTATCTTATGTCATTACGTTAATGTAGGTTGTCATAGAAGTAAGTTTATGGTAATGAGTGAAAGAGATGTTGTGTAGTTATATCAAGAAGAGTTTAAAAAAAACCAAAATATGGGCTTTTGCTTTTTGGGCCAAGCAAAGAATAGAATCTTTGTTTTCAACCCTTTCACTAGCCCGTGTACAGCCACCCCCTCCCCTTAAACAAAATCCAGGAGAGAGATGTCTCTGTTGCATCATCGTTAATCGTGTGTCGCAATAAGTTCTGTGGTTTTTGGGTCTGACAGAATTTTGACCTTGGAAGCAGTTAACATTGCTGATTAATGTTGATACATGCAGGAGTTGATCCATTCAACGATTTTGAATAGTTTACACATACGATATAAATATGCCTCGTTGGTTGACTGTGGTGTTAACCTGAGTTCTGTTAAGGACTGAAACTTTGTGATAATATCTGTTTTAAACATGTGTTCATACACAAACAATCATTCAATGATGGCAATAATTTTATTCCAATTTATTGTAACAGCAGGGAATTCACAGATGCAAAAAATTACCATGTATAATATATTAAAATATATGTTATTGAGCAAAAGATATTTCAATTTATACTCTAGCTGTTTTCCGGTTGATTTTATTTCATAAAATAAAAGATCAAATTTTCATTTTTTAAATTAAATTGTGTTTTTAACTGGGTGGTTATCACCCGGGGCCTGGGGGTTGTCTAGTCCCTTGGGGGGGGGGGGGGGGGGGGTTAGGGTTAGGTTGAGGGAAAACCCAGGTCTTCCAGGGTTGAGGTGCCGTGGAAATAGAGAATAAATAGTTGGGCAAATGAATACTAACTATCAAATAACAAGGCAAAATGAGTGATAACATATGAACAAGACCGTGAACTGGGGAAAAAACGTTTAATTTTCTAGTTGTACCCTATATACTTCTACCACTAGACTTACATTCTCCAAACTAAAAGAAAGAAAACTAAAAATCTCTAAACAACTTTTATGGTGGTTACGTCAGACTAGAAATTTCACCACTCGGCTTGAATAGCCTGCGTTGCAGCTGTAATTTAACTCCAGTTAGTAACGTCGGCGAAGCAGCTCCGAGATCCTTTTTCTGCAACCCCCCCCCCCCCCCCCCTCCACCCAACGGGCTCATTGAATTACCGCAAGTGCGTTTCGAACTTCCCTTCATCCTGCTTGGCAAATCGACAATGGCTTTTTGACAGGCCAATCATGATGCAAACTCAAATCCTGGTACACAGGTGAGGGCCCAGAACAAGGATTTGGCGCTGTTTCGCAGATGGACCTAACCAGAGTTTAGTTTCGTCTGTGACGCAGGCTAGGCTAGGATAGCCTCATTTAGAAATTGTAAACTCAAGAAGTTCCAGTTGCAATTCCCACTGTAAGTAATTTAAAAAAGGTAAAGTTATTGTAATGATTCAATTTAGCACTTTTGTTCCAATAATCGCCTCCTCTCAATTGAGCGCCCCAACTCAAATGTGTTTTTGCTATGAAGCACCCATTTTCTAATAAGGGCCACTATTGCGTAACCACCTTCATTCCAATAAGCCGGCCCCCTTACTAATAATAGGCCCTACTCCAATAATTGCCCCTATTCATTGACAGTGATAGCACTGTTAGAGTACATGTACTTTGGAGTTCTACGTCAAGCCATAAATCACGTGACGGAAGTACCAAATTGGATGTGGAAGGTGCTGCACCCGAAAGCTTTGTTATTGGTGAAAGCGACACTGAAGCTACCGACGTAGAAAAGACCAGTGACTTTCAAAATTCCCCGCCATTATTTAGTGAATATTCAGTGTATATTTGTTACCTTGATAGTTTCTATTATCGTTCCTTTAGTTTTAGAATAAATATCAAAGCGTTGCTTCGCACATTCAAAAAAGAAAAAAGCGCTCTGTTTTGAATAAGCGCCCATATGTAAATGAGCGCGACGCAGTATGGTATTTCTGCTTGCACTTATAACAGTCAACCGCGCATGGATTACAATATATCTAACATGTCATTCGCCAGCAGCTTTTCCTCAATTAGACACTGTTCTTCATTTCTGGTCATCTCCGGATCCTGAGACTGAGTACTAGTGGAAGAACTTCTTGACCTTGATTTCTATATATTGAAAGAAAGTGAAACATGACGTCAGATCTTGTAAATTTGAATACTTCCATAGAGCGAGGGGAGGTGGGTGGGGCGGGGATGGAGGGAAGGCGGGAGGGCTTAAACTGGGCTACACGGTGCTTGCATATTATTTTGTTTTAGTTCAGTTTTGCGTGATCATATATAAGTTTGAGGGTAAGCTCTCATCATTTTCTACTTTATCGGTGCGGAAAACAGTATACAAATAGTTCCTTAAGCGTTCCTCTCCTCTCCAGAAATTGTATGCGATATGTTATCTCCATATAAGTAAAAACTATGTCAGATCTGTTCCCAGTATATAGACACTCCTGGACGCGATAAGCGACCTGCCAACTCTTGTCTTTTTCAATGAGTTTTGCTGCTAAAGTAGGTTTGGCTGCGGGGAGTTTAAAGGGAAGAAGTCTCTAATCATACCTTTTCCCCTGAAGTTTTCTGATAGTTATATAAATGTTCACACCAATATTCCACCTAAAACCAAAAACAAAAAGGCTATATAAATATAGAAAAAATATAAGATTTGAGACATAACACGGGAGAAAAATCACAAATTGTCGTTTGTCAACGTATTGTAATATTCTTTCCCCAGCAATGGGTTTCGTTTGCCTCGCCATTCTTAGAAATATCGTACTTTATATATTGCCAAAAAAACTAGAACAAAAAATTACGGTTTCTATAAACAAGGGTTTTCAATAGGTTCTAGAAAAAAACATTTTTTTTCTAAAACAGGAGAGACGGGACCGTCATTACCTCCTTATGATCAGATTCGTGCAAAAGACTTGCTGAGCTAACACAGCTATGTAGCTGTCTGCAAGCCAAAGAAAGGTTGTCTCCCTCACTTACGTACGAGATGACCTCAGTTTATTCCAGACCGTGTGTATTGCTCCTTGTATTGGTCCGTTTCCAGGATCCAGTAGGAATCGAACCCGGCGGTGTGCAGCTTAGCCTGCTCCACAGACGGAAATTAGCCCTTAAGCTGCTGCAGTAAATGTGTCCTGGGACATTCAAAGTCTACTATTAAACTAAAGGCAGATCCTGTACAATTTTCTTTAATCGTCAACCCAGAGAAAAGGCGGAAAAGAAAGAAAATAGCTGCTATATTTTTCCTAACCTGGAGTAGAAAAAACATGGTGGCTGTTTCTTGTCCGTAACCTTTTTCTCGAATTCTCTGGACTCTTCTTCGGGCTAAGCATCCTCGTAACACTTCAACGAAGAAAAAAGGTTATCATTACAAATTTCAATAACCCTTGTGAGGGAACGTCTTGTAAAAAAAAACGGGCGGCACTAACCTAAGCAGAAGGGTGCAGTAAGATATAAATTGGCCCCCTTTTTGAAGTCAGACCGTGAGAAGAGCAGGAAAAAGCCGTTAAGGGAATAAGAGAATCAAAACTGAGATATGAGCCAAATCAAAAAAAGTGTAAAGCTTGAAATGGGGGCGTGACAAAATTTCCTTAAAGATTTTTTCACAGAATGAAACATGGCAGAAGGAACTTTACAGTTTTTAAGTGTCGTTAGACAAACGATCATTTATCTTAGTTCATATTGAAGGCATACTTTTCATTTCTCTAGAGGTGATCATTGCCGATATAATTCAAGCCATGCCCGCCTTAATTTTTTACGTTAAATAGCCGACATTTCCCCGTATGATCTTCTGTAGGACTAAAATTAGTTTAAACGCGTTCCAACAATTGCAGTGTTTACCAAACGAAACTTTAAGTTATTTTCATCTTACTGTAGCTGCAGGTATGTAAGACATTACTATTCCCCACTCCAAAAACTATACTAGGGGAATGGTTCAAAGCTTTCGGCGCAACGATTTTTGGGATTGTTCAGGTGGAAAAGCGATTCTTATGATTGGTTAACAGTTGCCTTGAATACCATCCCAACCAAAACTAACGCTTGTCCACCCAAATGATCCCAAAAACCACTACGCCCAAAGCTTGCACTCAAGTCTTCCTAGAGTTTCTAAAGTGGGGAATTTATATGGTATTTATACAATCACTCACCTGACTGCAGAAAAATGACAGCCGTGAGCTGGCGAATGCGATTATTTTCTGTTGAAACACAGGTGTCTGATGGGTTTCTTTTTCGTACTGATGTCAATAAATATTTCTCGAATTTAAAAGGAGTAAACATGTGTATATACTGAAAGCAAAATTTTTATTAGTAGGGAAGTTCTCGCAGTTCAGAATTCTACCGTCCAGCAAAATCAGTGGGTCTTAATAACACATTCTACTCAGCATTTCGAAACATTTGGTAAGACCGAAAGTGAATCTACTCAAATAGGGATACATGACACATTTTGGGGGAATAGTTGCACATATTAGACTTAGAATAACCCTATAATTATAATCGCTTGTGGCGGCTTTGCCGCCAAATGTCACTCGACTACTGTACTACACAATAACACCAGCTACGCAGGCTAAATTTTAAAAAGTTATCTATATAAGATGTTGAACACGCTTCATTTAAATTAAAAAAAAAAAACTCGGCAACGTTTTTTTCAAGTCAAGTTTTCTTTTCCTTTTCCAGTATTCTTGAAGTCATTTTCTCTGGCTTTTTCAATAAACAATGATGGAAAATTGTACGTAATTTTACAGATATAAGCGGCGGATAAAATGCCGCGAGGTAACAAACAAGAGAGAGGGAGAATAACCAATTACAGAATTAAAAAAACCAAGTTTAGTAACTATCGTGCACTATATAACCTCACAATAACTGAACTACTTACTGATATCTCGAATAGTCAAACGAAAATCTTCCTCTTTCATCTTTTCCGGGCGCACAAGTATAGTAGGACGTTCGAGGGAAATTACTTTTCGTTTGAATAAAAAATCAGGTCAAGAGAATAGCGCGTAACGAGTTCATTACATTACAATTGAATAAAAATTTCCCCCGCCGGGCGCCCAAGTGGGCGCCCAAGGGTGCCCAAGCCGTGTTCATTGGAGAAAGAAGAGCTGCGGTTTTCAGTCGAATAACGCCGCACGCACTTATTTATTTTTCCCGCTTCAAAGTGGGCGGCGTTTGTTTGAGAGTTGGACGCAACAGCGCGAACCAGAAAGTTTTACGTTTTTTGGTGGCAAAGAGAGCGAGAGACCGGAAGCTCGACTTGTTGTCCTCATCAAGTGACGTCATTTTGGCGTTGGGGCCTACTACCGGAACCGGAAATGAGAAGCAGAGGACTTTGAGAAAGTCTAAGGGTGCGTTCCTTTCCGAGATCAGTCGGATCATGGTAGATCAAATGAGCCGATGAATCCTTGTCCAGAGTGGATTCATTGGTTCATTTGATCTACCATGATCCGAGTGATCCGAGATCACTGGTCCTGATCATGGCATCAGACGAAGATTTAGAAGGCGATTTCAACGGGTCAATCAGTGTAGACTTACATGACACAGGAGACTTATGATGTCCCCGTACACCGAGTAACTTCCAAAGGTGACTCAATGACCCGATCGTCTGTTACAATCATATATATTATGGCGACTACAAAAAAAACAGCTGAGCAAGTATTTGTTGTCGGGGTAGGAATGACAAAGTGAGAAACCAGTGCAGATTAAAAACTTTCGTGACCTTGAGCTTTATTTTTCAGTGTGTATCGCAATTTAAAATTTTAAACTCAATTTATGCTTAATAATTAAGCTTATTGTAATCAGTAAATTGTTGTTCTTCTTTTTAAGGTTTGAGAAGCCACTTACCAAGAAATGGGACTATCCAGGTATACATATAATTCTAAAATTGACTTTAAAATAGTGATATTAATATCACTATTTTAAAATCAATTTTAGAATTATATCTGAGTCATGCCAGTTTTGTTCTAGCGGAAGGTCAGTAAGAGGGACAACATTTCCTAAGATATCCCAGCATTTTACTGTGGTCATAACTGTCGTCTGATTGTTAGAAAACCTTAAGACCTCAATAATCAGAGGTCATTGCATGAGCAGATGTACATGCACCTTTCTTTTGTCTTTGGACGACAAGAAATATTGGTTTTCCACCAAACTATAGTCTATGTATGTATGAAGGTGAGGTTTGGTGGAAAGTTTTTTCATCAAAAATATTGTCTTTCCTCTCCTGTCCTGTTGCGTAAGTTCAATAATAATGGACTCTGAGGGAAGCTGATGGATGTGTGTATTGTTTTTACAGATATGGCAAGGGAGGCTGGAACAGCAGCACTAAAAGATGCTGGGATTTTGTATCAGGATGTGGAAGCTGTCGTAGCAAGCTACTGCTATGGTGAACCAACCTCAGGTAAAGTGCAGGTAGCTGCAAAGTTTTGGATGATTTTTGATTCCTTTCTGTCGTTATATACTTCAGTCAAACCTCCTCAATATGGACAACAAAGGAACAGAGATTTGGGATCCAGTGAGGTGTCTCATCATTACTGATAGCAAAGGGACAGAGCCAAGTTTTGGTATTACAGAGGGGTCTCTTTATTATTGACACCAAAGAGACATAGCCAAGTGTCTATTTTACAGAATGATGTAACAGAATGTATTATACTGGTATATTAGGGATTGCATAAAATAGCATAACTTGCAAAGTAGTCAGTTTTTCTCAACATCAGCCTTTTTGAAAGTGTGAAATTCAAGACTTACCATGAACTCTCACATAAGCCAGTCACATGCCTGTTGAGTCTGTGAGGCTTCCCTGTTAGCAGAGGCCTTTTTTCCCTGGTATTTGGCAGGCGGGAGGAAAAGAGACCTCTGCCATGGGCAGAAACGGACTTTGATGAAGCCGCCGTCCATGCTTATGGACGGTGCTTTGCAAAACGCACGCTCCTTGTAGTGTTTACTAACAGTTTCTTGAGCCTGATTAAAAAAAAAACTTTCACGCTGTATGTGTTCTTGTTCAACCACTTTTACAAGACTAATTTTTGTGTGATCGAAGTTTTATGATTATAGCAGAGGCCTCTTTTCCCTGTATTCCTTTTTGTTCACGCGCTACGGTCAGTTACACATGAATTTGAGTTTGCTGTTTACTGTTCCTCTTAAGAGGACAGTAAACAGCGAACTCAGAATCCTTCAAAATTGCTCAAAATACCACTTCTGAGGCAAAGGTTCTGTAGGTAAGGTAACACAATGTTCATTCAGCATTGAACCATGCACATAACCAGCAATATACCACCTCAGATGAAGCAAACAGTAAATCCAGCACATTTACTATAAAATTACAAATATTATACAATTAATCAGTTTCACAAACAGACTGTGCACACTTTGCATGGGCTCTCTGTTGAAATGGAAATCATCACATTCGTTGACAAAAAAACTACATGAATGTAGCTATTCAGATCCAGGTACTTTGGAGAAAAACAGAGAAACTAAAATCTTTATTGAGAGCTTTAAAAGGCTTTAACAGAGCTAGGTCATCGGTACTATATAAACTGCATCTGAGGTCAAATCCTGTCAAAAATAAACCACAATAAGCATAAAACAGACCAGCTTCATGACTTCCAGATGTTATACTCAGAACGACAAAAATATAATTTTCTCATTCAAAGTTTAGATACTCCCAGTGCTGTGCTCCGTGCACTGCATAACCTACGTGAGCTTGTGAGTTGCGTTTAGCCTGTCAACACTGTGTTTCAAACTTAATCATGTACTACAATGTTCACATGATGATTAGGTCTCCAAGCAACAGCGGTGCATGCTCAACAAAGCCTGTTCCGCCCATGACAGAGGTCCCTTTTCCTCCCACCCACTGAGTACCAGGGAAAAGAGGCCTTTGCTAGCAAGGAACTGTTAGGCAAGAGTTAAAAAAAAAGCTGACTCAGGGCTCAAATAAAAGTCCTGTGCTGTAGTCTGGGATAAGTGGATTTTCTAGCTGGGCAACCAACTTTTAAAGCTTACTAACCCAACAAGCATGAGTCCAGGTAAGTCATCTTCTAACAAAATCATTAACTAAGACAAACAAGAAGCAGCCCTTAGGAAGCAAAATATGAGAGCTGCCTTGCCCAAAGGACAAGCCAGAATTCAACTTTTTTTTTCAAGCCCTGTGGCTGTTAGTTTCCCATATAACAAAAAGGATCTCTTCCCAGTCTCACTCATGTACATTTTTGTTGTTGCTCCAGGGTAACCTTTCATTTGATGAGTGCTTACCTTGAACTACAAGAACACTAAGTGTTTTTGTAGTTCAAGGTAAGCAGTCTAGGTACATCTGGGATCAAAAGATTTGTCTGTAATAGGTAGCTGTCTGTATTTTAGAGGAATGACCCCTTATGGAGAGTTTGACAATTTACTGTGAAACTCAGAAAGCTGTGAGCAGTCAGCACTGCAATATTTTAGGAATGCACTGTGTTGCAAAGAGTCAGGTGTGAGAAAACTAACTGCAAGCTATTTGTTTTAATTGACTACTTCACAATCAATGATTCTTGAAATACAGTTTTTCAGGTGATCACCATTTCTGAGTTTGACAGTAATATTAACTGGAATTTTTTTGAAATATAAGAAGATTCTCTTGTTTCATTTGTAGGTCAAAGAGCAGTTTATGGTATGTAGTTCTTTAAATTTCAGTGTGTGAATTGTACCGTGTAAGTATTGGTAATGATGTGTAACTGATGAGGCTCCAAAGCGGCTTAGCCATTAGCCAACTTAGTGGAGGGCTGCTGAAGTAAATCAGTTGTAGTTCAAAAAGAAATAATTTCAGGTAAAAGGGTGTCAGCTTAAATTGAAATTTTTTTTAAACCTGAATTTAATTTGACCTGTATCATAGCCATGCTCAGTGCCTTTTGCCAGAATGCATTCGATTTTCATTTAAACATTTGATGTTTAAGGGTATTGGGCAAAATTTGGAGCAGAAATTAACCCTCTCACAGCTTCCTTTTTTTTGAGGCCCCTGGGACTGTCCCTTTTGCCCTTAATCTTACTCATTTGAAGGGTTACTTAAAAAGAAAAAAGCCTCAAGGTAACCGTGATGAGCTGCTAGTTTCTTCTTTCAAAAAGCCTCATGTTTGCTTGTAAAGAAGAGGGAGATTTTGATGTGAGATCAAACATCACTGGGCATGTCCAGCTTGTTCTGATAGGATGACTGTTAACTGTTTTACATCTATGTTTCTTTGGATTAACTATTAAATCACTAGCATACACTGTCCTTGTTTCAGAGCTTGGTCTGACAGGTGTCCCTGTGTTTAACACAAACAACAACTGCTCTTCTGCATCATCTGCCCTTATGCTGGCTAGATTATTGGTTCTCAGTGGACAGTATGAGTGTGTTTTGGCATTAGGTAAGGTAAAATGTATCAGTCGATACCATCCAATTATGTGTAAGTCAACAGTGATGGGAGGGAATTTGGGCTTTTATAAAGTATGCTTACTTGCCTTCGTTATGACTTCACTGTATTACAATCATGGAACACTGGCAGCCCGGTTTATTCTTGGCAAATCTCAGTCTGTGGAGCAGACGTTTTTTGTGTGTGTTTTTCATAGTAAGAGGCCAAACAATAAAATTACAGGGGAAGGGGGGTGAGAGAAAGAACACAGAGAGAATAAAACAGCTGTTCCGTATTTGCCTTTTTCCCTCACACCTTCCCTCATCATAAACTCATTTGACCTCTCTTTTGCTTTTGTCCAGCTTTACCTCTTGCATTTTGTGCCACAAACAAAAAACACAACAACAACAACAACAACAACAAAAAACGCCTGCCGGCCACACAGGCTAGCCATATCTTTTTTTCCCGTTTTTCTCAAGTCAGGCGATTCAGTGGACTCATTTTTTCAGTCAATTTGAAAAGTTGTCATTTCTGAATAATTATTGAAAGGACGTGTTAAAATTTCAGTCCGAAATACAGAATATTCTTTGAAATATGTGATATTTAAAACTGGGATCTATTTTAATTTTTTGAATATATCATCCGAAATCTTTAGTGTGGACATTTGTAAAGGATTATGGCAAGTAGAGAATCTAAAAGTTTTTAAATTTTATAGTCTACCTACGACAGTGTAAGTAGTCTTGCATCAGCAATTGTTTTTTAATGGTTACTCTACTTCCGTATTGTTAAAGGAAAAAATCGAATTTAGTGACAGTGTAAGTAGACTAATCCAAAACGTTTAATGCTATTGTCTGTTCATTTTTGTTTCAATTTGAAGGTTTTGAGAAGATGGAGCGAGGATTATCGGAAAGGTTTCATGATCGCGCATCTCCTGTTAAACGTCACATGGATCACATGATAGCGATCGGTGCCGCACCAGGACTAGTGAACCCACAATTAAACACCATGACATCTGATGTAATCAAGGTAACAATTGAATACTGCGTTCGCACTAGAGAAAAACTAGAATGCGGTGGACACGCGAGGAAAAAAGGAAAGGGAAGCGTCCCTCCTTCCAGTCGCGCCTATCACATTTTCGCGCTTCTTGACACAGGTATCGCAAGCTCACGTCGAGTGAGATTCGTTGTTGCATATTAAACAGAAATATTACAAATAGCGTGTATAGGGATTTTAGCGATTGTCAGTTAAACGGACAAAAATAGCATTAAAAATACGGTAGAACTACAACTGTCTTGAATCGCGTTCAAACGGCCACCAAAAACGCTGAGAAATGAAATATAGAAAGTAAAAGCAAAATAGAAACAAGAAGACTGGCAAGGTAAGAAATTCTGACGTATTTTTAATGGTATTTTTGACCGTCAAAATAACGCGATCGCTAGAATCTCCATACAAATGTTGTTTTGCCAATGTGTAAGGTCATTTCGTAACGTTTGTGTAATACGTAGCCTCCCTTGCAGACGTTCTTCTCGTGGGGCAGGAACGCGTGACGAACCATTAAGAACGTCTGCGGGGGAGGCTATGTAATACGCGTTGAGAACAACATGTACTTTATGTTGCGTATTCTTTCGCTCAGCGTCTAGTCTGCGTACAGACGTCTTCAATTTATTGATTTTTCTTCCTTGGAAGTTTGCTTTTTGTTTGGGAAACCGAATGATATTGTCATTTGCCTCATCTCTCAGATCTCTCAGTCGTCTAGTCGTAAGAGCCAGGCTACTGTTTTTTATTATTTATTCAAAGCGAGTATTTTGTTTAGTTGAATGGCAAAACAAAAATATTAAAATCTTTGTTACCCTAAAAAATCACTCCGTCAGGCTATTTGCTATCTTCTTAAAATGCTAAAACGTGTCTTTGCATCAATTGAATTCCAAAGATAATGGTCCAGTATTATTATTTAAGACTATATTCAGGCAAGTTGTATAGTGGCCTGCGTCACAGACGTAATTTAACCTCGGTTAGGCAGCTCCGAGATCCTTGTTCTGGGTCCTCAACGGACTCAACGAATTACCGAACTGAAGTGGGTTTCGAATTTTCCTTCATCCTGATTGGCAAATCGACAATGGCTTTTTAAAGAGCCAATCACAGCGCGTGCTTAAATCCTGGTACACAGATGGGGGCCCAAAACAAGGATTTCGGTGCTGCCGCGCAGACGGACATAACCAGAGTTTAATTTCGCCTGTGGTGCAGGCTAGTTGTAATGCTCCCACACAATATCATTTTTTAGTGCTCCCTGAGGAAATTTGTTTAATATCTTCTTCATAACTCTATAGGAGCATTTTATGTTTGGGCTAAAGCAGTAAGTAACGACTTCAGCACAGAATTGATCTAAAACAGCAATATGCTGGTGGCATGGTCCCTTTAAGCTCATTTTTGTCACGTGTTTAATACACAGCTCTTTGCATATGCCGCACAAGAGCACAGTACGAAATATGGAAGTACTTTAGAGCAGTGTGCAAAGATTGCTTACAAGAATCACAAGCACAGCGTACATAACCCATATGCATGCCTGAGGAAGGAGATTCCTTTAAAATATATCAGTGAATCAAAGACCATATGCAAACCTATTACACTCGCCATGTCGGCGCCCACAGCAGATGGGTCAGCAGCTGCTGTTGTGTGTTCAAGAGCCTTCATGGAGTCCAGGGGAATGCAGGTTAGCCTTCGAACTGGCCGTGAGATCTTTAATACCCTGGGTTCTAGAATTTTTTTCTGCCTTGCGGCGATCGGCTGCCTCGGAGATTTTTCGGGCCGACGCGTCTTCGACCAACGACAGAAACCGGAAACCGTGCAAGAAAAGTCTCTCTTTGGCACCCATGGTAGATCTCTAACAACCTCCTGGGAAAATCTTGACGAGGAATCACATTCGTGATTGTTCTTTGTGCTAGATACAATAATAAACGAAGGTCTTACGATGTAGTCACTTGTGGTAGAAAACACAGCAAGGAAATGAGAGAGCGGATAGCGAAGGTAACTATTTCTCTGTCTCCAGAAACAGTGACTATCGATATACAGCAACCACAACCGACTGTGGTGATACAAATAGTAATGCGTAAAATCACCTTTTAGTTATAACCTGAAGAAAACTCTTAAGTAGTCGAAAGGTCGCCATCTAGGTCTCAGGTGATTACATCGTGAGACAAATCATCAATTCTATTTGAGGTGCGTGGTTACCCTTCACTACCCTTGAATTGCTATTTACTCTCTCACTATAGCTAAGTATAAAAAAACATAATTTTCTTGTTCCTTTCATATAAGAGAAATCGTAGAACTCATCGCAAATATTTGATAAGAGAACTAGAATAATCTTATTTGGGGGTCTCCATTTACGAGTATGTTACAGACACTTCCCGCTGTAATCAAAGGTCTCAAATATACAGGAAAACTTATTCATCAACAACCTCTTACGTCGATTGTCACCAAAATCTGAAAAAATCGTAAATGCGGTTCTAAATGCTCGTTTTTGTAAGCATTTTAAACAATAGCAATTCCCGAGTTGCCCCAAGCTTCTGTTTGAAAACGAGGCCAAGTGCGAAGCCATTACTGATAGGAAATGCTACCACAACAACAACAGTTTATTCGATTGTCAAATGAGTTAGGTCTATGTTACCCACAATTAGCGGAGCTATTCTAGGTGGGCAGCAATACAATAATTGTCTTCTATAAAGTCGGCAAAGAACTTAAGTAAGGAAAAAGCGAAAATAAAATGAAATAAATGAATAAATAAAAGGTAGCACCTATAGTTGTAAGGAAGGAAAACACTTTAACTGAATAAAGAGTTCAGGTAGGAACTGGCAATAGTACTCATGATTTTTATTCTCATGCAAATAAAACGAATTTTCATAAGAAAGGTTTGGCACTTAGCCTCGTTTTGAAAGTGAGAATTTTGGAACTCCAAAATGGCCTGTTGTATCAACTTAAGGCCGCGGTGAATATTCATACTAATCAGGTTAAGCAGCAATATTTTCACGTAGTTTAGAGAACTTCTTAAACTTCTTCAAAAATTCACAGGGAAAACCAATTGTTATTAATACCTAAGAGCTAGAATACAAAAAATAAAAAGTGATATTGATCTTTCCATTCTATTTCTTATTGTAAAATTCAAGCCACTCTACTCGTTGTCATCACTGCTAGTTCACTTCATAATGTGATCTGAGTGAACAGGGCTGTCCGGCAGATATTCACAGGCATACCAACCGAACTAATTGGGTAGTTTCTTTGTTTAAGAGTAAAGCTGTGGAAATTGTTGCACAGCAGATGGTCACAGACCTACCATCCTCGTTTGAGCAGAGCTTTATGGATTTAGCTGGTGTTGGTATGGCTCGTAAGGCTGCTGAAGACTGCTACAGATCGTCAGGTCTTACCCCTCGAGATGTCGACGTGCTTGAGGTGCACGATTGCTTTTCCTGTAACGAGGTTAGTTGTCTACTGTAAATATTATTTTCTTTCGTTAGAATAAAAAAAAGAAAAAAAAACTGATTGACCTTGACTTTGTAGGGGTGGCACAATTGCTGGTAACCCAGTAGTTTATATTGTAGCCCACAAAAATGGACGAAAACAAATACAGTGATATTAAAATTAACACAGCAGGTACTGAGTATCCCAACTAGGGGGATGCAAACTAGTTGGCCATTAACCCTTTAAGCCCTCAGAGTGATCAGCATCTAATTTCTCCTTGTAATATCAACGCTTTGTAAAACAGAGTGGTCATGAGAATTACGGACATGATCACACGAGATGAATTTGCTTGATATTTTATCAACTTCTCCCCACTTCTTCTGTAGGAACGAATAGAAGCAACAAATGAGAATTCAAATTTTGATCTTGGGGTTTAAAGTGTTAGTGAGCAATGCCAAGGAGTTGAACTCGGGCCTTCCTAGAGCAAATTTAGTTAGCGGTTAGAGCGAGACTTGAAATTTGGACCTCCAGATTTTCAAGTCCAGCACGCTAACCGCTCGTCCAAGCTTTTGTGTCTCGGAACAACGGCCTTTGACCTGCGTTGTTTCAGTGTCTTCCTCAGTCGTGTGGTGTGATCTGATTTAGCGGTCACGCGATTGTCAATATTGTGTGGGATAAATAGTTTGTGTGACTTAGTCATGTTGAGGAGAAACGAGAGTTGCCAGTTTCAATGTCAAGCGGTGTGAGAAATAATGCCGGCAACAAACTCGAGCTATTACGTCCAGTTTGTTGGCTTATTAATTTCTTTGGATCGTTGCACAAAATCTCTTCCAGATTAAACGCGCACCGTTTTTCTAACTTTTTTGACACATTAATCAAAGCATATTGAGAATATTGGCGGTAGGTCTGATTTGTTTTGCTCGTGACCCAACTGAAAAAAATTGAGTTCAATGTTCACATGCCATTTCTACATTTTATTTCAGCTCTTCATGTACGAAGCTATGGGACTTTGTCCACCCGGAAGGGGTGGAGAGCTAATTGACTCGGCAAAATGGGTTCCCAATAAAAAAGGTAACATTTTTTAAAACTGAATTTTTCCATTTTATTTTTGAAATTAAAAAATAACTTCAAAGGTCAGTAAAAGTCATTAGAGTCGTTAATGAGGACGCGCTGGTCCCCAGAAGTCTTTGCGAACGTTAACTGGACCCAGTTTCCCTCTTGTTTGTAAAGTGGCAGGTATTGGTTTTGTCTGTGTAGGTGGAGCAGTTTGTCGTGTTGGAGGAAGATGGGTGGTGAATCCCTCAGGAGGATTAGAGTCAAAAGGTGAGTGAGATTCTTTAAACATACTACATAAAGCCCGTTGTCTCAATGAAACTTACCATATCCAGGTTTTTTGAGACAGCTTCTGAGGTCAATGAGCATGTGTACGACGTCACCGTGATAAGGTGACTGCGTCTACATGGTAACCTTACACAAGGACGAAGATCGGTGGATATTTCCCTTGTCCCTGTACGGTGCTTTCCCTCGGTCAATTCGCTCTGGTGACGTATCCGAGGTGAACGGGCGGGAAACACACTCCAATCACTTCTTCGCTGTTCGGACCACGTGGCCCGAAACGCATTGGCCGCGCGGTATCATGAAGCCTAGGGACTAGAAAAGGTGGATACTACGCTAAAGATTTGTGAAAGCTTCCATTTGATGTGCAGTTTTTAAAGTTGATCTCGTTTGGGTTGTAAAAATTGTATTTGATATTCATTTTTCTTTTTAGGTCATCCAATTGGTGCCACAGGACTGGCTCAGTGTGCTGAGCTCAATTGGCAGGTGGGTGTCCTGGTTTTTGTTCCTTGAAGCTGTCCGCTGCTACTTTATTCCAGACGCAATGGCTTAAATCAGTTTACTTTTTTATGGCTAAGCCTGCTGGAAATCAGAAACCAAGAAAAAATCTCTATTTTCATTTGTGCCGTCCAGCGGTTTTAGTGAAAACAAGAGTTTGGGCGGTTTGACCCGGGGTGCTCTGTCTTGCGGGCTCATAAATCCTGGTCTCGGTCATTCTTATCTAAGGATTTTCTTTCTAACGCTAAGACTGTTTGAAATTCCCTTTTCTTATTCAAATGCATGCATCTGTTCTGTTGTAGCTAAGAGGTGAGGCTGGCAAGCGGCAGGTTGAGGAAGCGACAGTTGCCTTACAACATAACTATGGCATCGGAGGAGCAGCTGTTGTTACAATGTACAGAAAATACAAGCCAGCCTTTGAAAATGCCAAATTATAGCATTGTTTGGGAGCGCAGTTAGTGCTGGTCGATAGCTGCAAATCATGCAAGAAACCGCAATGATCAAATTCTGAAGGGCGATTTCTTCTTGCTTCATTGCTTGGCCTTCTGTACCTTACTGGCGTTTCTATGAGACTGTCACACCCAACTGATAATGCCAAAATCGCCGTACACCTCATGCTGTTTCGCCTCCTCCGTGAAACTTTTGTTTGGATCTGGCTCGCACCCCTCTCAGTCTGTCTTCATCGTAAAACCTCGATCAAAGTCGGCGGTGATAAAATACCACCGAGCTTTGATCTGGTTTTGGTGGTTCTTAAAAGTGCTTGTTTTTTCCCTTTTTCTGAACTTTGGAATCATTGACATATCATCAACACCAGGGCAAACAGACCTTTTGAATTCCTCAGAGGCGCTGTGAGAGGGAATATCAGAATTAGCTCTCTTGACAGCAGAATTTTACTCCTTTTGTTTACAGTGAGTATGTGCCTTTGATGAAAAGCCATACTGAATGTTCAGGGATCATTGAGGCCGTCATTATACGAAAAAGGATATAACACGCTCCAAAAAATGTAAAAACAAACAAACCAAACATTTGTTATCGCAGCAAGTGATGAAGTCGGAGATAACAGCGAAGCGAGTGACATAGGTTCGAGGTTGCATTTTGACACTGTATTACTTTCCTGTAATTCTAGACACACGTGATTTATTTATTAACCTTGATCGACCTTGGTGCATTATTATGCAATAGAAAGAATAAGAATGTATGCCTTGGGACTTTTTTGGCATAATTCGTGATTGTCTTATACCATACGTTAAAATCCTGATTTGGATTTTTGATCAGACCGACCCCAAAGCGTCTAATATTTTAGCACAAGAAACTACAATAAAAGTGTCACTTTCTAAATAAATAAAATAAAATAAATGGGGTTGCCAACTTTCCTCACTTGCAGCCAATGGCCAGAGAGGTGAGATCGGAAGGGTAAGCATTTTAAGGCGAACTATGCTGCTGCTTTATATTAGTCCATCTTTCATCTCACCTCGCCCACCCAGACCAATGATGGCACATTAGTCAGATAGACCATGACACCAGGGCAAACTTCCCTACTCTTTTAGTTTTTCGAACAATGTCACGGGATCTTTTACTTCCCCTTCCAACTGATGTGTAAGGATGAAGGAGACAAGGCCAACGGCGTAACGTCACCGCCCAATGACGCGATCATCTGAACAGAGAAAGGGGTTTTAGTCACGGCTAGCATGATCTCACCAGGTTTTTAAGACCTTGGTTGATGGTCTGGCCGCGGCCTCCCACTCAGCAGACCGGCACTCTTCTAACTGAGCCGACCAGGTCAGTGGGGGTTAGTTTAAACCTTCCCGCGGCAAATCTTAAAAAAAGTGTAGCATATAAAGATTGCATGAGTACAGGCGTAATAAAAAACAAAGAAAAGAAAACTACAAACTTCGGGTCTTAACATCGAAGGGTCAATGGACTGGCGAATTGTTCGCTATAAGGAGGTTTCGTTATGTCGAGGTCCTTTTCACATATTTTACCAGCACTAGGGTAAAGAATATCGTTTGTTATACCGTTATAAAGGGGGTTCCACTGTATATGAAAAAAAAACCTCAGTATGACGAAACCTCGTTGACAAATTTTACTAGTCCTTTGGCCCTTCGTCAAGAGGTTCCACTACTTAAAAATATTGAACCAAACACTATCCATAGCATGCACAAAGCGTTAGTACGTCCATTGCGTAAGATTTTGTAGCGAAGAGCAAGCTATTTCAGAGCAAAGAATTTGCGAACAAATCAACAGATGCTTCCTTTCTTTGACTGAAGTAAAAAAAAATATATAGTATGAGAAATTCCCTGCCCTGGACAGACCCAAACAGACCTTTGCTTTATGACCAATGCGCAGTGGACTGGGGGCATTGGTCTTCAACCGGGAACACTAATGCCCCGAAAAAAGATTACGTAATGTGATGCACTTTTGCCAGCTGCCTGCTAGCTGAACCTTGAAAGCAGGCTCTATTTTCGTTTTCGCTTTCTAAATAACATGAGAACTACTAAAATAGGGCCTGATCTCAGGTTAGCTGATCCTTGGCTTTTATCGCCAATCGTCTCGATGGCCACGTGACCTAATATAGAACAAATTGTGGGGATGAATTGTGCAGGGTTTTTGACAAAAGCCAGATATCTGCCGCCCTCAGTCTAGCTGCTAACAGCGTTTTTTTTATGCCAAGAATGCTGGAAATTGCATTTCCGTACTTCTAGATTTCAAATTCTTCTTGGGGGAATATGCGCAAGGTTCCCCTCCCCCGGCAAATTTGGAACTGTTAGTGAAACGAGCGGTAGTCTGGGTACTAACAGTAGCAAACATGAACAAAACAAACATGGCGGGAGGGAGTGAACATGGTGGAAGAGAGCAAAATGAATGCTTAACCCGGCTTCTCTTTAAATCCTAGCTCATCATGAGTAACTGGAGGATCGTACGATTCGTTCGGAACTTGACACTGGCCGCTAGTCGCCTCGTTGGCGTAACTGTGGTTCGGTTTTTCTTCTCATGTTGTACTGTCTTTGTGATCGTTTGGATCGCGGTGTTGATGTACGTGAGTTTTTACTATGCTTATATGCCAACAGTGAGCCACATAAGACCAGTGTTCCTACTCTTCAAGTAAGTTTATTTCCCTTTCTTTTCATTTATTATTCTTGAATGGCCTCGTTTTATAGCGATCGTTTGTACAATCCTGTCCAGAATTTTTCTTTTTTATATTATTTTAATTTTAGTTTTTGTTCCTTTGTAGTTCGGATTGCGAAAATACTCGGGGAAAAGAACTGTGTTCCTATCCGCAAGCTAATCTGTCTTTGAGCACCGGAGAAAGAGTGAGTATTTTTTTCTGTTAGCTTCATAAGTTTCAACCCAAAAAATTGAAAATTGCAATTCGTTCATGTTCAACATCACCCCAGGGCGCAAACTCCATTTTACTACTTGTCCAGAGGTCATGCAATGTTCAATAACATGCCAAGACATGTACCAAATGTAGTTTATCGGTGGTTCAAGGATCAATATATTTGAAAATAACCTTGTTACATGTCCCTCTGAACTTTTAGTACACTCAAAACATGCTGGTGGGTGACAGAAAAGTATTAATTTCAGAGTGCTGTACTATCTGTTTTATTTTACCAGATTAGTGGTCTTAAATTTCACTGCATTTGACATTAGACTGTGGTTGAATGTGGTTGATTCTTGATGTCTGGATATGTGTGTTATTGAATGGGAAGAGTAATCCCTCAGAACTCACAAAAACAATGTAAATGTAGAATGACAGCTTTCTTGGCAGCCGTTTTAGTGTTGTATGACACAAAAGGGTAAAAACTCAAGATGGCACAGGATACCCAAGATCATAAACTGCATTTTCCTAAATTCATGTCAAATGCAATTATGTCCTCACCATCTACACGGTTGCCTTCTGCTAATGTAATGATCTGAAAATAAAAAAAAAGTTTTACTTTATTATTTCAAGATACTGATGAGAGGACAGCGATACCAAGTCTTTCTTGATCTTGAAATGCCGCATTCTCCTGTTAATGAGAGGCTAGGTTGGTACTTGTAGACATGTTTTATTATCTTGTGAAGTTGATCATCTGGCTCATGACAATGATAATTTACATGTATGTACAGTAAATTTTCACAAAATGTCTGTGCTGCTATGGTTAAAATGCAATATAAAATTATTACTACTCTAATCCTACCTTACTGATAACTAGCTTATTAATGGGGGTGTGATGCAGTGGAATAGCGTCCCAATTGAGGGGCAGCAAGGAGATACCCTATTTTTCATCCTATAGTCGAATGTACTTGTTGTGTAATTTACTTTAGTGAGAGGCATAACTCTCATGGAAAGCATATTTACACAAGTAGCGTAATCTATTCCTTCTCCATTCACTTTAAATATATTAAATTATTTTGCATGGCTCAGATGCTGAACCTTTCATGAGCCAAACCTAATACACTGAATTGAGAACATGAAAATTAGGAATCCCCGTTTCAGTTTGGGACGGCTGAGCCATTCTTACCACCTAGCCTGGCCGGGAGTCTGGGATGGCTTTGATTTAGATGACGAAATTTTCATGAACCAAAGCTAACGTAAAAGGTAAATTATGATAAGAACATATTTTGTAAGCAGTTTGACCAAAATGAGCATTTTTTTTCCTTTTGAATTTAGTTCAGTTGGAATTAAGATTGGCATCTAAATCACAGTCGGTCTAAATAATTTGGGTCAGCCTTAATTTGAAATAGATTCGGTTCTTGTGAAGTTCGGTGTCTGAAGTGGGCCTTAATACTTTAATACTAATTTTCCCATGAGATACCGTGGGCAAATAGAGGTTATTATTATTACTGTTATTATTATAGCAATTTGATATTCTTTGTAATGTCTAAAATGAATCTAGTAACAGTGCGAGGGGAACTACTGTACCAGCCAGATCCATTTAGCACAACTGTAAAATGCATTCATAAATACACTATAACAGGATGTTTGCTCAATTTGTTTCTTCACATCATGTCTGTGGCTATGACACATGTATAATTGAAATCCTAATGTTGTACATGTACTCTGTCATGTATGGCCAAAACGGAACACAACATTATTAAACTGCAATAGGTATATAGAACACCACCCCTCCCTGTCTTTGCTTTTTTATAGTATAAGTACTCAAAATTTAGAGGCCTATCAAGAAAGGAAGAACAGACTTCTTAGAATTGGTTGTCATTTAGAACTGATTATAAACAAAATTAGCCTGCAGCACAGGCATATTTTAATTTCCAAATTCTATTGAGGAGCATAAACACTGAATGAACTTGGGGAAGGGGCAGAGAAAGCTACTGTTGGGGACAGGTATTTGTTTGAATAATTAGATGAGTAGACTGTTGTGATTTGTGAGCACTGATAAAATTTTAATGTTTTATTTTATAGGAATGTTCATGGTAAAAGTTACCTTTTTATCTGACTCTGGAAAGATTTTGGCAAGTTCAGAAAGATCAGTAAGTCTGAGGTTCCTTTGGTATTTCCCAAGAGATCTTGGAATTTAAGGAAGACTTGCTCTTGTTGTTGTTATTGTTATTGTTGTTTTTTCCTTTTTTTTCCTCATTGTTCGGTATGCTTTTGATTTTTTGCCTCCCTTTAGGGCATGCTACACTACCAATCAGCTCTGCGACAGTCTCTTGGAACCATTTTCTACTCATTACCAATGGTGCTGGGTTTATCAGAGGAAAAGCAGACTGTGCAGATAAACTTGTTTGAGGAATACGTTGAGGATTCTGTTAGTACAATATAAATATATATATTTTTTTATTTTTTGACGTGCATAGGCTCATAAAATTATTTAGATGTTGCTCTTGCAGGGTTTGGGCTGCGAGAAGGTCTTTGGAGAGGCCTTCCAAGGGCGTCCAAATGTCACTGTCAGTTTGGCATAAATTTTGTGTCACTGAAATTGGAATTTACTGCAGATATAGCATGTGGAAGGAATTAATAATTATTAACCTTGTCCCTCAGGGGACTGTTCTTGAACAATACCATAGAAATAATGGAAGAAAGTTATTTTGCTGCCAAAACAGCCAAAATGCAAAAGTGGACAGTAGTCGCTTTCACTAACTACTTGAAAAACTGATCATCCTGTCGATTGTTGGTGCTTTCTGAGAGGATTACCACTAGTTTTTAGGGCCATGTTGCCTGTCACTTCCAGCCCTTGGAGCCTAGCTCTGAAACAATCAAGCGTCATGCAGTGAAAAAAAAAAAACAACACTCGCCCACTAATCTTGCCTGCTATGCAGGCTGTATAATAATTATTATTGTGTACTTTTTGCACTTTCTCTTTGTTTGTTTTGTAGTATCACCCTGCTGTTGGAGCTAATGTCATTGTCTTCACCAAACAAATCGAAATCTACTCTGCTGCTTTGAGAATTGAAGCTCATTTCGCAGGACTGAGGTTTGTTTACTTGTTAATTCATATGACTGTAAATTGTAAATGTCATATTCTCCATTCTCCTCAGGGTTATTCATGGATAATTCACATCAATGGCATGGTATTTTTCTTCTTGTTTGAAACTTTCATTACTAAAAATCTTAATTTTGAAAAATTTGTAGGCAATAGCATACAACAGCCATGCTTGTTTTCTTTCATTCAGGTACATCATGAAGAACTGGCCAGTTACTTCAGCTTTGGTGGCGATCTTAATCAACTTCTTGATCATCAGTTCTGTGTTCTTCTTCGCGTACAGTGCATTCTCGCCAGAACCTTCCTTCGAGGATGAAGATCATGTGCAGTCCGCTGACCTAGACACGGTCACTGAAGAACAACAGCGAGTTCTCACGGTTCGACGCAGGGGGCAGGGTGGTCCTAGAACCGAAACCCTCAACACGAATAGGAGGCAGCCCAGCTCTGGTAGGTTGTCACCCAGTAGACTGGGTACATCACGTGACCAGGTGCCAAGCCAATCGAATGGAAGAATGACTCGGTGTGCCTCCTTTCCGTCCTGCAGGTGGGACATTTCTCTTCAAGGTGCTACATCATCGACTGCATACCACTCATCCCGTCCACTGCATAAACACGGTCCGCATTACCATAGTAACGATGATCTGGGTGGTTGCCGGGGTTGTTCGTGTCCCGATGGCGTTGTTGGCGGCGGTGGTGAGCTTGGTAGGGAGCCCCTGGGTTTCCAGGATCTTCCCCCGTCCCCAGACTCAAGAATAGAGAGGGATCCATATTACATCTTGAACTTCCGCGGAGGCAGAGCATGGAAAAGTAGAAGACGACCCTACGCTGACGGGCGTGATGAAACCGTAGATGATGTGTTCCCCGCGGCGAGAGCAGCTGGAGAACGTGGTAAGCCTGTGGCGAGGCCTGGCGTACTCAGATCAAGGTTCTCTTGGAGGAACGTGCCAGAAAATGGCGAATTATCCAGTAGCTCCACTGAGTGTGTTCACACGAGAGCAGCAAATCGGCGACGCAGGAGAGTAAAAAGGTTTTCACTGGAAAAAAGCTCTGATTCCGAGGAAGAGCACAGATGTGACCACAGCCATGACTGCTTTGACCATGATGAGCTTACTATAAACGGGCCCCTAAAGAGCCGGGTCCCAGATGGTGCCACTTCTTCTTCTGAGTGCCTACACCAGCGTGCTCCTTTAGGAAGTACCTTGAGCACTGTGGATAGTGGTCCTATCTCCGCTGAACGGAGCCTAAGTCGGACACTCAGTGACAGCGATCACAATGAAGCTGGAAACAAACGATCGGTCAACAGGACGAGGGCAAGGTTCGGACTGTCATTAAAAAGAATCCTCTCTAAAAAGGAGGACAAGTCCTCGTAAAAAGATTGCTAGAATGGACTGATTCTTTTACAGTGCATCTCAAATATAAGAGCCACTAAATTATGAGAGACTTCTGCTAACCAGAGGAATAGTTTAAAAGCACACAAGGTCAAATATTGTTGGGATTATAATTTAAAAATACATTGAAAATTAATTTATTGGGATATCGGAAGAGTTATTTGTTGGTCTCAGGCAAGACGTTAAGAGGGGCTTGGTTCTTCGGTAATTATCATCTTTCGTTACTTCAAGCAACAAAGAGCTGTCGTAGGACTGCAACACTACTCACATACCCCTCGCCTAACCAGAAACTTAACGCTAGCTTCTCGCTTAGGGAAACACTTAGGGGAGGGGTAGGTGGTGATCTGTCCATAGACTTTCCTAGTGTACGAGACGTAAAACCTATGTTAGGATGGCCTTTCCTAGCCTCCCACGCGGACGTTCTTAAAATAACTTCTGTGTGTGATGCTAGCCTTTTCTAGGCGATCAGTTAGGGGGTACGCGCTATAATGACCTACAGGGGAAGGCTCCGCCTAAAAGGGGTACCTTTTTTCAGGTTTCAGGTGTATGAAAGGGTGGTAATTTCACTTGTTAAAGTATATGCCGGAAAGGGTAGGGAAATCTGTCGTTTCAGTCAGTATAAAGGAGGCTCAAAAGGACTAACAGATACATTTTATGGCATGATGAAGTAAGAAAACTTTCTGGTTTTTTGAGTTATTCATTTTTAAGGCTAGGCAATTACAGCAGTTAAAAGGGATGCAAAGTTTTAAACTAGGTATGTGAAAGGGGTACCATTTGTCAATAGAGGGTATACGAAAGGGGTCCTTTCTGTCAAAAATGGTATGTAAAAGGGTAAGGGGTTGGACCTCGGGGCGGAGCCTCCCCGTATAAAACCTTTTTGAGTCCCCCCCGCCCCCGCCCCCCGTCCCGGGTGTACCACTTTCTGTAGGAAATGCCTACTTTAGTGGAAATAAAGCCACCGTCATTGAGCGGAAGTTGAGAAAGGTATTTAAACAGCGATCTAGATTTTTTATTAATTCGGTTATCTTTAATAGAATATTGATCTATCGACTACTAATTTACAGCTCTAAGATTGACTGCATCTAATTTCTTGTTAAAATACGAGTATTACTGTTAAATCAAATGTCAAAAGACAGAAGAGGAGGAATTATTTAGTTAGATAAAATGCCTTGATTGTTTAAAGAATTATCTGTTAAAGGGGCCATGTCACAAGGAGAATGTTGCTGTCGAAGCCATTACTTTCTAACTTAAACTCTACACAAAATGCTTCGTTGGAGATATGATGAACTAAGTATTAAACACATTTCATCAGGGAGCGCCAACCATAATAATTTTTTTGGCGAGTTTTGCAGACATAGCATTAAAACTTGAAAAAGTTGACCCAACCTTTTCAATTTTCAATCAATGTCCATCCTTGCCATCCGTTGCAACAGACGACAGGAAACAGTTTCAATGGTTCAATATATTCTCAAATAACAAAACTGGACCATTATTTTTTGAATTCTATTGATGCGAAGATAAGTTTTCGCTTTTTAAAAAGATAGCAAATAGCGCGACATAGCCCCTTTAAGTTCCAAACGAAATGGAAGAGTACAGTGTTTAGAATATGTGTTTCGATCTAAGGGTGAAGCACTGTTTTTATTAACTGTTTACGCGCAAAGTATGGAGCCTTTTAGTTGCGGTGACAGAATTAAGAAATAAAATTTGAGTTGAAGATCTAATGAACAATGCCACAGTTGTTGTGAGTTTTCGTGGAGTTTCGTTGTTGGTTGACTTTATAGTCTATGCCTTCTTCGCTTTTTACCTTTTTGATTTTACGTTACATTTATTAAAGAAGCTGTGTCATGAAATTCAGCCAAATTAAGAAATTACAAAATGCCCGTTAAATAAAGGAAAACATAGAAATAACCGCTTAAAACTTTAAAGGAAGGTTAAAATGACATAACAGAAACAACAAATGTCACGGATGGGCGAAACTGAAGAAGACTGAAACGGATTGAAATTAGGATTTTTGAAAACTGTTCAGCCTAACAGTTTTTCAAAGTTGATCCCTGCTGGTTTCAACTTCAAAAATAATGCTCAGGAGACATATTTGTTTGTCTCGGATCTCTGATTTTGTCATTTACATGTAATTTCTTTGCTTACTTTAAGAGGGCGAGAGCGAGTAATTGGAAAAATTCAACAAAATGAACTGGACTGCCGTGACACAGCCCCTTAAGGGAAGCTTTAAACAAGCACATTCGTTTTACCAAGGCCACGTCCACACGAATGCAGATGTTATGAAACGGCGTATATTTTTACACGAGTCGGCCTTTCGTCCACACGAAGCCAGTGAATCAGCTCACGGAAACCGTATCTTTTAGTAACCGTTCTCCTGAGTGGTGTAAGGCCGGCCGCCACACGAACCAGGGGAAAATAATATGCGGTTTCAAAAATGTCCAGATTCGTGTGGACAGCGGCCTAAATCCCACCACATTTGTGTGGCCAGTCACAATGTAGACAGTATAAACCAATCAGAATCAAGGAAAATATATCTATTCGGCCCAATCGAGCAAGAGAAAGTACGCATGAGCAAGCCAAAAGTCGTTTCGTTAATTTGCTCAAAAGGGCAACCATCATAACCCTAAAAGCCAATTGGTTTATAACCCTAACCATAAAACCATGGAAGTAATAATAAAAGATGTTGTGTTGTTTCTGCGACCAATGAGGAGACACCTTAAGAGCAGCAGCTACAGTACTGTTAGAAAGTGACCACAGTATTCTCCAATCAGGTTTAATTCCACCTAGCCACTTTCTAATTCTTGTGTTTTGTATTGCCTTTAGTTTAATATTTTTTGTGGGAGAAATAAAAGGTGAAATGTAGTCATTTTAAAAAACTCATTCACCTAAGGATGTTTTAAAGCGGAAATAAAGTATTCAAACAACAGCAAAATGTTCTTCTTAACAAGGAAGAGAAAACAAAGCATGTTGGCTGTTAATCACTCGTCAACTATCACAGGAAAGTTCACACAACAGCCAGGAAGACGTTTCTAGGTCTATTCTTTAGCTTTGTGTTTCATTTGACTACTAAAAAACAAAACTTAGCTTAGTTTAAAGGCAAGCAGATTTTCCTGACGTCACGGGAAGTGAAAACTAAGAAAGCGACTTCAACAGTCTTCGTAGAACATCGTTCCCCGCGCTTAAACTTCAACTCGGCCCTCATAAGCGACTCGTACGATGGCGTACAGAACATCGTTCTTCTTGCTGGCAATTACATTTGTCCTCGTTTTCATCATGACTTTGACAGTAATCTGCTGTTGTAAACTGATAATGACGTGTGCGAAGAAAAATTATGATGAAGAAGAGGACGAAAATCCAAAGACGAATACCACTAGCGAAGATGAAGTAAGTAAGAGTGCCGAACGGTCGCACAGCCGTGAAAAATGGAAAGTCGACACGGAAGGATTCATTATTGATATCCCTGAATATACAGAAGAAATTGGGACATTTTCTGTCTCTAAGCGGAACATTGATGATCAACAACAGTGTGAAGATAAAGGACCTGCAGTACAGGATGAAAAGAATCATCGAAAAGATGTTCAAGCGGACTACCAAACCGTCCAAAATGGATGCACTCGTTTAGGTAACAATGGGTCCATGGATACACGGTTTTAAACGAGTGTCTCATTGATTTTTGCTAGTCTTAGTTTCAAACATTTTTGCGATTTGATTAATTTTTCTCATAAGTCAGTTTGAACGCAGATCAAAACTCTTTTATTCAAGCTCTGTAAAACACCAACAAAGGAATATTTCCTATAGTCAGCTGTTTGCATTTGTATTCGGTGTAAAATGAACAAAAAAATCAGGCCTGAATTTCCATGCAGTAAAGCGTTTGTCATTCCGAACTATGAGGTCCAGTCACCGTTTTTTAATAATTTATACTCAAATGTACATGAAAACGGCTAACCGATGAAAATATTTTATACTCGGTTATAATTTCCAAGGATGCATTTTAAGCCAAACTTGACAGGTGAAGGAATTAATAAAACATTAGGACCCATTGTGTTAGTATTCTGTGAAATATCCGCGGACGTCAGCTGAGACGGAAGGATTTTCCTTCTTCGTTGTGAAACACACATTTGCCGTTTTATTATCTGTGAAATCTAAAATGCATACAGAAGCGAATTGAAGCCTGGGCTGCAAAATAATTAGACCAAAGGAAGTCCAGGCGTACCAATGACTTTTTTTCTGTAAAATAAACTGTTCGTATAAACAAATATTACCTAGAAACTTCTAAAGCTCGAGAAAGACTTACAGTCCCCTTGTGGATAACATTCCATTCGTCTAGGATATTCAGAGTTTTCCGCTATATATTCGGAGGTTGTGCTTTTCACATTTTAGTACCAAGATATTGCGATCATTTCTCAAAAAGATCTCCTGAAAATGTCGATGTTAAGACATACCTCCCCTAGAATTTTGTAATGATGGCTCCATGTCCTCGAACTTCCTTTTCGGTTGGGACGAAAAAAACAACTCATTAATAAATCTTTCTCGACTACTTAAGTTCCCCTAAGACATCCGAACAGACAAATATAATTTTTAGGGCAACTCCATATTAGCCAAATTTTAGCGGTAGCCGTTAGAGAGGATGTATGAGAACCGCTCAAATTGGGCCTGATCTCAGGTTAAGCAGGCTTCTAAACTGTAGAGAGAACCATTTGAGAGACTTCTGACGTATTCGGTCCGTGGGTTCCCTTGGAAAATTTTAAAAGACGGCAGCTGAGTGGCATAGTTTACCATCTCTGCCGTAAACGCCTGCACAATACTCATCGAGAGAGTTTGCGTTCCCAGGTGTGATTAAGTAAAGGGAAAAAGCCCTGGAGGTGGTTGTTCGATTGACTGGCACTAATTAAACAAACAGATTCAGCTCACCTTTAATCTTCCTCGGCCTTCAGCGGTTCCTTGCAGCTGTCAGTGGACTTGGTTGAGATTTTTCGTTTTCACACGAACAGCGCTATTACGCCGCTAATTAAAACTTGAAACGAAATTTCGGTTTCTACTTTTTTGTTACGGGTAAACTAAGCGCTAATATTTCCGTACAGTGTTTTGCTTCAACGGACACTGAAAATTCTAGAAAGGAAAACCTTTGGCACAAAACAAGAAATTCATATTAGAAGTTGTTCAACTTCTTGTGAGTAATTTGGATTCACATTTTACGATAGAGATTATTTGGTGACCTTAAGCAAGACGGGACAAAGCTTAATAAAATCGTCTTCAAACTTTTAAGCCATAGCAAACAGTAAAAAGTAAACACAGTATACAGTCTTCTCTTTTCAGTATGCGTTAGTTGTGTTACAAACCAGCCTTGTATTCTTGCTCGAGTTTGTTTTATGGTGCATAGCATTCAAATTTAGCTGGGTTTTACAAGTTGCGGGGTTTGATAAATTAAACATTCTTTAGACATTACGTATCTTCTCTGGGTATACTGGGGCCAAAATCCATCAAAAACTCAAATGTGCCCCAAAATCTTCCGAAATCCTTTTGTCCTATGACTTGAGTCCAATACGTTTCATTCTGAAAACGTTTGTCGTTTAATTACTTGGTTTAAAACCTCATCCAGACTGATTTTTGGCAAAACGTCTGCTTGTTCCACTTTTTATATTCTTGCTCGGTTCATAAAGAACTGCCTATGAAAACAGCAAGGGCAATTGGAGGACAAATGAAAATAGATCCTTTTCAACGTATCGCATTGTGCATATCAGTGAAGCACTTTACTTCTTTTCTCTTGCTCCCGGCAAAGGGTTGGCCGTCAGCAAAGCAGTTGATAAATGCCATGAAGAAAAAAAAATTCATCACAGCTGACTGGCCAGCAGAACATTGCGCGTGCGCATGCCCTGTCGGATTCATTTCTTTGGTCCTGTAGCACAGTTTTGAATTTTATCTCATCATTACCTGCTAACCTTAATTTTACCTTATAAGGAGAAAATCGGACAGCTGATGGATGATTCGATTTTAAGCCAGACATGTGCTTTTTTCGTATAATACTGCTGAATGGAATCTATGATCTCACTGAGTTCCACGTTGTACTTCTCAGTTATTTCACTGATTAAAAATTTCACGTGAAAAATTCAAATTCGATTCTTTGAAGCAGGTCAGTCTTCAGGCCGACCGTCATTTTAAAGGAACGATAATTGTATCATATTCCTGTAGCTATGAACTAATTCCGTTTAATCTTGTCAGCTGCTCTAAATTGGGCTTTTCTTCAAAAACTAATAATCAATGTCAGAAAGATTCTGAACGATATCCAAAAATCATAGAAAGCCGTAGGTATAAAAACCCTTGATGGGGCAAATCATAGTCACTTACAGACATCATCCCAAGGGTCAGTCCGAAGGATCACTCCTTAACCTCAGGCTGTAGTTTGATTATCTGCGGTAAGATATAATGGTATTACCTTGTAGAGATCAGTGAAACTTGAAGCGCAATGGTAACTCAATACGAAACTTAGTCAGCAATACGATAATTTTCCAGTTTTTATTATTTAATATCTGTTTTTTAAAAAGTCTTGATCATTTTACTAAGAGAAAACGTTTTGGAATCCGATGGTAAATTCTGCCTCTGATCAGTTCATCTCTGCTGCCATTGATGTGCTGACGTCGGACTCAGCAATCTGTTGCATGAGATCGTCAATTTTTTGTAGAATCAGAAATACTTTTCAAACTCCGAACAGCAATGCCAAATACTATCTATATTCGGCCAGAGAGTTTGTCATTCTGCAGAGATTATTGACGTCGGCCACTCGGTATTGATATAAAAGGAATATTTGTTTCGCTAAGCGTTAAGGAAAAGGGGCCTTGCGCTCTTCGGAAGAGGAAAGGACCTTCGAACTTCAATAGGAACGTTGTTGTGATGTTTATTCAGCGACGTCTTACTATGAGAAGTTGGCTTATTCAAAGTCATCATAAAATTCTGAAAAGCTTTTTTCAACAGTCTGTCCTTGCTGAAGCAACGAAGAGAATTAAAATGAAATGCAATCATGGAGGCAAGCGATCTACACCATCTACACGTACTCGAGATAGCCCGCACTGGGGTATTCTGATGTGGTCCATCACCAGTCATATGCTGCTGGACAAAGCATGGTTTTTTTTTGTTGTTGCTTTATTTTTATTTTTGTTTCCTTTTAATTTCCAGTTTTACGAGAAACAAAAAGAGGAAACCTGATCCGAGGAAGAAAATGCCCAAAAAGACCCAAGCCTGCCTCTTTCTAATCGTCATCGCCTTTGCATTCCCGATAACTGGCACACAGTTACCCCCGGCATAGTAAATCGAACGTTCGAAAATCGAACTCAATCGAACTCAATCGAACTCAATCCGTGGATTGAGTTCGATTGAGTTCGGCAATCGAACGAAATCGAACACCACACTTTCAGTGAGTTCGATTTCCGAACAAATCGAATTCAATCGAACAAATCGAACTCAATCGAACTCAATCCGTCTGATTGTGTTCGACTGAGTTCGGAAACCGAACTCAATCGAACACAATTAAATGGATTTCGTTCGATTGGCTCTGGTGAACCTATACAAAGCAAGCCCAAAGCAAGCCCGTCAAAGCAAGTTTTTCTTGCGCTTTTTTTACTATTTACTCAATAACACAAACCCCATTTACAAACTGTCCACGGCAGTTAAGAGAACAGAACAGAACAAACCCTGAAAACTTCGCCATCCTTGCCGTCAAAGCGGCATTCCTGGTGGCCTTTGACTATACATTTGAAGCTTACGATCCACAACGCATCTGAAGCCATTCCTGCGGAATTTCTTCGTTTACGAAAAACACGTGCGCTACACTCAGGGCTGAAGTAACTCGAGCTTCTAAGATCTGGTAATGGATTTTCAACGTCTGTTTTACATAAATCACGAGTTCGAAAATCAAACGTTCGATTGGGTTCGATTTATTTTTTTTCTTTTCGGTGAGTTCGATTTCGTTCGATTGCCGAACGCAATCGAACTCAATCCACCGATTGAGTTCGATTGAGTTCGATTGAGTTCGATTGAAATTTAGTTCGATTGGGTTCGATTTACTATGCCGGGAGTTACCGTATGAGGTTCTTGACTCCATAATAGAACTGACCGACACTGATGATGATTACAGAGATCTCAATCGAGTTAATGTGTCCGATGTCCTTGGCCTCACTCGTCCAATCTATCGTCTGGACCTTGATACAGATTACGTAGCCTACTACGAAATTGACACCGGAAGTGACTACGTTGTGCTATCTTCCGGCCATAAAACAGGAGATTTTCGAGAAGTTGAGAGTGGGCCCGACCCAAGACCAACCGATGTGGTAATACAACAGGCTCAAGAGAATGGTCAGCAGTGTGAGAAGTTTTACAGGCTGTCGCCATTAGGACTGATAATGTGTAAAAATGGCAATGGAACAGTAGTGGCAGCGAGTTACAACTGGACGAATAATGATCCCCAGGTAGTATTATTATACTGATAAACAATCACAATTAATTACGTTTATTAATATTTTATTCAAAATACACGGCCGTTTTTGATTGACTCCAATCCCCCGGCGCTTACCGTATTTGAAAGATGCTAAAATTATATTTTTTTGGAAACGAGGTTGATCGATGGAGACCAGGCTTCTTGGGCAATGGTGAACTGAAAACATGACGCTCAAACGAAATAGCTAAATTTCTGACTAAAATTGAACGGAAGAAACTGAAGAATACGCAAAACATATTGATAGATGGATGTTATCTACTTTTGAGGAGTATCTGCAAGCAACAAAAAGCATCTGTCTGTATCTTGAAACCGTGCCAAGAAATACGCCAAAGCTTTAAAGAAAGTATAGTTTTTTAATTTGTTAAGAACTTAGAAAATTTTTGAATAAATGATGAAACAGTTATTGAATTGGGCCTTCGTATGATGTGGGGAAGAATTGTGCGGATCTCTGAGTTCACAACTCTGAGACTGCTACCCACCTCGGCTGATAACATTTTTCCAGATCTGCATATTTTTTTCACTCAGCCTCATTGAATAATTGTTAAATATCCGCTACACTTATCTGTTAAACCCTGAAGTATGCTAAATCATGTCAAACGTACGTATATAGCAATAACCTGCATAGAAAAGGAAAGAGTCATTATTAAAGAGGTTGACCAAAATTATTCTCAGGCAGCAGCATGTAAAACTCTTGAAGTCCTTAATCTAACGTTTACAGTTTGTGTGGAACTAAAAGAAGGAAACCATCTTTGATTGACCAAAATTTTAAAAAATATATTGGGGGCTTACTGAAAGAAAGTGGCCTTTGCGAATTAAAATTGGAGTTTCCATAAATGGGAACACTTAAAAGAGAATTCCTATTAGTGGCTTACTAGCTGGCAAATTAAAAATTCCGTATTTCTTAAATTAGATCGAAGATTGGCGGTTGTTGGACCACATGGTAAGAGACAGCATGGACAGTTTCAAGAGCCTATGGCAAGAGAGGGCCGCCCAAAGACGATCCAAGTCAGACTGGGCCACTACTGAAGTTCTTTCCAGACCCAATAATGGAAGAAACGAAAGAAAAGAAGTTGACGAGGAAGTCCTTACCCCTGGCTCTATTATAAAAGTAGCCATTGGCGAGCGTGTTCCTCACGTGTACGTCACAATTAGCGGTAAAATGCGTGTGCCTGCAGGCTCAAGATCAGCGTGGCAGCAGAAACTTTGCAAGGTGCTTGTTGACGTTTGTAGTCCTGATATGAGTACCAAGATAAACCCATCAGCTATAAAGGAGACACCCAATCATCTTTCGTACCTTCAGCTGGAGGTACATGGCAACCACACCTTCGTGGGAAACGCATTAGAATGGCGTGAAACTGGATTTGCTGTCGAAATCATAGGACCCAAAAATGAACTTGTCAAAAAGTACTTTGCAATCAACCTGCAGGTGCATGCCAAAAGACTTCGGCGCAGTGTCCGTTCAGGATCGATTCCACGCGAATTGTACGATTTCCCTGATTATGACCAACATTCGTGCTGTGGAGGTTGTAAGAGCGGGTGCGGTCCAGTGGCCTGGGCTCAAGTGTTTGGATACTATGATAGACTTGGATACAGTCTTGACTCGAAGTACAGTGGATCTATATACCGTGATAGACTTACCAAAGCCCCGTTAAGGCTGACAGATGAAGTGAAGCATTTCGTGGAGGACATACGATCACAGGTTCATACCACATGTGTCAATGGAGAAGGAGCTACGGAAAGGAGAAAAATGTATTTGATCGCGCCATGGTTTCGCTCCCGGCAAGGATCTAGGTCTCGAGTCGTCAGTTATCTTCCGAGTCGTAAAAAGCGATTAGCCGTGGCCAATGGAGGAAGAATTGAACGAGGAAGTCATTCCCGGATTGCGGCCAATGGCGTTCATTGGCTTAAAAAGGACTACCCTGTCATATTTTCCATAGATATGGAAGGAGGTGGGGGACATGCAGTTGTGGCAACGAAATACAAGGAAAAGACAAGAAGGTATCGCCATTGTTATCAACCGAAAACTAGATTTTGGTGTGGAAAGAGAACCAAAGAAATCTGCTCCTGGCGGACAGCCTATGATTACGAGTTCTATTTACATTACGGCTGGGGAGGCTCAGGTAACAAATGGCAACAAATAGGTGCTAAGGGTGCCTATGTAGCCTATTTAGCATAACGGATGTGTTCACTCGCTCGTTTACTTTTCATGATATCCCTCAAATGCTCGCAGGCTATTTAAGATAATACTCAATAGACTTTGTAGTAAATTTTAACTAGAGTTAGGATATCTTTCTCAATACAATGCTTCTCTTATCGACTTATCATTCAGCTCCAGTGAGTTGTTACTGAAAGAGAATTGATGCATGGTTTAGCTTAAAGGGACAGATTTACAAAAAGAGAACTTTCACGGTTTTCAAAACTTGTGCTGAGTCAGTTCTTTCAAAACAACACTGCAACAGGTTAATGATAAGCTTTAAGAGGCAGTCTCCCTAAAAGCGTTCCTCTCGATTTTGGACTCGCAAAAACTTTTGCCTCATATTTTTATCATCAACACTACTATCCATCCTAATAACGAAACTGCAGTTAGAATGAGGAAATTGTTTATTTTACTGCCATTCCCAGCATTTCATTGCTGGACGACCGTTAGCGGCTAAAATATGCAAATTTTAGATGCCGTTTTACAGGTTTTTTAACGATCGTTTAAAAGTACTTCGGGTCATCAAATCCTAGACTATTGCACTCATTTGGAAGCATATTACTTCTTCTTACTGTTCCAATACCATTTAGGCATTATCTTTCTGTAATCAGCAAAAACTGGTCGTCTTTATTTCACTAACCCAATTAAGAAAGCAAGATGCACGAATAAATGCCTCAAAAACATCTCAAAATTCTTAAAAGTGGCACCTAAACTAGAACTAAAAACATGTTTTAGTTAAAGATTAATAGCTATTTTGTCAAGTTATGCAATAAAACTTGTGGCACAACGCGATTCAGAATTGAAGGATTCGACCTAAATTTGCATATTGATGCTGAATTCGCGTGGCGTGACACGGGCCGCAGTGACAGTAAAAAAATTCTTCGTGATCCTACAAAAGACAATTTTTCTGTTTTTTTTTTTTCTTGTTTTTTTGTTTCTTTTTTTACTTTATCAACAAGAAAAATCGTAAATAGGTTAAGCTTATAGAAGTTTAAGTTTACTTTTCCACTGACCTTCGTATTAATAGTCTCGGCCGGCCGTCCTTTGTTCGACTCCCAGTAGTTGGCCTTCTTATTAGTAGAGTGGGTCAGGAAAAATACGCATTTTCTCTCTACCCCACCCGTTCGCCCTTTTCTTACTGGCATCCCTTGGAGGGTCGCCCCCACAGTCTGAACGTCTGGAAGAGGCTATTCGACATACTTCAATCGCGTTCTAACGAACATTTTTGTTTTACAGATAACATTAACGAGAACAATGCTTCTCCTGTCTTGTGACAGGTGGAAGAATTTACATTTTGTAGCTAGAATGTCCTTCACACATTCACCTTTACACTATATGGGACGATGGTACACGGTAGTCCTTAAAGAAAAATTAAGAAAATGTGGACTGGAGTTCAAAGAAGTAAAATCAACAATCCGTTAATTACGTCTACGCCACAATAAGTCTCGTACTTATAAATTCTTATCAAGTAAATTGTTTTTTGCCCTTAAAAAAATGAAATCAGCTGTGAAATGTACATTGAATTAAGTAATGATCCAGGTAAGAAGGGAAGCAATTTCTTTTGTTGTGGCGCAATACGCTTTCCTCACATAGAAATGTTTTCATTTTTACGCAGAGAGTGCATAAATCTACAAAAATGCTGTTTACGAAAGAAAATGTATTTAAACTCCACTTTTAAAGGGTGTATTTTTGTGTTAAAACATTTCGACCAATCACAAGATTTGCAAACAATGGCCAAGAAATGTTCACAATTTTACACGATCCGCTCATACGATTTCTGTGTTACTTAGACTCAGACGAGATTTTGTTATAAGGAAGTTGGATAGAAAAAAAAGGGATTAATGTACATGCTGCTTTGCGAAGATTTCGTAAAATTTGATGTTTAAACCAATCAGAACCTTAGTAGAGACAATAGTAAAGTTAGCACCTTTTTGCATTCCAACGTGTTCACTGCGTTTTGGTCCTTTCCTTCTTATCTGGACCATTACTTAAGTTAGTGTCCGGACACCTTTAGGAATTTGATATTAGTATAAATTCTAAGATGTATAAATCTACCGGCCTTCGATCACAAATCTGATTGTCTATATACAGTGCTAGTGCTATGCTGGTAATGCTGTACTCTATCAATTTCGTGATGGACAGCGAGTGAAGTGACTGAGTAGCCAGGGGTAGCCAGACAGTGTTCGGTTGTAACCTTTTTTATACCACCACCGAATAAAACCGTTAGCCTGTCAAGTTGTTAAGCTTGTTATATTGTTATATTTGACTGTTTTAGGGAAATTTGTACCAGATTTTTGTTTACTCGCATGCAATCTCGCTCGTTTTTTGTTTTTGTATTTTTTTCATAAGATTTGTGAAGTATTTGCGGTCTTTATATTCTTTGTCATAGCATCTCGGTATGCAGACATATAAAAGCAATAAGATCCTCTCTGAGTGGCTCAACAAAACTGTCCGCGGTAGGCTGGTGCATCAAATGAGCGCCGCACTGTAGTCGCAAAAACGAAATGATAAACGCGGTGGCGCTTAATTTAGTAAAATCGATATCAATATGAATTTGGATCCACACGGAGGGTCCAAAGGCCGATTTTTAAAAATGTGATCCTAGATCCTTCAGCTGTTGTTCAGATGAATGTATTTTTACATCATTAACGTGGTAGAATGCAAGCGTCTGTAAGAACAGGGTAATAACCGCTAACAAGACGTGAGACGAGAAAAGACGTAAAAACAGTGTAGGGGTCTCGACCTGGAGAAATGTTCATGCTCGGGAAACCTTCGACAATGCCGGATTCAGACTTCACGTCAGTTCTCACCTCTACTGATTGTTCGAATTCAGAGGTTTTTGTCCACGTTGGGCTTCAACAGAAAATTCTGTCAGTGAATTCTCCATGGTACTAAGCAATTGTCATGAGTACTCTCAGTAATATGCCTAAAGGTAGGTAATCACGATTTTGGCAATTTAACTCCGACTCCAAATTAGGTTTAGATATGCGCTTATCACTTTCTGTTTCACGCGTGTATCTTGTGATATTCAAATCCGTCAGCTCATAAATAAATGATATCAAATGTGCAAGTGCATCAGCTGACTGTGTAACTTTATGCCATACTGCAACACTGATTAATATCAGGATATTTGACTTAAAGCCACTTCCTACTTTTCTCCATAACTTCATCACTCACTACTGAGTTTATCATTGTCTGAACTTGAAGTTACGATTATGACAATACCCATTCGCCCTTTTGTCGTTATCTTATCACAGATAAAGGAACTAGTGATAAGGATATTAGCAATGATTTTATGATTTTATACGTACGTGATCCCATCCTTTAAAATAGATGGTATACGATCTTAGCAATCTCCACACCAATTACATGCCTGTCCTTGGTCCTAATATGCCTTTCTTGGTCCTCTATACGAGGTGTCCGCCAAAATCGTCCGAGTTTATATGCCGATATTTGTCGGTAATCCCCGGGAGGACTTTCATATAAAAGTGAAGGGCTGCTCGTCGGAAAATTAATAACTTATTATTTGAACCCCTAAGGGAGGCCAATGTGGGTGTGGCTCAAGCTTAAACTGACCCCTAAAGGAGATTTCTGTGAGGTCAGCGTCACCGCGTTTTTTTTTTTGGCAAATTTCTTTATGCACAGCCTTAAGCGATACCTGGATGAGCATATTTAGGTACTTTCCGTCCCAAACAACCGAAGTGAGACCAAAATCTGCAAACGACGAGCACCCACGTCACTTTTGCATGGGAGTCCTCCTGGGGAAGCAGATCACCATCTGTTCCACTTGATTTTTCGTAAGGTCAATGATTACCATCTTTTGAGAGTATTGGGTCGGCTTCACTTAGTTCAGACTTCGATGGATGACAGGTTTCATGGTAAGAAGTAATGGTGTCCTGACAATCGTGTACTTTTATCAGTTGGGAAAAACGCGTGAACTTTCACACTTTATTTTCTTGTTACTTTCACTGATGTTGCACGATTCGAAATTAATGTTGAAACTTTATTATTTGCGCGTGCCAACTTCTTTATTAACTGGCTGCGATACAAAAGTAGCCTTAGACTCCAGACTGTCTCTTGGAGCGTGAAAACAAACGCTGACCACTGTTAATAGGAAGAAACAGTCAGGAAATGGAAGAAACCTACTAATTGAAATTTCATTAACAAAGTCTTCAAATATGGGCTCCTGATCAGTGGAAGGTAAATAAAGGGAAAATTGTAAGTCGTCGTTCACAGTCCAGTACTATCGCCCCATGTTAGCGAATACAAGACAGTCGTGGATTCTGGATCCCATTCCATGGATTCAGGATTCCGGGTGCTGAATTCCAGTCTTTTCCGGTGGAATTTCATTCCTTAGTAGGGTGCTTGAGCTCTATTCTGGATTCCAAAGCCCTGGATTCCGGATTTCATATCAAAATTTTCCCGGATTCCGGATCCTACAAGCAAAAATTTTCCAGTTTCCGGAATCCGGATACCCTTACGTGGGGCGAAGTACAAGTTAAACATTTTCTGACCTGTTCACGCATATTTAATCAAGCAGTGGGAAATTTACTTTTCTTCTAACGTTCGATTTTATAATATGATGGATCGGAGTAACTTCTGGTCAATGCAGCTTTTTCAGACTGGACCACATTTTAAGCTAGAAGAGGTTTGGTTCTGAAAAGGTATTTTTCCGTCTTGACACAACAGACTTAACACGAATGTTCGGGGCAGTGGGAATATTAAATGAAGCTTGGAAAGGTATCTTTTACTTGCTGAACTAATTTTTGAACAATATGTATCATTGGCAAAGGGAAAAACGGAATCTTAATATAGTTTTGGTGGGAAAATGAGGCATATCTTACTTAAAAGTGGCAAGTATTTGAATAACTGAGGATTTTGTTGTGACAGCAGCCGGTATCGTCACGCAACGCAAATTGAACATTTGCCTAAATTTGAGTTGAAACCTTCAATTCTGAATCGCGTTGTGCCACAAGTTTTATTGCATAACTTGACAAAATAGCTATTAACCTTTAACTAAACCATGTTTTTAGGTCTAGTTTAGGTGCCCCTTTTGAGAATTTTGAGATGTTTTTGAGGCATTTTCTCGTGCAGTTTGCTTTCTTAATTGGATTAGCGAAATAAAGACGACCAGTTTTTGCTGATTACAGAAAGATAACGCCTAAACGGTATTGGAACAGTAAGAAGAAGTAATATGCTTCCAAATGAGTGCAATAGTCTAGGATTTGATGACCCGAAGAACTTTAGAACGATCGTTAAAAAACCTGTATAGCAGAGACTAAAATTTACATATTTTAGCCGCTAACGGTCGTCCAGCAATGAAATGCTGGGAATGGCAGTAAAATAAACAATTTCCTCATTCTAACTGCAATTTCGTTATCTGGATGGATAGTAGTGTTGATGGTAAAATTATGAGGCAAAAGTTTTTTCGAGTCCAAAATCGAGTGGAACGCTTTTAGGGAGACTGCCTCTTAAATTGTCTTGAGTAGTATAATCCCCCAGAAATTCTTTGAATTCAGCTTTCCAGTTGCATGCCCGACCACTGTGTGTTAGAAGATATCATATCCGAGGTATTTGTGTTAGCTGCTAGACGGCTCCGCTTAGAATTTGATTGACAGACGTTTCCTATTCAAGTACATGTATTTAATGGGGAATTAAGCAATGTTAAGTTACATGAAACTACTGGCGGTCAGGGGGATTGCTAAATCAGTCGTTGGTTTTTTATATCTTGGTCATCAAAATTCAATTAAACATCTAGCGTATGAAATCTGATTTGAATAACTCAAAGCTAGACAGTAAGATTAAGGCAAGATAAAGGGTTTATTCCTCAGTAAAGCAGTTTGTAAAAACAGTTAACCGGGAAATGCAAGTCTCACAAAATTTGAGCCGGTAATATTCAACCATCGTCATTGGGCAAAACCCTGACCGCTGTGATGGATGAAAAGCAACACGATAAATAAAGTCCTTATAAAAATTACTTTGCTTGTTATAAATTTATAATAGCGTAGTTGCTGAACTGGCTGTTCCTTGCTCTGAGAGAAAATAATTTTAATAAACCCCTGCAGCCTTGATTAATATTAGTTAGGACGTTATATGATTCTGGACGTTAGATGATTCTACTGTGAGTTTTCAAGTGGGAAGTAATGAGCTGATAAAGTGGTTTAGTTTAAAATTGTTTGATGATAAGAGATTGCTAGAAAAAAACTGTAAAGTAAAACTTCTGAAGTGTATTTTGAATAAAATAAAGTAACACGTGAGAGATTGCCTTGCGTCTGTATAAGACTCGACCAGGGAGGTATAATTGCCTATCTACCCCTTTTCAGGCCTCAGGTATATAAAAGGGTATGGATTTCATTAAAGTATATGAAAGGATAAAGAAATCAGTCGTTTCGCAGTGGACCAAAAAGGGCTAACAGGCGCATTTTATGGATGCGGGAAGCGGACTGCAAGAAAACTCTCTGGCTTAATGATTTACTTATATTAAGAAGATGGAACTACATTTAAAGTAGTTAAAAATGAACAACAAGGGATGCAACCTCGTCCCAGGCCCTTCTCCCTAGCTTTGGAGGCTCCCCACCTCTAAAACCAGGGAAAAGAGCCCTGGGGACGAGTTTGAAAAGGGATGCAGTGTTTTAAGCCGCTAGGTATGTAAAAGGCTCACCATATCTCAGTACCTTTTCTGTAAAAAATGGTGAATTAAAGGTAAGGGGTTGGACTACGGAGCGGAGCCTCCTCGGATAAAACGTCAACGAGTACCCAGCTCCTCGGGGGACTCGACCTAAATTCGATCACGGGAACCATCCAACACCCCTATTCTGCCTATTTCTGATTTATCGTAGCGGAGCGTGAGTTCTTTGCGAAAGTAAACTTTAGTACTAGATACTGGCAGCGTATTCGTAAAATATCAGGTTATTTTATTTTATTTTATTTATTTATTTAGTCACTCACAAAACCTTATACAACATGAACAAAAGTTGTTAATTAAATTATAAAATTAATGTGACAAGGAAGCCTAACGAAGCTTGAAGCTTATATTAATAGGCTTCCTTCAACTACCTAATGAACTAAATTCATGGCGGAGTTTTCGGGTGTTAGTCATTGTACTGGAATTTATTGTACCTGATGAATTTTTTACCGTGTATAAATAATGATTAAATCGAGATTAAGTCAAGATTAAAGGACAAATGAGCTTTAAGCAGTTTGCTATTTTCTACCATTTGACCACAGTGAAGGGCTATTGCCAATACCATAGAAGCTAATTCTGTTTCTTTTTCTTGGGTTTTCTCTCATCTTTAGCCAAAAAGTGGCCTCTCAGCATTTTACAGCAAAAAAAGTGGCTATTATCTTGTTAAAGAAAAAACTTAATCCAGGCACGTAGGGTAAGACACAACAAATAGCCTGCGTAGCTGACCGTTTTTTTGGTGTGTTTTTCTGCCCAACTGTGTTCGAGAGACACCCGCGCGCGAGTCAAAAGGGAAAACGCGCGAGGTCAATGGAGAAAACGCTCGAGGTCAATGGAGCTAGACAACATAAAGAAAGAAACCTCAGTATTTTTGTTTTCACCCTTTTTCTTTCTTGAATAATGATAATAATCATAAAAATTATCTACTCCCCTTACGGGGCTTTTCAGGGATAATGAACCGATAAAGAAAATTCAAATAGAACATATTAGTATTTTTAAGAATCCCAACTGGCCTAGTGAGGCAAATCAGTTGGCTATTGTACGAGCTTGACCGAGGATTTGAACTTAGGACTACCGTGAACAAATCCTGTTAGCTGTGAGGGAGGGACTTGAACTCGCAGCTTCCGGATTACAAGTCCAGCGCTCTAACCACTCGGCCATGCTGTCCCATAGAATGAATAAATAAGTTAATTAATTAATCAATAAAATAATTAATTAATTGTAAAAATCGATCGGCACGTCACAATACTCTATGAATCCAAGCAAGCCTGGGGAGAGACACCTTGTTTCAGGGAATTGATGAAGAGCCGGGAACAAGTAGTGAAGTTAAAAGTACTTTATAATCCAAGGTTCGACAAAGTGCAGGCCCGGCGGCCATACTTCAGTGTTAGGTTTGCACACTAGCAAGGTAAGAGTGCAAGCAAATTTTTTTATGCTAGGAAAAGCATAGTCATCCATCTTTCTTTTATAATTCGTTGTTATATTAATAAAAAACTAAACTGAAATTGTTGTTTCCACAAGAGCTCGAAATGTTGTATTGTGCAAGCCATTTGAGTACAGCAGCAACTTGCGCCAGTACCAATAGGTGTTTCAGTTTTACTCCCCCTGGGCGCCACTGTTTACGATATTTTTAAACACACCCTCAGGCGGGAGGAAAAGTCATGCCAGTGGTCTTTCAAAATTGCCATTTAATTTGTTTCAATACTTTACAATAATGAAGCAAATAACTAGCTCCTCCATAGATACACAATTTAACTGTTACGATCATATTACAGTGTATGTTATGTTATGTATAGTGCCCCCGGGATCGATGTTTATTTGTCCATGCCTCCATATGCTTTGACCCTATATCTTGAAATGTTTTACTACCCAGTTTTGGGATTCATGAGAGGGGACTCTGTGATGCCTTTTCTTTCCAGCGCAGGGAAACGAGCCATATGAATTCGTGCCTGATATCATGTACTCTTATTTTAAACACTAAGAATAGAGTTTACTCAGAATATCGCTTGAACCTGGTTTTTGATGGAAAAATAGCTCATATGTGGATGGAATAAAGTCTACCGTCATTTATTCCTCAGTTTTATCCCAAAAGAAACTGAGGTATTACAAAAAAAAGTCAAAGAATGGAGGGATTTAGTGGTTGCACAATACAAAGATTGTAGGAATATTGCACACTACAAATGAAAGGTCAGATTAAAGGCCTCGTAGTTTATGACTTGAGCATGCAAATAGTTGTTGAAACGTTTTATACAGCACGCTTAAACACATCCTGGAGAAGTCCAGTTTTCAGTTATTTTTTATTTATCAAAACACAAACACATTAATAACACTTGGATTTGCTTTATCGAATATGCACCTAATGCCGATGTGTAAGATGGAAAGCCCAAATTTACAAATATAATAATATAAACTTAATGTCAGATCCCGAAGGAAACAGTTAGTTTTGTTTTCCCGCGAGTCCTGATCTTTCCCGAGACGAAGTCTAGGGAAACATCAGAACTCGAGGGAAAAAACAAAACTAACTGGTTTCCCAAGGGACCTGACATTAAGTGTATAATATACAGACCTAATGTATGCCTTTCTATCGTGCTTACGACTTGTTGCGTAGTGAACCTCATTTTAACCAGTTTCGCAAACTCTGGCATGGCTGATTTTTTTCGCTCATTTGAGAAGTTATATCAAATTCTCAACAATATGTTTCATCTTATATCCAGACACCTCAAAATTTGACTGAAACATTCAATGTATTCTATGTTTTTCATTTTACGGGGTTCTCGCCAAAAGCGTTGTTCCACTTTTCGCTATATAAAACAATCACAGCCCTTAAAAAGCATTCACTTTTTTCAACCACAACATTTTGTTTACATTTTAATTTGTCCGTGCTACAATATTTAAATCAACTGCTGTTTTAGAAGCCACCTTAAATTCTAAGTACACAGTACTATACAGTTGTTCCTTCAATGGAGGTCAAATATTACAACTGGAACAATTTCTATGATACTAGTAAAAACTGGTGACGCCCCCCCCAAAGAATGATGAAATTTAAGCCATAAAACATTTGTGTAATAAGGTTATGCCTAGTGATTCTTGAAACAATTTCTTCACGTGTCCTAAGTTCTTTTGCACTTTCTTGCAAGGTAAAAAAATTAAAATACAATAAAAAATTTGATGCAACAGGAACAGGAATTAGATTGATTTCTTTTTAGCTTGAAAAACAAAACGTAGTTGAAAGACTGAAATTTATTTCCGTAGAATCATCAGAGTTAATTTTTTTGGTGACAAGACTTAACAAGTTCAAAAATGTTACCCGATAAAATTGGGAAAAGGCTGGATTTGTTGGCTAGAAGATACCTTGAGCTACAAATGTTACGATCCACTTTCTGAATGGGGTTAACTATGTTGAAGGCCGTTAGATAGACTAATACATAGGCCTCTGTGTTACCTCAGATTGTACTAAAATCATGTCTGCCGAAATGGACCGGTCCAGCCTCTTCCAATCAGCTAACGAACGCCCTGAACCAATCATCGCTGAGATAAAAGGTATCATTCCCACTTGGCTGACGGGAACCTTGGTAAGGATTGGACCTGGCAGATTTGAGTGCGGTGAAACGCCGCTCAAACACTGGTTTGATGGCCAAGGACTTCTGCACCGCTTTCACATAGAAGCCGGTCACGTGACATACAGTAACAAGTTTGTGCGAAGCGACAGCTATGCCGACACCTTAGAACGTGGTAATCTTTCTCATCTAGAGTTCGGCACATTTGTTCCTCCTGATCCCTGCAGGAACATCTTTTCCCGTTTCTTCTCTCGCTTTCGTGGAAAAGAACTCCCCTTTGATAACACCACTGTCAACGTGTTTATGATGAAAGACAAGATGTTCGCAACAAGTGAATCTAATTTCTTATATGAAATCGATGCTAAGACTCTAGACACCTTGAGGAGGGTGAACATCACGGATGAATTTCCTGGTAAGTAGCTGTATTAAACTGTGCAGGCAGGTTCGCCTATCCCTGACTCGTCCCAGTCGACTCTTTTGTCTCGTCTTGTAAGCCTAATCTTCAGCTTGCTGTTGCGCATGCTTGGCAAGTATGACGTAGCATGAATGGAATGAATTGAGCGCGATCTGATCGCGCGCGTTTGTACCCTATATCACGTGAGATGTAAGCAAAGCACCAGCGTTGGAGCAAAGGCATTTTTACCTTCGATTAGAAGCCCGACACTCGTTTGCACTCCCTAACTGTTGTTACCAAAAGTTAAGTGTGAGGCAAAGACGTTTATGAGCGTAACGCGTCAACTGGAAGTGAGGACTTGACGATACCAAATTATTTTTGCCAAGTGTCTTTACTTTCACGATTTTCCACTGCCCAAGAATGCAATACGTCCACTTCGGTTTTACTTCGGTCGCTGAAAAACGTCTTTGCTTAAGTAACGGTGGAAGCGCGTGAAAGATGCTACGGGGGAGATGGAAAGGACGAGAAAGGAGTTTCTTCTCCTTTCTTCCATCATTTGCTTTCCCACCTCCGAGGAACTCTGGATGTTAATTACAAACTTTCGTTCTGGAGCATATCCCATCTTACTAGCTTTTATTCCGGTTTAATCTTAGGTTTTTATTTGCAGGTGATGTTAAAATCAACTCTGCAACGGCCCACCCGCACCAAACCCCGGACGGTTCAATCGTCAACGTCACTGTCACATATGGCCGAATCTCCTGTTACAAAATCATCCAGATACCACCCTCCTCGGGACAAGCGGGTGTGAATGCTTTAGAGGGTGGAAGAGTACTTTGCACAATCCCACCTACAAGTGGTATAGGGTACTTTCATAGCTTCTGCCTCACCGATAATTACATCATTGTGACTGAACAACCACTGATGGTTGGAATATGGAAAGCTCTGGCGCACAAGCTTGCTGCCTCCAGTTTTGAGCAATGGCTTCGCTGGGATGCAAAACAGCTCGTAAGATTTCACATTATCGACAGAAAAGATGGTCACCGCGTGGGCATTTTCACAGCAGAGCCATTCTTCGTGTTCCACCACATCAACGCATTTGAAAAAGATGAGGAGATCTATCTCGATGCCTGCTGTTACCATGACAACTCGATTATAAAACAGTTGTACCTTCATAACTTGCGCTCACCTGCAGAAACAGGTCAGAAGAAGTTCGATGTCCCGGATGCACGCCGTTATAAGCTTCCTTTGGGAGAACTTCGTGATGGTAATGAAAAAGAGAAACCTTTGCTAAAGGCAGGTGATGGGATGGATTATTCTTTGCTGTGCACAGGAATTGAATTGCCGAGAATAAATTACGAGGAGTTTAATGGTAAACCATACAGGTTTGTGTCGGGTTTTAATTAGTACCAGACTTTTGAGTCCGATTATAAGGTACTATTTATTGTGATTAGCTATCATTTCGACCGTCACAACCAGTTTAGGGTCTCACCCACAGGCCACCCTGCATAGCATTCAGTTCTTCTGTATAAGTTGAATTGTTTCACCCTGGTTCGAGTCCTTATAACAAGAGTAAAGCCGTACTTGCTTAATTTAACCACCACTGAACACGTATAATGATTTTCAGGTTTGTGTATGGCGTTGGATCATCTGACGTTGGGATCTTTGCCAAGCTCATCAAACTCAATGTGGATACTGGGGAGTTTGTCACCTGGGAGGAGCCGGAAGGGTTCACGTCAGAACCTGTATTTGTCAGGACGCCTGATGGGAAGGCAGAGGATGATGGTGTCATCTTGTCGTGCGTGATTAATGTCAAAGACCAGACCACCTCTCTGTTGATACTGGATGCCAAAGAATTCAAGGAGCTGGGTCGAGCTGTTGTCCAAGAAGTTACTCCAGCCACCCTTCATGGAATCTTTCAGTAGTCGCATGTTCTCGCATGTGGTTTAAGTCAGATTTTCTGTTACCAATTAGCTACCATTAAATGCAGTATTCAGGAGTTCGAAGAGATTGCGAGGCGTGACCATTTTCCTCCCTCTTTAGAACAGAGTATTTTTAGCAATTCAATTGACTCGCTGTCCCTTCGAAACTAACATTGCTATCACCTAGAGATCCAATATATGGATCAACGTAGATAAAGTAACAGGAAGGAACGATCATAGTCGTTACCTGAAAGACAGTTAGTTTCTCTGTTGCTGATGCTTAATTATCTGCAGCTCGAACGCAGTAATTGCTCAGTGTTTATAAGGGCTGAAGATGGGTTGCCAGTTTGAATTGATTCGATCAAACTCTCTTCACTCGACCACTGTGATTCTGAAAAAGGAGTCTTGAATAATTTTCAGCCGAAGTCACCCATACTACGAGAAGCAACTCACTGTGTCAATTTCGTACTGTTTTTAAGAGTTACTTTCCTTTATTTTAACTCTTATTTGGAGCTGAAGTTTGTAACTCCCCGATAGGGTAATTTTAATCTAAAATTAAAACTTTATTTTTTGGAGTTATGACTAACTCCTTGAAAGTTGCCTTACAAAATCCATTTTATATATAAGCTGCGCACGAAACACCTTTCAAGATCTATGACTCATCTAAGCGGAGTATTGTTTTCCTTATATATTTAACAATAACTGGCTTAGCAGCACTTGATTGTTTCTCTCAGTCCTTTCAGGTGTCCTTTTGACGGAGTTAGCAACTGTGACGAAGAAACCGTTAGGGACACCATGGGGGAAGGGGTAGGGAACCTAAAGTCACGGGCGCGCCTTGTACCACAGAAATCGCCGGTTTAACCTTGGCCCAATTACCCGATGTGGTGCCCAATGGGCCATTCACTTTCACTTAATAATTTATTGACATCAAATGAGTTTAATTTAGTTTCGTCTCGGAGACTTTTTAAACAATTACTGGATATCAGGGACTTAAATTAATTCTTTTCGGGACTACTCATTTTGGACAAACAGTGTACAGCAAAGAAGAGAAGCCGGACCTGCTTGGTGTAGATCATTATCGGCAATGTAGAATAAAACTTCAAATTAAATGCAAGGCTGAACGAACAGCTATGGAGGGATTTTATTGCTTAATATTAAATTCGTTGCGTTTTAAAGCAAACGAGAGTGTTACTTGGTGATTATTCAAAGAAGTGTCTTTAAACCCTTGGACGTATAAGGGGAGGGGGGTGGTGGATGTCCCCCCCCATAAGGTTTTTCTGAGTTTTTTCCTAGAGGATAAAACACCAGCACCTGACGTTTTCAGTAGCTGTTTGTTTATCTCTCGCGCCTATTTTGAGACTAGTATAGTGATGGTCAGTTGCTATGGTTACGAGATATGACGTCATAAGTAGAAGGTGGTCAAGCCAATTTGGGGTGAAAATACATGTTTTTTCAACTTCTTTCAACAATAAAACTAAATCTTGTGGCTAAAATCCTGCAAAGTGCTTATTTATGTGTTATTTTTCACGTAAAGCACAAACCTGATTTCTAATTCTTTGTAAAATCCAAGCGGACATGTACGTCCACGGGTCACGTCCACTCGTCTCGTTTTTCAGGCACCCTCACAGAACAAGGCGCTAACTAAAGACGTGGTATATAAGAATGATACTTAAGGGACCAGTCATAATTTAAGTTGGAGGGGGGAGTGGAGGAGAAATTGTTTGTTATTCCAAATTTTTTCCGGACCCCCACTAATAGCACCCATGTTTTTTAGGTACCCACCCTTCAATCATGTTAAAAGATTTAAGGACCCCCCCTTTCTTATACATAATACCCAAATGGTAATAACAAATAACGTTTTCTTTACTTTACCGTTCTTACTAACTGTCACTTCCGAATGTGCCAACTACAACCAGAGAAGCACTTCACACTAAACTGAGAAAGAGATTTCACCTAGAGCCTCTCAGACAGCTTATAGAGCAAGGATATATCAGTGATTGTGTCATAATTGAGATAAGACAAGCCATCGAAAGGTGAGAGGCCGACAGGACCGCTTCAAGGAAGAAAGAAGATAATCAGCCAAAGCTTACTGCTTTTTATATGAGCAGTACATGCTCTAATAGCAAAAAAACTTGACGGTGACACAGACAGTGAGTCCTCATCAACCTCATCTACAAATAATGATTCGGATAGTGAGATTGCATAACATGACTTTATGCATGTAATCATTTGTTAAAATGCCCATGAAATTGTTTCAGTGTGACACAATAATGGAAGTTGTGTTGATGCACCTACTATTTGAGCATTAAATCTTTTTGTAAAAATGCTGATTAAATTGGTTCAGTATTACACAATATAGTACTTTGTGTAAAACTGAATGAAAATCAGGTCCTTTAATACTCAAACATCATGCTGCTCAGTAGGGATGCTACTTAAAAGAAACTTGAAGACCCCCCCAAGGTCATCTTTTGGCATTTTAAGGCCCCCCATATTCCGTCCAAAAAAAATTGAAGGCCCCCCAATTTCTCCTCCACCACCCCCTCCAACTTAAATTATGACTGGTCCCTAACGTTGCTGCATTTCCTAAGTTTTTCACACGACAAAAAGAACGTTCCTGCGTCAAAATACAACACATTTACAACCAACAACGAGAAGTTCAAAGACTACTGCAAAGCTGGACTCCTCGTTCTCGGTTCTTTATATTTTGGCTGATTAGATCTCTTTTCTGGAGACCCAACGTTTACAACTGGCAGGATCTTCGTCCACGGTTTTTTTGCAGTTAATTTAACACATTTACAGCTATTTCGAGAAAGGTTGTCGGAAAAAGAGAACGCGACAATCCCGAAAGGTATTGTGGGTGGTTTTCAGTTCACTGTTCTTGTGACGAAACCCGCCACAAAAGTGAGTCCTCTCCAACGATAACACCGAACATAGACAAACTCAAGAAAACACGTATATAAAAAAATTATACTCGTTTAACTAAGGGCCTGTTTACATGGAGTGTGGGACCCCGGTCTAGTAGGGTTGGTTTCTTTTGTTTTCACGCTCTGGGGGACAAAACAAAAGAAACCTACCCCACTAAACCGGGGTCCCCCACTCCATGTAAACAGGGTCTTAATATCTAAAACTTCCAAATCCCATGCAAATGCAAGGTGTGGCAATAAAGGGACTATTGTAAAAGGTCCGATCTTTTATGTACAATTTTTACGTCTCAAACCGCTGCTCTCTAGTTTAGTTTGGTTTTCCGCAACCGTTCTTGGAGAGGTGTTATGTAACGCACTGACTTCTTGGAGAGATGTTACGGTCTCCACAATACTTCTCCTGCTCTCTCAACTTTTACAGCACATCAAACTGCTTTCCCCCAACAAAATTACTTCTTTTGCCGTGAAGTTAAAAGGAACACCTCTGCTGAAGGGATTTCAGTAGAACGGCTTGTGCTTCAAGGTCTCTCTCTTACTGTCTCCCTGAACGCGCCCTCCGCACTGACTTTTTTGCGACGCGGCTCCATCTTAGGGCCTGTTTACATGGGATGGGGGACCCCAGTCTAGTGGGGTTGGTTTTTTTTGTTTTCACGCTCTGGGGGACACAAAACAAAAGAAACCTACCCCATTAGACCGGGGTCCTCCACTCCATATAAACAGGGTCTTAACATCTAAAACTTCCAAATCCCATGCAAATGCATGGTGTGGTAATAAAGGGACTATTGTAAAAGGTCCGATCTTTTATGTACAATTTTTACGTCTCAAACCTTTGGTTCGCATTTTTGGGTTGCCAATGACATACATTTTTGCTTCTTGTATGGTTATTTTTATTGTGTGCGCGCCTCTGTTGTCCGCAAGAAAAGGATTATACGATCACTGGCGAAAAAGTGATTTTATATAAACATCATCGAAGGCCATAGGCGTACGGGCCGGGGGGACGAGGGGGGCTGCAGCCCCCCAAATTTTGGGCAACTCAGATTTTTTGGGCAGCAAGAGAAAATTTGGGCAAAGCTATTTTTTAAAGACGTTTCCGTGTTTTTTTATTAGTTTAAAGGGACAAATATTTTCGATTTTAATCTGAAAAAGATCCTGAAGTCAGCGTAATAATCCAGTTACTTTCTCTCGAGACACTCACAGTGGTTGCTTAGCACGTGATGAGTTTCTGGTTATAGGGAAGGGTATCATTTGTTGATTTACATATTTATATTTTTTTATTGTTGAGCACTGTACTGTACTGCACTGCACTGACTGGAATGGGCTCTCAGCAGTCGTGAATTGATTAGAATAAGCTTCCGCATATCTTTCTAGAATCATCTCCGCCCGTAGAATAGTATATGGCAGAGAGCATCAGCAACAGTGGGTGTGAAAATGAAGAAGTGGCTGACTAGTACTCAGCTCGAATTACGAGAAGAATATTAAATTTTTTAAATTATCTATCAAGCAATAATTTGTTAAAGTAGACCGAAATGTTTACAAAACCGCTGACAAGAGCACCTCGATACATACTGATGAAATGGAATCCTTCTTTCTAGCGATCGGCTTGAGCTATCTCCTTGATATTTTACCCACGTTTTTAAAAAGATTGAAGCTACTATGAGGTGAAATTACATGTCAAAAGAGATTCGTTTTCTACAGATAACGGCCAAACATCAAGATTTTTTTAGCATATTTCTAAAACTTCATCCCAAAATATCCCGATAACTCTTTTATAGATTCCGTTTTAACTTCACGAACATCGACGCGACTATTGGAGAAAAAAGTTGCCGTGAAGATTTTGTAGGAACAGTTCCCAGTGTCAAGAAATATTGCTGCAAGTAAAATAGACAATGGCATCATTTCGTTGCTATGACAACTCCGATGTCATTAAAACCCTATGATAAATTTTCACCTATATCTAATAAAACTATGGTAGCAATTTTTCCAAATGTTTGTCTATGACGAAGTAGTTATGCTCAAAATTGGGAGGTATTGACCCTGAAAAACTGCCACCTTCATATGCCAGTACGGCCTACGTTACTGTTTCGTAAAAATGTGGATAACTTGCGAGAATTTTTTGGGCAAATAGTTTACCGCGCCCCCTGGCAAAAAATTGTCCGTACGCCTATGTCGAAGGCCAACACCGTCTTTCCAATCTAGCGCATGCCCTTAAATCCGTATGAAAAAAAAACCAGCCTTGTGGCAGAGGTTCGTCTGTTTCGTCACCCGATGAATTTATCTTCATACTTAAATACTCGCCAGCGCTCACCTCACTCAGCGGGACTTTATCGAACTTCCATGGGACTGGGGAGGAGTGGAACCTGACTAGAAGATAATCACAGGTGATCAGCTAACAAAAGACTGTGCACTAAACTATTGCTCCAGACCTAAGCTTAAAGGAAGGAACAGGTAAATTAGTGCAAGATATTTCAAACAGAAAAGCCTTGTTGAGGGTTGCGTTTATGAATTGAGTGACATGTATTACGTAAGAATCTTCAGTTGTGTGTTCTTTCCAAGGTGTTGAGGCCTTGCTTGCTGGACTGAGAGCGATGTTTTTCTATATCTTGGATGCCAAATTTGGGATATTTTAAAGTTTCGATATATATTTTTAATGAACAAGATATAATTATGTTTTGTTGTTACTCACATCATCGTTACAACAAAGTTGAAATTATAACCGCCTCAAACAGGATGTTGGTTACGTAACGAGGATAGTGAAAAAAAACTAAAACAATGCCCAAAGTGTAAGTGTTAGGTTAATGTCATTGACTTGCTGATTAAGACTAGATCCAGTTAGTGTGCAAACCTTCCAGTCCTTGAGTTTGAGTTGAACTTTCGTGGAGGCTAAATAAGAGTCGTCACGCAGTAGAACAATGATTTGCGATAAGGTCCCGTGTTATGCAAATGTTAAAAAGATGTGAGAGTCGGAACTTGTTGGAAGAGAGGTTTTCGAATGCATTGTGACATCAATTTGTGCCATTTTGAAATTACCCATTGACGGGCGCCGAGCAAGAGTCACTTGTTGATGACTAGTGGTCCGAGAGCGATTGCTGAGCCGTGTGAATATTGAATTAGCCAAAGCATAACTTTCATGGAATATGAAAATGTTCTAAATGCTAATATTCTCTGTTGATTCGTTCATGCTCGAATTTTACGAATCGATTAGGGCACGAAAACGTACATTAGCTGATTTCATGCACAAAACTTCAATATTCAGTTCTTTTTTAAAATTTAAAAGATATGTACCGTACAGATTGATTTATCATACCAAATTTATCCTAGAGTTTGAATTTTCAAATGATGTTTACAAGACCTTGACAATACTCCCTGTCGCGTGCAACACCGTTACCTCAACCATGAAATAAGCAGCAGGCGTCAAACTGAACGTAGAAATATGAATATGGTGTCAAGTAAACGTCGGTTTTTTTATTGGGCCCTCGAATGATTTTGCCATTTGGAGTAGAATGCTTTCTTGCTCCTTAACGGAAATCTTAAAAATAGCAATTTATTTTAAAGTTTGTATAGGAACGGCCGGCAGTAGTAATCGACTTTGGCTTTAAATTTGTACACAAACAACTCCAAGAAGCTCAAGTACTGTAGTGATCAAGCCGGACAGTTTCAACATTTTTCTTTGGTGACCATTGTTTATTCTGAAAGTGAGAGGGAGAAGGCTTTTCAACTTTTGTTTAAACCGATTATGCAATAAACACCAACTTTTCATGCATATGTCATAACAGTTTACAGCGCGATTCAGTGAAGAACAACAAAATGTGTCTTATAAAGCAAGTTCACTTTTTAAAAATCGTTTATCAGATAAATCTTTGGCAAAGAAAATATCATTAAATTTGACTTTATGATCTGAAACTAACATGTTTTCAGGTATACCTTTGCTAATTGTTAGTAAAGAACAACTTATGATGTCGGAGAACAGATTAAACCGTTTGAAACTGCGATAGAAACGCCACAGTTTGTGACTGGCACCAACCAACGTCAAGGCGGAAAACCATTTTCGCCGAAAAGCCTACCAAATTTAGTGATTATAGAAGAGTTCTGTTTAAAAGTTACAGTTCTTAGAGCATCTGAAAATTCTCTACGCCACCGCTTTTTTTTATTCCCCTGTTCTGACTAATAGGGAGCCCACTGTTTCTCCTTAGATTCTGTATTTCCTTAAAGTCATGTCTGCCGAAACAGTGGACCCGTCCTGCCTCTTCCAATCGGCTAACGAACGCCCTGAACCAATCAGTGCTGAGGTAAGAGGTACCATCCCCACCTGGCTAACGGGAGCTTTGGTTCGGGTTGGACCTGGCAGATTTGAGTGCGGTGATACCCCGCTAAATCACTGGTTTGATGGCCAAGGACTTCTCCATCGCTTTCACATAGAAGCTGGTCAAGTGACATACAGCAACAAGTTTGTGCGAAGCGACAGTTATGCCGATTCCCTAGAACACGGAATCTCGTGTCATCTGGAGTTTGGAACGTTTGTCCCTCCAGACCCGTGCCAAAACATCTTTACTCGCTTCTTCTCGCGGTTTTGGGGAGAAGAAGTTGCTCATGATAATACCCTTGTCAACGTGTTTATGATGAAAGAAAAAATGTATGCAACGAGCGAAAGCAACTTTATTTATGAGATCGATCCTATTACCCTGAACACCTTGAAGAGAGTGGACATCGCAGACCTACCAGGTATTGACTATCTCCGGTTTGCTATAAGTGATTTTTTGTTAAAGGCGCTAGCTACACCGTTGGTTTTGTCCTGTTACAGTGTGTTGTAAAAAATGTTACTCATGCATACCTTGTTAGACTTGTTATTTTCTTGACATCTTTTTTGCTTCTTCAACCTTTGGCCATTTCCCAAAGGTAAAAGCTTAATTAATACAGGTCTGAGCGTCTTTGGATTTTCTTCACGCTTAAGAATTGTTGAAAGGCTGCTTCAATTTTGATTTGCTTTGAGAAGACTTTTTTCGATTTTTAGGATTGTGAAAACAAAATCTGTGGCTAACGACATATTTTGTTGAACATTATATTTAGACAAATGGTCGTTTTATCTCAAAGGGGGTTTGTCCCGCTATTTGCTATCTTTTCAAAAACTAAAACGTTTTTCGCGTGAATAGAACTCTAAAAAATAATGGTCTAGTTTTGTTATTTTTAAAAGACTATATTTAGGGATTGAAACTGTTTCCTGCCGTCTGTTGCTAGGGATCATGGCAAGGATTGACATGGACTGAAACTTGATAAAGTTGGGCCAAGTTATTCATCTTTTAAATGCTATGCCTACAAAAACTATCAAAAATATGGTTATTTGTTCTCCGTGATGAAATTGTTTGAAATCTTCTTCATAACCTAACAGAAGCATATTTTGTATCTGGGTAAAAACACTAACTGATGACTTCAGCACAGAATTGACTTAAATCATCAATATCCTGGTGACACAGCCGGCCTTTAAATAAAATGTTTTTTTGTTCCTCCTACAGGTGATGCTACGATAAATTCGGCAAAAGCTCATCCACAAGTCACTCAGGATGGTTCAGTGATCAACATCTCCGTGACGTATGGCAGAAACTCAGCTTACAAAATCATCCAGATACCACCTTCCTCGGGGAATGCGGGCGAGGAGCCTCTAGAGGGTGGAAAAGTGCTTTGCTCAATCCCGCCCAAGAGTGGTTTAGGGTACTTTCATAGCTTCTGCCTCACAGATAATTATATTGTTCTCACCGAACAACCCCTTATGATCGACATATGGAAAGTTCTCGGGCATCGATTTTCTGCTTCTAGTTTTGAACAATGGCTTTATTGGGATGCAAACCAGCTGGTCAGATTTCACATTATCGACAGGAAAGATGGCAACCGTGTCGGTGTCTTCACAGCCGAACCATTCTTCGTGTTCCACCACATCAACGCATTTGAAAGAGATGATAAAATTTTTCTTGATGCCTGCTGTTACTATGACAACTCGATTATAAAACAGTTGTACCTTCATAACTTGCGATCCCCCGCAGAACCAGGCCATAAAAAATTAGACGTCCCAGATATACGCCGTTATGAGATTCCTTTGGGAGATCTTGGAGATGTTAGTGCAGAGAAAGCCCTACGCAAGGGAGTAGACGGGTTAGATTATTCTTTGCTGTATGCAGGACTTGAGTTGCCGAGAATAAATTACGAAGAGTACAACGGTAAACCATACAGGTGGGTGGAAGATTCTCTGCTTTATTCGGTAGGAAAAAAAACGATATATAAAAAACCGGCCACACCTTTTTCAGCATACCTAAGAGTGTTGACACGTGAACTATCTTCGAATGATAATCGTGGCGATGTTTATGCAGCGTTCATACCTTAGTATAGTGCTTAAACTTCAAGATGGATTAGAAAGTGGTCTCCATGTTTTCGCGCAATTAAAAAGTAAAGTATTTTTTAATGATCTACCTTTACTATTACCAAACTGAAACATGATTGTTTTCTTTCATGCCGTCAGGTTTGTGTATGGCATGGGAATATTCGGAAATGCGCTATTTGAAAAGCTCATAAAACTTAATGTGGAGACCAAGGAGTTTGTAACATGGGAGGAGTCGGGTGGGTTTACTTCAGAGCCTGTGTTCGTCAAAGCGCCTGATGGGAAGGCGGAGGATGATGGCGTCATCTTGTCATGCGTGATCAACGTCCAAGAAAAGACTACCTCTCTGTTGGTACTGGATGCCAAAGAATTTAAGGAGCTTGGTCGAGCCGAGATTAAGGGAGTTACCCCAGCAACAATACATGGCTTATTTCAGTAGCATACTGAAAAAACAGCGGTTTTTCCCCGAAGAATAACATGTCATAACATAATTATCGCCCGAGCAAAATTATTCGCAAGAAAAGTAAGCTTGTAGATCTAGAGTTTGGAATGAATTACCCAAAGTTTGAAGGATTCACAATCAGTGTATAACTAGCTATCTTACATTTTCTTGACATTTGGTTGAAGCTCCGTTAAGGAGCGTTTGATGGATAGGACATCATCATTTTCCATTTTATTTGTTTAGCCCTCTAGTTTTTATCACCCATGAATAAATCTTACTCAGTTCTGAAAGGAGCCAAGAGAAGAAAATAAAATACTTTTGGTACGGTGCTGATCACTTTTGCGTTAAAGGACCGGCTTGTATCTGTTCCCTAAAGTTTTTACTTAAAATTTCCTCCTGCATCTCACCGGACGTTGCATTGTATCTTGAAAACATTGTGCTAGCATCTCTTAAAGTTGATATCGTTAATTCACCCCTTTCTTCAGCTGATTCAGCTGAAACGTGGACGGTTTCTTGGGATGCTTTAGCTGAAACGATAATAACGACTTTGGGAAGAAGCAGCCCCACGAGATTAACACTGCCAGCTACGATGAACAAGGTACAACCCACGGTTACTCTCCATTCGGAGTCATTTAAGTTAAGATAAGTTGGCATAAATATTATCCAAATAGAACACGTTATGTACATTGTGATTCCAATGTGTTTTGCTTCATTAAAATTTCTTGGATAATTGCGCGTTTTGAAGGCAAAAACGGTGCAAAGAAACATTAGAATGATATTATAACACTTATCTACTAAAACGTTAAGTATACTCTCTGAGCATATTAGTTCTGCTTGGTCCAAAGAAGGGTACTTAATAATGGCCGTTGGTGAATCTGAAATAATCCACACAGTTGTTATCATGAGCTGTACTGCCACTAGACCCAGTGATATAAGTATCTGAGACTTTGGCCTTATAAGGGGTGGTTTCGCTGCGGTTCGTCTTGCACGTGTAAAGATTCGATAGATACGGTTTGTTTTAATTAGCAACGGGGCGTACACCATTGTAAAGCAAAGACTTTCGAGGTAACGGTGTATTGTGCATACTAAATCAGTTGGTTTAGTCATGCAGCTAAAGGATGAAGAAAAGCACAAGATGACTCCTATGAATATTAGGAGGGAAAGCTCCCTGCCAGCTGCTTTGATAACACTGTGCTCCCGATTAATGACGTAAAAAACAAATGTTCCTATGGCAACAAGAATCCAAACCCCAGAAACTACAGCGAGGCTTGTCAGTGCAGGATCAGTCCATTCAGGATTAGAAATTGTAAGCTTTGTACATCGAGACAGGCTTTTGTCAGGAATATAACCGATGTTGCATGTACGACAAGTGTTGTTTACTATCACTTGATAAGCTTTACAGCGTTTACAATCCCAGCAGCAATGCCGATTAACTGATTTCCGCTCCAGTATCTCTGTGGAACTACAAGCGTTACTGCAGTACGACTGTGGCGGTCTGCTAGGCATAATTCACCCATGACACTAAAGAATCGTTGATTTTTAATTGTCCGTGTTGAGATGATTTAAATGACTTCCAAGAACCTACAACAAAATACTTCCATTCGTCCTGTTCGCCTTCTCGAAAATTGATGATGCTATAAGCTCCGTCCATTTCTTGGTTCACGTTAAAGCTTACACTGGAGTTGAACGCCGCATCGAGAAAAGTCACATAGTAATAAACTTGCTTTGAAGTTTTTCTCTCATACTATCACATAATCCTATCTTCCCCAAGCAAAGATCTCTTTGCATATCACTAAGAGCGTATGCTATGGCGTAAACGGCGTTTACTACGACACGAGCTGGCGCAAGTTCCACATCCCTTGGCAGCGATGCAACGACGCTGCAAATGTCTGGCGAATTTGGGGACGCAACACTTGCAATTTCACTGTTGAGAACGGATTGCAAGATCTCGTCAAGCTTGATTATGTGCCTATATTATGTGACTATAAACATCATCGTAGGCCAACACCGTCTAGACCAATCTAGCGCATGCCCTTAAATCCGTATGAAAAAAAATGCCAGCCTTGTGGCAGAGGTTCGTCTGTTTCGTCACTCGATTAATTTATCTTCAGACTTAAATACTCGCCAGCGCTCACCTCACTCAGCGGGACTTTATCGAACCTCCGTGGGACTGGGGAGGAGTGGAACCTGACTGGAAGATAATCTCGGCTAGGTAATCACAGGTGATCAACGAACCAAAGACTGCACTAAACTATTGCTCCAGACCTAACCTTAAATAACGAAGGAACAGATAAATTAGTGCAAGATATTTCAAACAGAAAAGCCTTGTTGAGGGTTGCGTTTATTAATTGAGTGACATGTATTACGTAAGAATCTTCAGTTGTGTGTTCTTTCTAAGGTCTTGAGGCCTTGCTTGCTGGACTGAGAGCGATGTTTTTCTACATCTGGGATGCCAAAGTTGGGATATTTAAAAGTTTCGATATGTATCTTTAATGAACAAGATATAATTATGTTTTGTTGTTGCCGTATCAAGAAATGGCCCATTGTACCGACCTGAATTTGCCAACAATAGGCCCTTTGTTCTAGGTGACACCTGCCCAGACCAAGCCCAAGTTAAAGGGGCTATGTCAGCTGGAGAGCATGCGCTCTGAGGTTATGCAAATTACTTTCAACTGTCAAAATTCTATTGTTTTTAACGCGTGACTTTCTCCATGTGCGCTGTGAGGTTATGCAAATTACTTTCAACTGTCAAAATTCTATTGTTTTTAACGCGTGACTTTCTTCATGTTCTCTGTCACGTCCAAGGTTCCGAATTTAGAGAGGTTTAGCGAAATGGGTTTAGATAAGGGATATTTCGATAGAATTTATGGAACGTTTCTTCTCTGGTTATGCTAGATCAAGAATAAAATTTCGACGACAACTTTACTTGTAGTTTTCAAGTAAAAACGCATGCCATTCATAAAATAGAGCGCAAACAAAAATTCAACAACAACATATTGTCTTATTCAACAAAATAAATGGAAGTTGTATTTTACAAACGAGCTACAAAAGACGCTAGACCGAAGATAAAGACCAAGACTGTTTCAAATCATTAACAATTAGACTTGTCTGTCGCTATTGATTTTATAATTTAGATGCTGATAGAACAAGAGACCAAGTCTTTGTTTTGATCTTAGGGAAACATACATTATCGCGCAAAATTGTTCGATCGTGCCGAATCACTGCGACGTCGAGAAAAACCCAGCATCATTGGTATACTACTCCACCATAAGCAGTCCGTTGATAAAAAGGGAAAGCAAACTCTGCTATTTTCCAAAATTATGCTCCAACACAAATAGTTCAAAAACATGGCATTTACAGGATCTAACTCGTACTAAGGTGCCTCTCTAAGTCCGTTGAGAACAATCTGGACGAGCAAACGGTCGTGTTTATCTTTGCCGTGGATCGAGATAAATACAAGAAGGAATCTAGCCGAATTTTAGAATGTTTCCTTCGCCAGGAGTTTAGTTTCGTCACGAAGTGACTCATGGCCTGATGCTCTTGTAATCGTTTACAAGAAACGGCCGCCGCCAACTCGATAGCCGCTTCATTATATGTCCACATACTTTGAGCACAAGAAAAATCCAAGAGCCAGTAGCCTCTAAAATAACTCAATAGAAAGGTCCTGTGAACTATAGGGAAGATTCCATCAAAGATTCCATCACTCATTGTGGAGTAGCCGTCATTAACTCTGCCATTACAACGGCCGCTGATAAGAGGACACAGTAAATCCACGTAAAAACATTCCACAGGCAAACAATTTTAAAATAACGCCAAAAAATTGTTTTGTAATCACCATAGAATGATTCTTAATACAAAACTTCGCTAACTATCGAACGATGGCTGAGATTTAGACAGATAAAAACAGCCTTCCAAAATCTCCGACACAACTTGAAAAAGTTGGGCTGTCTTTTTCAAGTTTGTTTTCATTGGCTCGCGCATGCGTGTTGGGTGACATAGCCCCTTTAAGCTGACTAACATTTTACATAACAAACTAGTTAGATCTAAAATACCACTTTATTTTCAGGAAGAGGATCCACCACTGGTGAGTTATAAGTATACTAATAATATTTCTAGGAGTGTGTTCAATCATAATCAAGCCCTTCGTAATATTAATTTCGATGATTATCGTAATGCGCCTTGCCAGTCTTCAACTTTTCGTTATGAGCCTCATGTTCATGTAATTACCGGGGATCTACGAATCGTAAGGAACAGAAAACTTAGACGTCTACTAGAGAAAGGTCCAAAGTACAGGGAGCAGAATAATATCGATTGGCATCTTAACAAGAAGATATTGACAATGGTGGTAGATGATTACGTCAAGAATTGGAGTAAACGAGAGGGATGTCACGTGTCAGCTCTGGAGGAATAGTCGGAAACGGTAAAACTCATCATCAGCAACAGGATAAACAGTTTGCAACATCGAAGTTTTCTTCCTTGTCATAGAATCTTAGAAGACCCGCATATCAAGGCGTACTTGACAGAACTTCAAAGTAAATACGTACTGGTTCCTGCGGATCCCGGGGGGGGGGGTACTGCCATATATGGGCTATATAGGTATGTGCCGCTGTGAAGGGTATGGTTTTCGGGCAGTTTACTCTAGGATAGGGTATATAAATCAGAGCGTTTGGGTCTAGAATAGGGTATCATTTTTCAGGAAACTGATCAGTTCGTTGAAGATTTTATCTGGACAAGGGAAACAGCTACTCTAGGATAGGGGGATTTGGGGAGTTTACTCTGGTATAGGGTAGCAAAATTCAGCTGAACTAGGTCTGGTATAGGTTAAGGGTTCCAGGGTCCCAGCGGCACATCCCCACCCAGAAATTCCTAAAGTACCCCCCCTGGGCTGCGGATAAAGCCGGCAACAACATCATTTTCGTTTGCAATTACTATTACATACATACTCTAATGGAGGCGCTTGGCATAAATTCGGGTACGAATCTTAATTCTACATATGTAACTCAGGATCACATGATGACCCGCAAGCCTTGGAAACGTGCTCGACGGTCATCTTAATCGACCGATTGCGCAATATAAAACAAAGGAAGTGTTGACAACATAGTGCAGGACCGAAGATCGGGAACTATAAGAAATCCCTGGAACTTATTAATCGCACGTCATCGTGTGTTCATCTCGCTAACTCATATGACATTTTGTTCCGACAGGAACAAAATCTGCTTTTGTCTCCTCTAACGATAACAGAAACCTCCGTAAATACATCATCGATTTTAGTGTAAAAAGTACAAATGCCTTTTCAAACAGAGCAACTTCAGAACACTCTACCATTTTACTAAAATTTATTTACATTGTGTGGGCCACGAAAAAACGTTTCTTTGTAACTACGACGTCCCCAAACCAAAGTCTCCAGGTGATTAAAAGCAAAAGGCCGCCCGCGAGGAAAACGCGAGACCACAAAAATATTGTTTTCGAAATGTAACCGCATTAGCAGAGATTCTCAGCAAACGGATTGCAACAGTATTTTTCTAAATGCATATCAAAAAGAAAGAGAAACGCCTTGTTCCGAATAACCGGTTACGTACTGTGCTTTCCAGTTTCCAGGATGTGCTAAAAGTGCCGGAAATGGGAATATTGCTACGCGTGTTTTATTTGTAACGAAAAAACAAATCTGTTACTAATAAATGCCCAAAAATATAACTGGCGGAGGGTCTCCTACAAGAAAATCACCTAATACAAAACACTCTAAGACAGACATATAGATTTTATAGCTTGTATACCCCTTAATTTTCTAGTTATTGCGCAAGTGATTTCATAACACCTTGGTGTCCAACTCAGAGAATCACGGGCGCGCCACCTAGTGTTTCTGTTGCTTAATAAAACTCGCACTTAGGAGTTTAGAACGCGATAACATTACTATAACACTCGCTTACTCAAGCTAAAACATATTAACCTTTAAATTTCCACTTGGTGTGCAAGTGATTTCATAATGCCGTGGTGTCTGACTCACAGAATTACGAGCGTGCCACCTAGTGTTGCTGTTGCTTTAAAAATTGCACTTACGAGTTTACTGAGATCACCATGGCATTACAATAACACTCGCTTACTCGAGCTAAAACATATCAGACATATTAACCATTAATTTTCTTCTGTGCGCAAGTGATTTCATAATACCGTGGTGTCTAACTCACAGCCACGGGCGTGCCCCTAGTGTTTCTGTTGCTTTAAAAATCGCTGTTAGGAGTTTAGATCACCATGGCATTACAATAACACTCGCTTACTCAAGCTAAAACATATTAACCTTTAAGTTTCCACTTGGTGCGCAAGTGATTTCATAATGCCGTGGTGTCTGATTCACAGAATCACGGGCGTGCCACCTAGTGTTTCTGTTGCTTTAAAAATTGCACTTGGGAGTTAAGATCACCATGGCATTACAATAACACTCGCTTACTCGAGCTAAAACATATTAACCTTTTAATTTCCGCTTGGTGCGCAAGTGATTTCATAATGCCGTAGTGTCTGATTCACAGAATCACTGGCGTGCCTCCTAGTGTTTCTGTTGCTTTAAAAATTGCACTTGGGAGTTTAGATCACCATGGCATTACAATAACACTCGCTTACTCGAGCTAACACATGTCAGACATATTAATTTTCTTCTGTGCGCAAGTGATTTCATTACACCGTGGTGTCTAACTCACAGAATCACGGGCGCGCCACCTAGTGTTTGTGTTGCTTTAAAAATCACACTTAGGAGTTTAGATCACCATGGCATTACAATAACACTCGCTTACTCAAGATAAAACATATTGACCATTATATTTCCACTTGGTGCGCAAGTGATTTCATAACGCCGTGGTGTCTAACTCACAGAATCACGGGCGTGCCACCTAGTCAGGGGCACCCAGCGTTAATTTTCGGAAAATATCTGTTCGGAAGACGATTTGAGATCTAGAATTTTCGGAACATTTGTTGTAAAATTTTTTGCTTGCCTGCCTCTCCTAAGATTTTCGAACATCTAAAAAATGGTATAACTGCTCATTTTTAACAGATTTTTACCCTAAAAAGAACACCTAGAATTTTTGCTAACGAGGCAACCGAGCTAAGAAGCGAGGTTGCTTCGGCGGCAGAATTATGCCGCTAAATGTAGGCCAAAACTCTCACCATATTTGAGTGTAAGTAAGTCCCCACATTTGAATGGTGACGTCATGGTCTTGTTTTTACAACTCGTGGTCCGAAATTGGGTGAATTAGTGTGCAGCTGTTCGTTGTCTGTTCAAGAGCACCTAACAGGTGAGCAAGCTTTAACACGATTTCTAGTTTGAAAGGGCAATTAGTGCTCTGGTTTGCTTTATAAATTGCGTTTAAAGCAGCAGGTGATCAAGGAATAGGGTTTCGGCTCAAATTTTTGTCAGAACCAGCTTGTTTTTTGCAGCTCTATTTACATTGAGGTAGCGTGTTCGCTTTTCGACTCAGAACCAGGGTTTTCAGTGTTCTCTTTTCCTTTGTGAATTGAATTTCAAGCGGTAGTTGATCAAGGCGTAGGGTTATATTCTCAAAACTTTTATCAGAACCAGCGTGTTCTTCCCAGGTCAATTTACATTGAGCCAGTCCTCACCTCCCGTGAGGAATGCAACGTATTTGCGGACCTTTTTTTAAGAATTTATTTATGTCTTTCGAAAGATTTTGTCAACCAGCACGTTTTTTTGTTTTTGCTGCTCGATTTACATTGAGACAGCCCAAAACTCCCGTAGGGAATGCAACGAATTTGCGGACCTTTTGTTTTGAAGACTATCATTATACCTTTCAAGAGACTCTTTGTCCTGTGACACTCGCTCATTAGATCTTTGTATTTTATTCAAGTTTATATTTTTATACCTCTGATACATTCCACCCCATTCTTGCGCTTTTCACCCATTTTACTTTACACTAATTTTTTCTGGTGTATATTTCCACGCAAAATATTTTTCCTTTCCCTGATGACGCTGTTGCTCGGAAATTAATTATTATTTTTATTTTCAGCAGTCGAAGACCTCAGTTAAACTATATTTTTCTTTCTAACGTTTATAGTTTTGCTACAATGGAATTTTCCAAGAAACATAAGTGCTAACTTGGTCATATTTACCAACAAAGCTTCAAGCCCTGTTGTGATTGTTTAATAAAGTGAAAGCCTTAAATGTGCCAAAGTTGTTGTTTTGAACTTGGGTGCCATCCTTTTCTTTTGCGGAATCCATTTTAAACCTCTAAAATTATGAAAAAAATATCGCGAAGTTCTGAATATGCACATTCCACAAAAGATAAACGAATTCGGCTCGTTGGCACTTGCCGGAAGGCACCCCTAGTCGGTAGCCTTTTACCTGGCCGGAATTTTCGAAAAGGTAAGTTTTGATCCTTATAATTTTCGGATCACTAGACTTTCAGTTAGGAAATCCGAACAGATGAAAATTTTTTAGGGGATAAAAATATGCCAATGTCTACCGTTTAATTTTATACTAAAATACGTTTAGCAATGCTACGTTTAAGTGGTTTTGAACTATATTCTCGTTGGGTGCCCCTGCACTCTTTTTACATCATTGACAGCAGATCATGCATAATAGTCACCAAACAAATGCAGTCGGATTAGAAGATCTAACGTTTTCTACAAAATGCCTACCAGACTGCCGATGAATATTACCAGTTACACGTTTATCGTAATATCGTTAGGCTCAGAAACATTTTCAAGGCAAAGGAAGACCGTCTTCTTCTCCTAATGTCATCTAAATAATAATAATAATAATAACATTTATTTATACCGCGCAAATTCAACTATACAGTTTTCAAATGCGCCTTACAATTAAAGATCTAAAAATATACCGAAAAAAAAAAATACAACATTAAATTACAACATTATATCAGAAAACGCTTTTTTAAAAAGGTGAGTCTTCAAATTGCGTTTAAAAACTTGAAAATCGGAGGTGCATCTAAGAAAGATTATTCCACAGTTTTGGTGCGGCAGCTACAAAGGCTCGGTCACCAAGAGTAGGGAGAGTCCTGAAGTTAGGATTTGAAAGCAGATATTTGTTATTTGATCTGAGGCTGTAGGAAGAATTAGGTTTTAAGTTAACGAGAGATGATAAATAATTAGGAGCTCTTCCATAGATTGCTTTGTGAGTGATTATAATAACCTTAAATTCTATTCTAAACGTCACAGGCAGCCAGTGTAATTCGTATAATATTGGTGTGATATGGCAAAACCGTGGTGCTAGATATAGAACTCTTGCAGCTGCGTTTTGAACACGCTGCAGTTTAGTGAGGGCGCAGTGGGGTAGTCCGTATAAAAGTGAGTTACAATAGTCCAATCTGCTTGTGATGAAAGCGTACACTAATTTCTCGGCAGATTCTATGCTTAGATATTTTCTGACGCGTCTAATATTGTGTAGATGAAAAAAAGCACTCCTACAAGTTTTGGTTATGTTAAAATTCTGGTTGAAATGGCAGCCAAACCAGGCCCCTAAGTTTCTAAGGGGTTGCGTGCTAGGAGAGATGATGGATTCGCCAATAGTTAGAGTGGCGCTTTTAGTTTTCTGTAGCTGCGCCTTCGTCCCAATGAGCATAAACTCAGTCTTGGAATCATTGATCATGAGTTCGTCATTGATCATCCAGCTAGGGATGTCACAGAGGCACGCTTCCATTGCTGCAATGGCGGCGTCTTTATCGGAATCATCGTTTGGATTGAATGCCAAATAGATACCGGTATCATAGGCATAACGGTGCGCCGTTGGCAAGTGCTGGCTAATGACATCAAAAAGCTGACTAGTGTAAAAGGAGAACAACATTGGGCCGAGACAAGAGCCCTGTGGCACGCCAAACTTCAGATCAAAACTGTCTGACTTTGCACTGCCGATTACAATACGCTGGGATCTTTTCGAAAGATAGGATTTAAACCACGTTACTGCTTGATCTAAACATACCCAGACGCACACACCGTCCTTTGCGATCATCTCAAGAAGGCAATGCTGGCTTTATTCGATCAGAGTTCAAATCAAAAATTCACACTTCTTCCATATTAAGAAAAAGTCAATTATTATTTCCATTGTTTTGGTTAAATTTTTAACTATAGTGCGTTGAATGTACAAGATTCCATCAGAGAGAGGCCATAAATGTACAAGCACAACGCACCAGCGGGTGTGTGAAGCGATTCACTGCGGAAACTGCAGTTTAGCAAGCTCAGGCCAAAAAATTGGCTGAATCTGCACACACAAAGCCTCGGAGATCAATAATTGCAATTTGCTTTGGCATCTATCTTCCCTTTACGATGAGTAGTATGCTGTGTGTTCACGGACTGTGGGTTATACATAATCAACATTTTGAACCAATGCTTTTACATTCGTCCGATTCTATTTAAATTCTGCGACCTTCGTTACATTCAATACAAGTCAATATGGAACTACGCTACATTTTAATACTGGCAAAGACCAGAAAGACAACGCTTGAGTCATAGGCCAAGCGCGATTATTCTGGATAACTCGTGCGCTGAGAACGCAAATCTCAGGCATATGTTAAATTGTAATCCCTTCTCTGATTACTCTATCGCCAGATGCCGCCTTACTCTTGTTAAAAATTGTAACACTTTAGCGAATATAAAACTGACCTCTGATGGTTGGATCACTAATTGCTTTTCGCAGTAGGAGGTTTATTGCTTGTCAGTCAAAACCTAGCGTCCTTAACAACGCCGGCGTCATGTGGTGTGCAAAAGAAAGTCGTATTCGGGTCCTCATGACAGTGGATGAAATAATACAGACCCACGCCACAACATTGGAGGATGTATTTGATATCAAACTGCAACAGAGGGAAAAAAACTTGCCACAGATATATTGGATTCCTAAACTTCACAAGACACCATATAGGGCAAGATTTACTGCAGGTTCAAGCTCATGCACAATGACTAGGCTTTCTAAATTAATTACTGACTGTCTTGAACTAGTTCGCAGCCACTGCACCGTTTACTGCAAGACGATTTGAGAAAGTACAGGCGTTAACTGCATGTGGATAATCATTATCCGTGCACTGGAGGAAAAACAGCTTTCCCTAAATCATGTGAGTACTTGGGACTTTTCTACTCTTTATACTAGCCTTCTACACGCCCAGCTTAAAAAGCAACTTCATGATCTTTTGGAGAGAGGTTTTAATACTAAAGGAAGAAGCTTCATTGCTACCAATAATTTTCGCACCTTCTAGGCGAATGATAAGAAGCCAACGAAGTACACGTACTTCTCCTGTCGAGAGCTTGGTCTCGCTATTGACTTTCTTCTCGATCACATCTACGTTCGTTTTGGAAGCTCGGTTTTCCGGCAGGTTATTGGTATACATGTACCCATGGGCACCAACAGTGCACCTTTGTTGGCTGATCTCTTCCTTCATACCTTTGAATACGATTTTATGGTCAAAACAATGAAACAAGACATTACAAAAGCCATACAGTTCAGCAGCACCTTTTGATATATCGACGACTTATTCAGTATTAACAATGTGAACTTTGGAAATTGCATCAGCGCGATTTACCCGTCGGAATTGGAACTTAAGGACACATCCACATCATCTACTGAAGTGTGTTATTTCAACACAAATATCAAGACTGGCGATGTAACCACACCTTTCCGTATCAGTATCTACGATAAGAGAGATGCCTTTGCATTCCGGATTGTCAACTTTCCTCATATGGACAGCAACATTCCCGCCAATCCAGCTTACGGTGTTTACATATCTCAACTGGTGAGATATGCTAGAATTTGCAAGTCCAAAGTTGACTTCATGAATAGACACCGCGGACTTTCATTACGTCGCAGACAACAAGACTTTAAAAGCAATCGACTTCAGAACTCATTTAATAAATTCGTCAATCACCTTGGTCTCATCGTCGAGAAGAATGGTGCAGCCCTGCGGGAGATGAGATTAGCAATCCAGGCTTAAATTGCACCATCGTATCCTTACATTGCTTATTTATTACTTGGATTTTTATTTCAGTTGTATATTTGTGCGTGTGCGAGCGCAATTCAATTTTTGGCGCGTGCATTATGTATTTATTTAAGTTGCGCGTACATTTAGTTCGTTTAATAACGTCTTAGTTTTGCTTTGCGTTATTTTCCTCACTTATATGTGTTGTCCAAGACTGTGCTCACACGTTGGGTGGCTCCTCCTAAAATGTTCTGCAATTGGTATAGAGTGTTTTCACATGACGTCACGGCGGCCATATTGGTGTCCCAAAACAATGAAACGGCGGCCATGTTGGTGTCCCAAACCAGTCCTGTGGGAGTTGAACTCTTTTCTTATGCAAACGCTTTCTTTTGTTCCAATAAATTTGCATAGACGCTGGCCACGTGAGTGAAAACACTCTATAAGATTTAATGGAGCCGAAACCAATTGTGGAATTGCACGCATTTAGGCATCATACTGATGAACATTTGGGACACGTAGATAAATTTTTTAGTAACTACTATAATTTGCAGTCTGTCTACTTTGAATTGATTTGTTTGAATAATCAAAAACCTTCGGCGTGACAAACTTGCGAACCAGGAGGGTAGGGAGTGCTACATTGCGCTGTGAAGAATGATGCTTCACTAGGGTACCGACAGGAGAAGTTGAGCTTCGTACAAATTTAGGGCCTGTTTACATGGAGGTGGGGGACCCCAGGTAGGTGAGGTAACCCGCTTAGGTGGGGTAACCCGCCTGTCCATATATTCTCTTATTTTCATTTGATCACGTTTACATGATAGGTGGGGTGACCCGCCAAGGCGGGTAGCCCGGTCTACCAGACTGGGTTACCCTCTCAGCCGGGGTCACAATTTGTCATGTAAACGTTTCAAGGTGGGGTAACCCGCCTGGCCGGGGTCGGATTCGTGATACATCAAATTCGCGCAAAATTCACTTTCGCGGTGTCTTTGCATTATGATTAAAGTTAACAATAGAAAGCTATTGCACTGACGGGTTGCAGCAAGAGCAACAAGTGAGAGAAAAAGTGCATTAATCGCCAAAACTCGTGGTTTGCCAGCATTTTTCTTGTTTACGTGCTTAGCGACCATTCAATAATCTTGAGAAAGTGCACCCCGGGAAGGCGGGGTTGTAAGATTGCATGTAAAGGCGGGTTATTTTTTTACCTCACCTAAGCGGGTTACCTCACCTACCTGGGGTCCCCCACCTCCATGTAAACAGGCCCTTAGTCCGTGCGGAGCTGAGAGCAGTCTTTTACTTAATTTGTTTTTGCTTCAGGTTCTTAATCACACAACTATAAGCATCGAGACAGTGAACTAAAATCTTAACCTTTTTACGTTTAGAAGTTAAGCTCATTTTTTCATCGAGTACTCTGCAAAATAATCCGCAGCGGCTCCCGCAATCGTTCCTTTTGTCATCGCGCAGAAGTGACGGGGTTGGATACAAAATGACCAAAAGAAATCGCGGCCCTCAGATCATTTTATGTCGGTCCTTCGCGCTTTGCTAAGACACTTCTAAAGAGAAAGAAGACATTAATTTGCACTCTGCGCGCTACCGAGATCTATACCATGTAAGCATCAGCATCTCGGTAATAGAGGTGGGGTTAACACCTATATTTTGGGGCATTATTACGTATTATGTAGCAGGCTTTTTGATAACGTTGTCAGTGATCCCAACCATAAATTGAAGGCGCTCCTTCCATCAGACTATGACAACTCACGCTATAACCTAAGACGACAGCGCCATAAATATGCCAAAGCTTTGTACGAACAGAACAAGTAATACTTTTCATATATGCGATGTCGAAACAGTCCGGGCTGTAGTTTTATGCCACATATTCATGTTTTATATTTTAACATATTTTAATATGAATGTATTATATAGAATTTTTAATATTATCTTAAAAATCAGTTTTTGACTTATTATCTAGGATTCATTTGTAATTTTCAAGTATTGTAAAGTTTTTGTAAATAATTGCGTAATTCAGCCTTTGGCTGCGATGCAGTTTTAATAAACAAACTATCTATCTATCTATCTATCTATCTATCTATCTATCTATCTAAGCATGATGTCCGCACTGCTTCAGAATCTTTAAAACACATTGAGGTTACGGTTCAGTATTTTAGGCCCATACTACTTTACGACCCTGTTTTGCAGTTTTAGAACATATTTGTCTACCTTATTTAAAAAGGTTACCAAATATACCATCCTATCATTTGCTTTATGCGAATAACCACAACTCAGCAATAACAATGCTTTGTAACAATAATAATTACGGCAAAAAGGGGTGATTTTTAAACTTGCACCTCCCCCAAATACAAACCCTACCAGTGAATATAGTTCTAACAGCAAAATTTACTGCAAATGATTTACAAGGAACTTAAACGAAGGCGTATTTAAAACTATTTTGTGATATCAATCCACTTGTATTTGTATTTTTTCTATTTTTTGCGCGTTTTCTTGTTCAGGACGGCTTGAACTTGAACGTTCAGTTGCTGGTAGTGGAAGCGAAGCGCCTCATTTTCTACACGGAGCCTGCTGATTTCTGCATTATACACTTCGTAAAGAGGAAGAGTCCATTCTAGTGTGTTATGGCTGTGCCCGAAACTGTGTGCCCACTGATGTTTGGAAAACATTTATGCATTTTAGTATTAACCATATGAGATCAGTTTTGTTTGGGGCACGAACTGTAAATTCTCTGCTTTTTAGGGACTATTGTTTTTACTGCTATTGTTTTTTAGTTTTGTTCTGACTCTCATGTAAGTAGCGCAAACTCTTAATTACTACACGACAACTTGCATTATTTCCTTTGATAATCGTGCTGAAAGTGACTCTTTGTTTACACAACTGTGCGAGTCGTAGACAATTTTTACCAGTGCGTTAATTATATTGGATTAATAGCCATTTAGAGGTTAATCTGTTTCGTTTAAATATCTCAAAGTGCCGTAACGTATGAAAGCATGCGCACGAGAGCATTGTTTACAGTGGATTTCTTTTTCAATGGACGTTAAGCTTCGCAGGCAGTAAGGTTTGAAAGGAGGTGCGATTTTATTCTGTCGTTTGTTTACTGTTCCTTTTCAGTGTTTCGATCGTCATCTGAAAATTGTCTTTTTTATAGATTTAAATCACACAAGTAAACAGCGCGTTCATAATAGAGACTTACGCACCAAGCGCGAGAATTTTGCTTGAAAAGAGCAGTAAATTATATCAGTAAGGGACGCGGGGCCATAAAACCGTGTTTTAAACTTTGTGGGCAGTGAGGTGAAAGGAGGTGCGATTTTTTTCAGTCTTTTGTTTGCTGTTCCTTTTCAGTGTTTCGATCGCGTCTGAAAATTGGCTTTTTATGGGTTTAAATCACACAAGTAAACAGTGCGTTCATGTTAGACAACTTACTCACCAAGCGCGGGAATTTTGCGTGAAAAGAGCAATAAATTATATCAGCAAGGGTCGGGGGCATAGAACCGTGTTTTAAACTTTGTGGGCAGTGTAGCCTGCGTAGCAAGCGTTTCCGAAAATCCCGTTCCTCGGGGTTCTTTTGCTCCGAAACTAAACGGAAACGCTTGCTACGCAGGCTATGGGCAGTGAGGTGAAAGGAGCTGCGATTTTTTTAGTCTTATGTTTGCTGTTCCTTTTCAATATATTAATCGTCATCTGAAAATGAGCTTTCTTTTGTTTGATTGAAATCACATAAGTAAACAGCGCGTTCATATTAGAGAAGTTACGCTCCAAGTGCGAGAATTTTGCTTGAAAAGAGCAATAAATTATATCAGTTTAAAAGGGTCGGAGGAACAGAACCGTGTTTTAAGCTTCGCTGGCAGCGAGGTGGAAGGTGTTATTTTGTTCTTTTATTGTTTACTCACACTCTTCAATGCATTCAGTGGGATGTGATTTTTATTCAAAGAAGTTAATTCTTGTTCAAACAAACGACTGTAAAATACAACCGTCATTTACATGAAGAATAAAATTTTCTGGCTCAGAATTCAAACAGTGCCAACTCAGCAACAGAATATAAAGCGGGTTGTTAAAACCACTGATCAGAGCGCCGCGATCAACCCACCAGAATTGTAAGTTCTCGGCTCCTTCGATTCAATCCGTAGTTAAAGTTACTTACAATTGTTACTACGATGTTTACCATAAAAAATGAAGCATGTGTTCTTAAAATTTGCAGCCAGTACGCGAAGCGCAAAATAAACAATACGGTTCGGGTTTGTTCGTCTCAAATCTCGTCTGTTCGGCACTTGCCTCACCCCTTCACTACTGCGTGGTCTGTTTCGCCAGTCAACTAACACTCCTACCCACCGACTAAGGTAAAATTGCTCCTTACTTCGGTCCCGCCGAAATTCAAATCTCATCCGAAAGAAGTAATCGGTAATGTTAAAATCTTTGTCCTTAAAAGGCAAGAAACGATCAAAAATAGCAATACAAAGCAATACCTATTGTTCTTGAATTCAGGTTCGTTTTTTAGTAGCGAAAAATCGTGCACCTTTTTTATAAAGGAACAATCCGGTTGAGGTAGGAAACGTTTTCTTGCGATAAAGAGACAAATTATACAAGAAGACATAAATTTATAAGTCACAAAAACAACTGCTGCCAGGTCAATCAGTGAAAGATTCCGGCAATTGTACTATTTTTACAAAAAGGTCAACTCCGCTAGTTAAAACCAGTAGAAAAACTAAGTTTCTGCATTCATTTTCCGTAGAGCAAAATGTAAAATTGTTACCTTTTTTGTCTATGCTTGTCGTTTACGATAAAAGTTAAGAAAAGGTACCTTTTGTTTGAAAAAGAAGTCAGGTATTTTCATCTTTCGAGTGAACGATATTTTGACGTCAATATTGTCCGCTCTTTATCCACTTCTGGCTTCACCAAACGATGTTTTAAAGCGCAGAAAAAGCTACCTTTTTTTCGGTTTCAGGCGATGTCACGAAAGGCACAAAAAGGTACCTTTCTTGCAGTTGGAAGCGATGTTTTCAAAAGCGCGAAAAACCTTGGCAGTTGAAAGTGATGTTCTCAAAAGCGGGAAAAAGGTACCTTTACAGGGGCACCCAACGACAATTTTCGGAAAAATATCTGTTCGGAAGACGATTTGAGATCTAGAATTTTCAAAACATTTGTTGTAAAACTTCCGCTTGCTGGCCTCTCCTAGAATTTTCGAACATCTAAAAAATGGTATAATTGCTTATTTTTTAATGGATTTTTACCCTGAAAAGGTCACCTAGAATTTTCGGGAGCCTTTTTTCTGGCTGAAATTTTCGAAAAGGTAAGTTTTGATCCCTATAATTTTCGGATCACTAGACTTTCAGCTGGGAAATCCGAACAGATGAAAAATTTTTAGGGGATAAAAATATGCCTTTATCTACCGTTTAAATACTAAAATACGTTTAAAAATGCTATGTTTAAGTGGTTTTGAACTATATTCTCGTTGGGTGCCCCTGCCTTTATTAAAAGTCTTTAAAAATGTGAAATAGTGTTTTCAAGCGGTGGGAAGCCATTTAGAATCCTACTGATTGACAGATGTCGACCGTTTTGTGCCATTTTGTGAATTTTTTTGTCTGAATTTACTAATCCACTAGTCAAGAGATAAATATTCCCCGTTTGTTGGCCAAGTTTGAAAACAATTGCTGAGCTTGACACTGTGACAGTGTCAGGTCGCAGTTTTAAAATCTATTCCCCGTGCTTGATTTTGGCTTGGGTATGAGCCATCTTGATCAGTGTCGGATTGAAGCGGGAAGCATTGTCACTGGTTAAGTGGTTATCAGTGAATGACAGGTGTCAGTTATAAGTAACCTGAAGAGAAGCCGTGCCAGGTTCTTGTGCATTTAAAATGCGTTTTTTGTTTCCTCGCTAAAATGCTTTACCTTAATGCTCCATTTTTTTTCGAATAACATGCTCACCCTAAAAAAATTTACTGAAATGCGCGACGATGAGGTGATGATAAGTATAAGTGTTAAAACAACCAGAATGTACGCTAATGGCTTTAAAACACCAAAAGATAATTGTCTAGTAAACAGTGGCATTTGAATTTATTCTTATTTTGACTTTTGAGAGTTTATTTTTTATTTTCATTTCTCTGAAAAAAAAATTTTCCGGGAAATTGCACCAAAATTCTCGAAAAAAATGCTTGCATGCTGTACAAAAGTCTAAGAAGAGGAAAGCTGTTCAGGCTTACTTTATTATTTTGTTAGGGGGTGGTTAGTATGGTGGCATTTTTACTGTTAATGGCTTTACTTTAGTCTGTAGCTCAAAAAGCACCAGAAGTTTAATTATTTGTACAATTTATATTATAGCAAACAAAAATAACACCACTACTGAAGTCTCTAATAACCTTTCTGGAGTGAAAAACATCACCCACGAAACAAGACAGTTACAGTGAAACCTATATTAAGCGGACACCGTCTTAAGGGGACACCCTCTATTATGCGGACAGTAGCCGAACGAAGTCCCCAAATTTATTTCCCTTCTTTACTTTAAATGAAACCTTTATTAAGCGGACACCTCTATTAAGCGGACGGGGACACCTAAAAAGTACCTGAAATGGTCATTTCTATTGTTGCCAACCTGTATAAACGGACACGTGTAATTAAATTCCACCACCCAACATGCCAGACACCGGAAATGTGAAAGATTGCCTCGAATTTCCGATATTTACATTAAAAAACGTGACTTTACAGTACAGTATTGTTTTCTATTTCGTTTTGTTTGTATAGAGCTTGTTTCACTCATCTGATTTCTTCAATTTTGAGTTGCAATCTATGTTTATGGTACTATGATCAAATTGGTCCACTTTGATAAAGAAATTAGTGCAAAGGTATATCGTCATAGTCTCTGGGACTATTGTAAACGTTTCCACTGTTCATTTGAATGGCATTTGACACCTCATATGACTTTATCTAATCGAAACCTGTATTAAGGGGACACTACAGCATTCCCCAAGGGTGTCCGCTTAATACTGGTTTCACTGTATTAAATTGACCCGCTCGGAACCCGCTCAGTTTAGACTTATAGGAAAAGAAAAATGAACACTTTTGCTTTAAATGTAGGACTTCTTTCAGGTTAAAGTATTTGCTCCACGCTTAAAATTGCGCTTGCTGAGCTTCTCTTCTTACATCTATTTTTAAAGTACCAGAAGTTGCTACATTTTCAGGAGCCATTTTATCCATTTGGCTGGTGGCCAGAATTTTCGGATTTCTTATAGTTTCTCGCTTTTGATCTTGGCTAAAAGAAGCGAGCTAAAACTTTTTACTCCGCTGATTCCCCTTGTAGACCATTTCAATTTTAACAGGATCACCTAGAATCCGCTAAAAAACCCTGCATCGTTCATTGAAGCTCAAGAGGTGTTAACGGTTGACATCTGTCAATCAGTAGGATTTTAAATGGCTTAACAAAAGCTTGAAAACGCGATTTTATATTTTTAAAAAGGTACCTTTTTGACGCTTTTGAGAACATCACTTCCAACTGCAAAAAAAGGTACCTTTTTGCGCCTTTAATGAGATCGCTTGAAAGTGACAAAAAGATACGGGAACAATCAGTGAATGATTCCGGCAACTCTACTTTTTTTACAAAAAGGTCAACTCTGCTAGTTAAAACCAGTAGAAAAACTACGTTTCTGCAATCACTTTCCTTAGAACAAAATGCAAAATTGTTACCTTTTTTATCGGGTATTTTCAGCTTTCTAGTGAATGATATTTTGACGTCAATATTGTCCGCTCTTTATCCATTTCTCACTTTACCAAACGATGTCTTACAGAGCAAAAGAGGTACCTTTTTTTCGGTTTCAAGCGATCTCATGAAAGGCACAAAAAGGTACCTTTTTTTGCAGTTGGAAGCAATGTTCTCAAAAGCGCGAAAAAGGTACCTTTTTGACAGTTGGAAGTGATGTTCTCAAAAGCGCGAAAAAGGTACCTTTAATAGTGTTTTCAAGCTATGGGAAGCCATTTAGATTCCTACTGATTGACAGATGTCATATTAACCGTTTGGTGTCATTTTTATGAATTTTTTGTCTGAATCTACTAATCCACTAGTCAAGAGATAAATATTCCCTGTTTATTCGCCAAATTTGAAACCAATTGCTGAGCTTGACACTGTAACATGTACACTGTCAAGTCAGTTTTAAAATCTGTCCCCCTTGCTTGATTTTGGCATGGGTGTGAGCCATCTTGATCAGTGTCTGGGTGAAGCTGGAAGCATTGTCGCTGGTTCAGTGGTTATCAATGAATGACAGGTGTTAGTTATATTAGTAACCTGAAGAGAAGCCGAGCCAGTCTCTTGTGCATTTAAAATGCTTTTGTGTTTCCACGCTAAAATGTTTACCTTAATGCTCCATTTTTTCGAATAACATGCTCACCCTAAAAAAATTTACTAAATTGCGCGATGATGCGATGATGATACGTATAAGTGTTAAAACAACAAGAATGTATGTTAATGGATTTAATACACCAAAAGACAATTGTCTAACTGAGTGGCATTTGAATTTTTTTCATTTTGACTCTTGATAGTTTATTTTCTATTTGAAAATTTCTAATTTTCATTTCTCTGAAAAAAAAAATCCTGGAAATTCCACCAAAGTTCTCGAAAAAAAATGCTGGCTTACTATACAAAACTCGAAGAAGAGGAAAGTTGTTCAGGCTTACTCTTAGTATTTAGTTAGGGGGTGTCAAAGGTACATGTATGGTGTCATTTTTACTGTTAATGGCTTTACTTCGGCCTGTAGCTCAAAAAGCACCTGAAGTTAAATTATTTATATAATTTATAGTATCAGCTGTCCATAGCTGCCGCAAGGTACTGGCCACACCGCGGAGTTGGTAATGTGTGCTTCAGTGCATGATTTGGTCTGTATTTTTGCTGAAATGAGCGTAATTTACAAAGTCTAGCATAAATTATTTGGATAATTTTAGAAATATACGAGCACTGCCAGTATTATGTTACTTTTTGTAAACACAATCTATCAGAGCCTAGTCAAGCCAGGCCAAGCTTACCGCCCACCCTCCTCCACGTTCAGATTCATCTATGTATTCCTGCATGCGCAATGAGCAGTGACTGACTCATACGCGAGGTAGTTATGAAATGTTTACTACCTCATTTTTCTTGAATTTGATGCATATGTATTTAAGGCTATTTTCTCCACTGAAACATTTTTCAAGCTGGTCGTATGGAGAGAAGTTGCTTTAAACAAATTCACAGCTCATTAGGCATGCAGGAGTCCAGATCCGAGTTCCTAAAACTCTCGCTTTCAAAACGAGGCTGAGGGCAAATCTTTCTTGTGAAAATGATCCATTTTATATGCATGAGAATAGCCTTAGCCTTGCTTTGAAACGGAAACTGGAGTCAAATTGGTATTTGGCCTATTTGACACTGGTTGTGGCAAAGACGAACGGATTCAATTTTCAAATAATGGATTCATAAATGGGACATATGAGGGTACGCCTGACCTGGCGTGACTGTAAACCTTTGGATCACTTTTGTAACCCTATCTTTAGGCTGCGTGTAAACGAACAAAACATGGTTGACCAACAACTCCCAACATTGTTGGATGTTACATGTTGCGTCCATTTGCACACCCCGTTGCATGTTGTTGAATGCTGTTACGTGTTGTTGCGCAAAGTTTGAAACCCGTCAAACGTTTCAGCCAACAACTCCCAACATTTCTTTTGTTCCGTGATCGCCGAAGCATAGCGCAACAATGTTGGATCCGTTTAAACAGCTCTTCCAACATTGTTGGCGCCACGCACGCTTATTATGCATGGTGTACAAAGACTTATGGGTTGTATCCTTCCCACAATGCACTGCAGGTCCCAACATTGTTGGGAGTTGTTGTATCCGTTTGCACACCACTGCCAAGACGCACGCAACAACTCCCAACATTGTTGGCGCAACAATGTTGGGAGTTGTTGCGTGCGTTTGCACGTTGCCTTAAGGTTAATCAAATTTCACTTTTCATGCAAGATAGCTTCTCTATGAATCGTAATCTTTATTTTTATTCATCATACAGGGAGATCTGCAATTTTTCGCAGCGGTGTGGCTTGGGTTGAGAACAGGAACAAGAGAAAAAAATGCAAATAAAGATTAAATTCTTTATTCGCTATCTTTGGCTGTTGTCACTGTCCACAATTTTAACTTTGTGGCTTTTCTATGTGCGTTGGACGCATGTGCGGCACATGAATGCTACTAAACTAAGGTGAGCAAAACCTTACACATACTTAAATTTTCAATTTCCACTTCTTTACGCTTTATACGATTGATAAGCGGCTTAGAAACTTTTTGAGCAAAACATTATTTACATGGTTTTACTCAATCATCCCTCTGTGAGAGAGTAAAAATGCATCAACGAAGGCAGGACGTTTTTTCTTTCACGGTTATTGTGACGAAAGAAATTTTTGAAAGTGGCAACATGAGCGTAAGGTTTTAGCCCGTCTGCACCCCTTAAACTAGCTTACGGAAGTAGATTTTACTGCGAAAGATTAGGCGACTAGTGCTAACGTTACCCGCCAGCGATCCGTCCTATCACCGTGTACGCCAACACCGCTGTCAATAATAAGCAACCATGGCAGCGACAGCAGCGAGAATGTAACTTCAAATGGGAACTCGCGCTGTTTTATACTTTATCGCTTTCACTCCATCTTTTTTGATTTGTTGGCGATTTTTCTAGACTGGCATTAAAGGACTTCGTCCTCCAAATGAAAAATACAAACGTTTCACGTCGTCGTCGCAGAATGATGTCAAAGGTGTGATGTACTTTTACGTTGTTGTTTTGCATAAAAACTTACTGCCTTTTAGACGTTCTTGTTTCCGTCGCCGTCGTCTTCGTTTAAGCTCCTAAACAGGTTTCTCAAGAACCTCCCGGAAGTCAGACCTGTTAAGGCTGCATATAACCTATACGCAGTTTACTTCCTTACTTGATTCAAAGAACAACACAACGACAAACACATGGTTTAGACAATCTTGTAATTATAATCCCATTCTTTCGGCCTAGGGCTAAAAAGGTAGGTCATTTTCGGATCTGAAACGACGGCCGTGAGCTACTTTCTTTCTTATCGATTACTTCCACAGGAACATAAGTTATCTTCATCCTACGTCAAGATGTGTTCCTTGCAATCACATTATGTTCCTTAAGACACATAAAACTGGTGGATCAACTATCGCCAACATCCTATTTCGATATGGAGACAGCAGGAATCTCACATTTGCTCTTGGGTCTGTTGCTCAAGGAGGAAATCATCTAGGCTGGCCACGAAGATTCCGCTCATCTAGCACCCTTCCTGTCTACAGACCGCTTAACATTTTGTGCAGCCATACAGTATTTAACAAAAAACCCATGAACTGGCTTTTTCCGCGAGAAATTAGCAAGTACGTAACAATTATTAGAAATCCGGTGGATAATTTTGAGTCTCTCTTCAACTATTACCAGTTGGGAAAAGATCTAGGCCTAGGACACGATCCTGTGGTTTCACTGGAAAATTTTCTAAAAAGACCGTCATCATTTTACAGTAAGGTAAAAAGAGGTATCCATGCAAGAAACCCAATGATGTTTGACTTGGGTTTTAGCCAAAAATATTTCCAGAATTATACAGCTGTTACTGAATACATTAACTTTCTAAACAAAGAGTTTGATTTGGTTATGATTATGGAATACTATGACGAATCATTAATATTGTTGAAGCGGCTGTTGTGTTGGGAAATAGATGATATTTTGCACGTGAAGGTAAACGAACGACTAGACAAGGAAAAGGCTTCTAATCTAAGTGACAGAGTAAAGGAAAACATAAAACGGTGGAATAAGGCAGACGTTCTGTTATTTACTTATTTCAATGCAACATTTTGGAAAAAAATAGAAATGGAAGGTTCAGGGTTTTACGAAGACCTGTCTGCTTTCCGTAAGAGGAGATTGAAGCTTCAGCAAATATGTTTTGAGAATCGATCTGGGGCAGTGCAGCGGATTTATGGGAGGAAAGATGTGAAGGGTTATTCCACTAGAAATGATTTAAATTCCAGTCTTAAATTTTTGTGCAATCGCTGGATTAAAACAGAAAACAGTTACCTATATGAGCTGGGTCAAAAAAGGAGCCAAAAGCGTCAAGAAGAACTGGAATCAGATTTGGAAAAACAGAGGATTGATGACTCTACTAGTTGGGACGTGTCAAAAGATTTGCAGTATGTACCCGTAGAAACTTAACACATGGTAATTAGTTGGGATAGGTAGGAAGCATGTGAAGTCAGTGAAAAGAATTCGTTCGTTACTTCTTTATCAAGGGTTTTAGTGCGCATGCTCACCCTGGAAACCAACAGCTTAGATGACCCAATCAAATGGTAATTTACTACATGTACAGTGACGCCTCTATTGGAACCAAGGAAAGTGTCCCTTGAATAAAGGTGTCCCCTAAATGATGGTTGGGCTTAAGTTTGTTAATAATTAACCAAATAATAAAATATTTTTCTTTTAGTCTGCCTCGGAGTCTTGTTGTAGTCATTATTTATGTGGCTAAATGTGATTTAGGCAAAGTTAAATTTCAAGCCGATGCGGTCAGCGGTCTCCTCCTCAAGCGTACTTGATCATGTGGGGTGACCGCAGGGACCTTTTGCTTATCTCGTGACTTAAGTTGCATCTCATGCTGCCATTTTTGAGCTGATCTTTGCGGATTCTGGCCTTTAATTGCAAGATATGTCTAGCACTCGAAGCACTCGAAGTACTCGTAACAGCCAAGATGCTGCCTTTTCCGCGGCCAGCGCAACGGATAGTCCGTCCGCATTGGTGATTTCATCGCACCCTGCTGTCACCTCTCCACAACTCGTAGCTGGTTCCTCTAGAGTTCTTCGTTGGCCATGCTTGGGTTCCCGGCCAGGATTTGAGATCTCAAGCGTCGGTTTTGTGGACCGTAGGGACTGAATTTTCACCGCATTCTTCCGTGGCTTAGGTATCTTCACCACAAGGTAGGCCTGCCTTTCTTGTGCCGTCAGTTGTTCGTACGTTCGCGCTCCCGAATCCATTGCTCATATCGCCCCGCGCGATCACCGCCTCACCAGTTGCGTCTCAGGCTAGCCTCGCTATAAATAGTGTTTTTACCCCCATTTCGGCGCCGATTCTACATCATCCCTTTGTGGTTTTTTCGGGGTTTACATCGATTCCCGCAAAACTGGTCGGCCAGATTGTGGCAGGAAAGTTCGCGCAGCTCAACGAACTATCATCTTCGAACATTGTGCTTAACGAACCTGAGCCGCAATTGCTATTTGACGGCTGCTCAGTGTTGGAGTCCACCCCCAAGAAAGCCAAATGTTGTATCGGGGATATCATGACCTAGATTGAGGCTTTTGCTTTTTACTCCCTTGTACTGACCTCTCACCTTCCACATCGGTGGAAAGACGTAAGTCAGTAAAAGTTGCTGATATTTCGCAGATACCAGCTATTCAGCAACCGAGTCTGGCTGACTTACGATCGGGCTTTCCGCGAGCGTGCGACGATGACCAGTCTCACCGATTGGTCAAACATGAACGTGCAGCTTCGCGGGCGCCTCTACTCGTGGGCGTGGGGAATTTGCAAACGAATCGGCCGAGCCTGACGGAGCTACAATCCTGGCCAAAAGGTTTTGGAACACCTCCCCTTTTTCACGTGTTTTTCTATGGAATTTACAGCTAACCTGCGATACACACTCATAAACACGGCCCTAACAAGATTTTTCCCCCACCCCTCTGAACAAAGTCGAGGTCCTTAGCGTATGCAAAACATCTAAAAAGTGTTTGACTTGTAACACACAACACTGTTCAGGGGGAAGGGGTGTCAACTTGGCAACGAGGTGTAAGCAGGATAAAATCTTTCATTTCTCGCCGAGCATGTCTAGTTTTTGTTATCGTTGACTGTCATTGTTTCCAGCCCCACCTCTTACCTGTGATCTTAGTTGAACTTACATTCAAACACATTAGACACTATGGCAAATTCATTCAAACACATGGACTCGTATTTTTTTTTATCGATTTTTGAGACTTAAGGGAGGGCTTGAGGGAACTGAAAACACAAGTAATATACAGAGCTAGAAGAGGAGACGTCAGATTGTAAGTCATTTTAAAGTAAAAATTTCCAATATCTTGATTTTTTATGTACAATTTGTACGTATCAGACCTTTGGTTCGCATTTTTGGGTTGCCAATGACATACATTTTTTGCTTCTTGTATGGTTATTTTTATTGTGTACACACCTCTGTTGTCCGAGGGGAAGGATTATACGATCACTGACAAAAAAGTGATTTTATATAAACATCATCGTAGGCAAACACCGAGTTTCCAATCTAGCGCATACCCTAAATTCCGTATGAAAAAAAAACCCGGCCTAGCCTTGTGACAGAGGTTCGTCTGTTTCGTCACCCGATGAATTTATCTTCATACTTAAATACTCGCCAGCGCTCACCTCACTCAGCGGGACTTTATCGAACTTCCATGGGACTGGGGAGGAGTGGAACCTGACTAGAAGATAATCACAGGTGATCAGCTAACCAAAGACTGCGCACTAAACTATTGCTCCAGACCTAAGCTTAAAGGAAGGAACACGTAAATTAGTGCAAGATATTTCAAACAGAAAAGCCTTGTTGAGGGTTGCGTTTATGAATTGAGTGACATGTATTACGTAAGAATCTTCAGTTGTGTGTTCTTTCTAAGGTGTTGAGGCCTTGCTTGTTGGACTGAGAGCGATGTTTTTCTATATCTTGGATGCCAAATTTGGGATATTTAAAAGTTTCGATATATATTTTTAATGAACAAGATATAATTATGTTTTGTTCTTAATCACATCATCGTTACAACAAAGTTGAAATTATAACCGCCTGAAACAGGATGTTGGTTACGTAACCAGGATAATGAATGAAAAATAAAAAACTGAAACAACGCCCAAAGTGTAAGTGTTAGGTTAATGTCATTGACTTGCTGATTAAGACTACGTAGATCCAGTTAATGTGCAAACCTTCCAGTCCTTGAGTTTGAGTTGAAATTTCGTAGAGGCTAAATAAGAGTTCAAAGTCGTCACGCAGTAGAACAATGATTTGCGATAAGGTCCCGAGTTTATGCAAATGTTAAAAAGATGTGAGAGTCGAAACTTGTTGGAAGAGAGGTTTTCGAAGGCATTGTGACATCAATTTGTGCCATTTTGAAATCACCCATTGACGGGCGCCGAGCAAGAGTCACTTGTTGATGACTAAAGGTCCGAGAGCGATTTCTGAGCCGTGTGAATATTGAATTAGCCAAAGCATAACTTTCATAGAATATGAAAATGTTCTAAATGCTAATATTCTCTGTTGAGTCGTTCATGCTCGAATTTTACGAATCGATAAGGGCACGAAAACGTACATTAGCTGATTTCATGCACAAAACTTCAATATTCAGTTCTTTTTTAAAATTTAAAAGAAATGTACCATACAGATTGATTTATCATACCAAATTTATCCGAGAGTTTGAATTTTCAAATGATGTTTACAAGACCTTGACAATACTCCCTGTCGCGTGCAACACCGTTACCTCAACCATGAAATAAGCAGCAGGCGTCAAACTGAACGTAGAAATATGAATTTGGTGTCAAGTAAACGTCGGTTTTTTTATTGGGCCCTCGAATGATTTTGCCATTTGGAGTAGAATGCTTTCTTACTCCTTAACGGAAATCTTAAAAATAGGAATTTACTTTAAAGTTTGTATAGGAACGGCCGGCAGTAGTACAGGTAGTAATCGACTTTGGCTTTAAATTTGTACACAAACAACTCCAAGAAGCTCAACTACTGTAGTGATCAACCCGGACAGTTTCAACATTTTTCTTTGGTGACCATTGTTTATTCTGAAAGTGAGAGGGAGAAGGCTTTTCAACTTTTGTTTAAACCGATTATGCAATAAACACCAACTTTTCATGCATATGTCATAACAGTTTACAGCGCGATTCAGTGAAGAACAACAAAATGTGTCTTGAAAAAATCGTTTATCAGATAAATCTTTGGCAAAGAAAATATCATTAAATTTGACTTTATGATCTGAAACTAACATGTTTTCAGGTATACCTTTGCTAATTGTTAGTAAAGAACAACTTATGATGTCGGAGAACAGATTAAACCGTTTGAAACTGCGATAGAAACGCCACAGTTTGTGACTGGCACCAACCAACGTCAAGGCGGAAAACCATTTTCGCCGAAAAGCCTACCAAATTTAGTGATTATAGAAAAGTTCTGTTTAAAAGTTACAGTTCTTAGAGCATCTGAAAACTCTCTACGCTACCCCGCGTTTTTTATTCCCCTGTTCTGACTGATAGGAAGCCCATTGTATCTCCTTAGATTCTGTATTTCCTTAAAGTCATGTCTGCCGAACCAGTGGACCCGTCCTGCCTCTTCCAATCGGCTAACGAACGCCCTGAACCAATCAGTGCTGAGGTAAGAGGTACCATTCCCACCTGGCTAACGGGAGCTTTGGTTCGGGTTGGACCTGGCAGATTTGAGTGCGGTGATACCCCGCTAAATCACTGGTTTGATGGCCAAGGACTTCTCCATCGCTTTCACATAGAAGCCGGTCAAGTGACATACAGCAGCAAGTTTGTGCGAAGCGACAGTTATGCCGATTCCCTAGAACACGGAATCTCGTGTCATCTAGAGTTTGGAACGTTTGTTCCTCCAGACCCGTGCCAAAACATCTTTACTCGCTTCTTCTCGCGGTTTTGGGGAGAAGAAGTTGCTCATGATAATACCCTTGTCAACGTGTTTATGATGAAAGAAAAAATGTATGCAACGAGCGAAAGCAACTTTATTTATGAGATCGATCCTATTACCCTGAACACCTTGAAGAGAGTGGACATCGCAGACCTTCCAGGTATTGACTATCTCCGGTTTGCTATAAGTGATTTTTTGTTAAAGGCGCTAGCTACACCGTTGGTTTTGTCCTGTTACAGTGTGTTGTAAAAAATGTTACTCATGCATACCTTGTTAGACTTGTTATTTTCTTGATATCTTTTTTGCTTCTTCAACCTTTGGCCATTTCCCAAAGGTAAAAGCTTAATTAATACAGGTCTGAGCGTCTTTTGGATCTTCACGCTTAAGAATTGTTGAAAGGCTGCTTCAATTTTGATTTGCTTTGAGAAGACTGTTTTCGATTTTTAGGATTGTGAAAACAAAATCTGTGGTGACTGTAGCGACATATTTTGTTGAACATTATATTTAGACAAATGGTCGTTTTATCTCAAAGGGGGTTTGTCCCGCTATTTGCTATCTTTTCAAAAACTAAACGTTTTTCGCGCGACTAGAACTCCAAAAAATAATGGTCTAGTTAGTTGAAACTGTTTCCTGCCTTCTGTGTTGCTAGGGATCATGGCAAGGATTGACATGGACTGAAACTTGATAAAGTTGTGCCGAGTTATTCATCTTTTAAATGCTATGCCTACAAAAACTATCAAAAAGATATTCATGGTTATTTGTTCTTTGTGATGAAATTGTTTGAAATCTTCTTCATAACATTTCGGAAGCATTCTTTGTAAGGGTAAAAACACTGAAAGATGACTTCAGCAAAGAATTGATTTAAATCATCAATATCTTGGTGACACAGCCGGCCTTTAAATAAAATGTTTTTGTTCCTCCTACAGGTGATGCTACGATAAATTCAGCAAAAGCTCATCCACAAGTGACCCAGGATGGTTCAGTGATCAACATCTCCGTGACGTATGGCAGAAACTCAGCTTACAAAATCATCCAGATACCACCTTCCTCGGGGAATGCGGGCGAGGAGCCTCTAGAGGGTGGAAAAGTGCTTTGCTCAATCCCGCCCAAAAGTGGTTTAGGGTACTTTCATAGCTTCTGCCTCACAGATAATTATATTGTTCTCACCGAACAACCCCTTATGATCGACATATGGAAAGTTCTCGGGCATCGATTTTCTGCTTCTAGTTTTGAACAATGGCTTTATTGGGATGCAAACCAGCTGGTCAGATTTCACATTATCGACAGGAAAGATGGCAACCGTGTCGGTGTCTTCACAGCCGAACCATTCTTCGTGTTCCACCACATCAACGCATTTGAAAGAGATGATAAAATTTTTCTTGATGCCTGCTGTTACTATGACAACTCGATTATAAAACAGTTGTACCTTCATAACTTGCGATCCCCCGCAGAACCAGGCCATAAAAAATTAGACGTCCCAGATATACGCCGTTATGAGATTCCTTTGGGAGATCTTGGAGATGTTAGTGCAGAGAAAGCCCTACGCAAGGGAGTAGACGGGTTAGATTATTCTTTGCTGTATGCAGGACTTGAGTTGCCGAGAATAAATTACGAAGAGTACAACGGTAAACCATACAGGTGGGTGGAAGATTCTCGGTTTTATTCGGTAGAAAAAAAAAAGATAAATAAAAAACCGGCCACACCCTTTTCAGCATACCTAAGAGTGTTGACACGTGAACTGTCTTCGAATGATAATCGTGGCGATGTTTATGCAGCGTTCATACCTTAGTATAGTGCTTAAACTTCAAGATGGATTAGAAAGTGGTCTCCATGTTTTCGCGCAATTAAAAAGTAAAGTATTTTTTAATGATCTACCTTTACTATTACCAAACTGAAACATGATTGTTTTCTTTCATACCGTCAGGTTTGTGTATGGCATGGGAATATTCGGAAATGCGCTATTTGAAAAGCTCATAAAACTTAATGTGGAGACCAAGGAGTTTGTAACATGGGAGGAGTCGGGTGGGTTTACTTCAGAGCCTGTGTTCGTCAAAGCGCCTGATGGGAAGGCGGAGGATGATGGCGTCATCTTGTCATGCGTGATCAACGTCCAAGAAAAGACTACCTCTCTGTTGGTACTGGATGCCAAAGAATTTAAGGAGCTTGGTCGAGCCGAGATTAAGGGGGTTACCCCAGCAACAATACATGGCTTATTTCAGTAGCATACTGAAAAAACAGCGGTTTTTCCCCGAAGAATAACATGTCATAACATAATTATCGCCCGAGCAAAATTATTCGCAAGAAAAGTAAGCTTGTAGATCTAGATGTGTATTTTAATTAGCGTTGTAATAGAGTTTGGAATAAATTACCCAAAGTTTGAAGGATTCACAATCAGTGTATAACTAGCTATCTTACATTTTCTTGACATTTGATTGAAGCTCCGTTAAGGAGTGTTTGATGGATAGGACATCATCATTTTCCATTTTATTTGTTTAGCCCTCTAGTTTTTATCACCCATGAATAAATCTTACTCAGTTCTGAAAGGAGCCAAGAGAAGAAAATAAAATACTTTTGGTACGGTGCTGATCACTTTTGCGTTAAAGGACCGGCTTGTATCTGTTCCCTAAAGTTTTTACTTAAAATTTCCTCCTGCATCTCACCGGACGTTGCATTGTATCTTGAAAACATTGTGCTAGCATCTCTTAAAGTTGATATCGTTAATTCACCCCTTTCTTCAGCTGATTCAGCTGAAACGTGGACGGTTTCTTGGGATGCTTTAGCTGAAACGATAATAACGACTTTGGGAAGAAGCAGCCCCACGAGATTAACACTGCCAGCTACGATGAACAAAGTACAACCCACGATTACTCTCCATTCGGAGTCATTTAAGTTAAAATAAGTTGGTATAAATATTATCCAAATAGAACACGTTATGTACATTGTGATTCCAATGTGTTTTGCTTCATTAAAATTTCTTGGATAATTTCGCGTTTTGAAGGCAAAAACGGTGCAAAGAAACATTAGAATGATATTATAACACTTATCTACTAAAACGTTAAGTATACTCTCTGAGCATATTAGTTCTGCTTTGTCCAAAGAAGGGTACTTAATAATGGCCGTTGGTGAATCTGAAATAATCCACACAGTTGTTATCATGAGCTGTACTGCCACTAGACCCAGTGATATAAGTATCTGAGACTTTGGCCTTATAAGGGGTGGTTTCGCTGCGGTTCGTCTTGCACGTGTAAAGATTCGATAGATACGGTTTGTTTTAATTAGCAACGGGGCGTACACCATTGTAAAGCAAAGACTTTCGAGGTAACGGTGTATTGTGCATACTAAATCAGTTGGTTTAGTCATGCAGGTAAAGGATGAAGAAAAGCACAAGATGACTCCTATGAATATTAGGAGGGAAAGCTCCCTGCCAGCTGCTTTGATAACACTGTGCTCCCGATTAATGACGTAAAAAACAAATGTTCCTATGGCAACAAGAATCCAAACCCCAGAAACTACAGCGAGGCTTGTCAGTGCAGGATCAGTCCATTCAGGATTAGAAATTGTAAGCTTTGTACATCGAGACAGGCTTTTGTCAGGAATATAACCCATGTTGCATGTACGACAAGTGTTGTTTACTATCACTTGATAAGCTTTACAGCGTTTACAATCCCAGCAGCAATGCCGATTAACTGATTTCCGCTCCAGTATCTCAGTGGAACTACAAGCGTTACTACAGTACGACTGTGGCGGTCTGCTGGGCACAATTCCCCATGACACTAAAGAATCGTTGATTTTTAATTGTCCGTGTTGAGATGATTTAAATGACTTCCAAGAACCTACCACAAAATACTTCCATTCGTCCTGTTCGCCTTCCCGAAAATTGATGATGCTATAAGCTCCGTCCATTTCTTGGTTCACGTTAAAGCTTACACTCGAGTTGAACGCCGCATCGGGAAAGGTCACATTTTTCAAGTAAGTAATAAACTTGCCTTGAAGTTTTTCTCTCATACTATCACATAATCCTATCTTTCCCAAGCAAAGATCTCTGTGCATATCACTAAGAGCGTATGCTATGGCGTAAACGGCGTTTACTACGACACGAACAGGCGCAAGTTCCACATCCCTTGGCAGCGATGCAACAACGCTGCAAACGTCTGGCGAATTTGGTGGCGAAACATTTGCAATTTCACACTTGAGAACTGATTGCAAGACCTCGTCAAGCCATTGATTATGTGCTTCGTTTGTTTTAAAAGGTAACGTCGTTCTGTTGAGATTTGTCAAAAATTCCAGGAAACCATTAACGTCACCCTCAAGGTGCCCCACGGTCAGGGATCCATTCGCAACTTCTTCTTTTCCTTCTGTGACATCAATTCGATTACTCCAACCGCTACTGCCTAGCCAGGTAAAATCTCTTACATCCAACGCCTTTGCTGCTTGCAGCAGACCAGCAGAGTCGGGCTGTGTAGTGAACAGCACTATGACGTGAGCCTGCCCTTCTTTATGGCGTACTAAACGTTCGAGAACGTTTTTGTAGCTGTTATCGTCGGGAAGGAGTGGTAGGCTAGCAGCCTTTGCGATGCATATACCCGACTCTCTAGCAAATTTACTAAACATTTCCATGCCCTTTCCCCCGTAATGTCCGTGGGAATGAATCGTGTGAATGTAGTTCCATTCATAATGTTTTATTACATCAACAAGAGCTTGGGCTTGAAATAAATCCGGTGGCACTGTTCTGAAAAAGTTTCCGTACAAATCCTTATTACTTAATTCAGCACTCGTCGAGCCATAACTTACTTGTGGAATCTCGAAAACTCGCAGAAGATTCGCTACTGCGATGGAGACATCACTCGTGAAAGGACCAACAACTCCTACCAGAGGTTTTTTGTGTTCTGTCAAAGAGTACTTGATTATATCTTTTGCGCGGTCGGCTCCGATCGTCTGGCTTCGGCAGGTGTCGTAAAACGTCGCTCCGAGAGTGATATTCGGAAGTAATTTGGAGTTGTTGTTAACCTGTTGTAGGGCAAACAACATAGCTGCCAGGTATTGAAATCCTGGTTGGAAGTCGATTTCACCGCATTTATTCTCGGTAAATTTGCTCTTCTTGTGAACAGGAAAAAGACCACCTAGAATTAAATCGCCATCCACCTGAAGTTTTTTAATCCCAGGCATTCCTAAAATTACATGTAAAAGAAAATTAGTAGCGTTTAACGGGCACAGAAGGCACAAAGGATACGATCTGTAAAAAATTTGCAGTTGCGTTAGAATTTTTTGTATTGAAATTCACTAATGTTGTAATAGATTTATAGCATCTTATTTATCGTAAACTTCCTCCTGGTACGACCTCTTCAATCGGCATTTTTCTGTAATGTTGTTTTCTTGAACAAGGACGGCAGAACATTTTTCAAAGTTGAGGGGGGGGGGGGGGCTAAAACACCCTGTCACACCGGCTTTGCCCGCGGCCCTCCCTGATACTACTTAGCTTCAACAAACATCAATGGCTATACGTAAATATTTCAGCAAATCCCGATCTTTAAATCTCAGCGGACTTCTCGCATCGCCTAACGGGTCATTTTTGAGAGTCAAGGATTAGTTATTAGCAAACCGTGAGAACAGAGCATACGAGATAAATGGACATGCATTATTAGTTAAACAAAAGCAAACAATGCTGATTAAAACTGGCTCCTGCTTCATTTTAAAAACCCTTTACTCGTAAACAAACAAACAACCAAAAAATAACTAGTGTCCTTGTACTGGGCTTCGCCAATCGTTACAGCGTTGGCAAAGTATATGCGGAAATTTAATTTATTATGTTCAAATATACTCGAACTACGTACGGAAAAATAATTAACTAGTGGACGCAAAAATTGCACCCTGAGGGCAAGAATGTTTTAAACTGAATGTCACTTGATGTCAGTTGCATTGGGGACGCAAATTTGCTTCCTTGACTTTTCTTTGTGCCATTCAACTGAAAACGTTCGAGTAAGCATTTTATCACCTTTGCGACTACAAATATGAGTTCGCGTCGGTTAACCGATTCGGTGGTCAGTTTCTCGAGAAATCTCGTGATGGCCCGCTAGCCACCTACCTAATCATACCTAAGCGTTTGTTACTGCGTTTTCCGAGTTGAAATTGAAAATCGAGGCTGTATTAGTTTAGAAACCAAAACCATAACAATTAAACCATTACTTAATGGAACAAATTGCACTGGCTTTTGTGAGGTTGGATCCGATGCACTGTTCAAAATTAGAATCCCGACCCGAAAAGTTCCAAGGACTCAGTTCCTGTAAGTGCGCCAAACCCTGGGCCAGCCCTTTGAATGTCTGTTCAATTGAGAAATGTTATCCCGGTTGACAGGAATATCTCTGAGCGTTAAACGATTTCATAACATTGCTGCATTATTTTTGAAAGCCTTTCGGTCGTAGATGCCGACGGGATTGTCTGCTCTCCATGATATATTGACGACAATAAGGGGTAGGCAAGATGCCACAGATTGTAATATTCAAACATTCGAGTAATTTGAATTCCAAATAATCAATCCAAAAATATTAATTTTTTTGCTATAACATTGTGGTTGAAGAAAAAATATGTAGTTAATGCTATGGGAAACTCTTGAGATAAACTCGCGAGCATCAAATGACCAATCGGACCAAGTTAAAAAAAAAAACTGAGGTCGGTTCTGAACACTGAAACCTTGGTTTTTACCTGATTCTAGCAGAGGAAAGAGACTAGTTCTTTGGCCTTCCGCCTTGAATTAAAGAGCAAACTTTCCGTATTTTCTATATAGAACTAAAACAGTTACCTGTTGCTGCGTCAAAGTGTAGTAAAATGTACAAAAATAGAGCGGTATATCGTAGAATTTTTGGCATCAGAAAACTGTCCTTGAATCCCATCCTTTCTTTAAAGGTAGTTAAACACAATCACTTTGAAGAATATTGATGGCCAAGAGTATTGAAATTAATAAAACCTTTCTTTAAATCCTAAATGACATCTTAATATTTACTTAGTCTGCATGTTTGGTGACAGGAAATATACCATTACCTCTCACGTACAAGTCCAATAAGATATATATGATTTTTTTTTTCTTTTCCGTAAAAAAATGTTTAAAGCGTTTTATATTACTCTTAATTTTATTTTCTTCTTTAAGCATTCATTTCGTTGCAAGGACTTAAAGTATTATTTCGTTTTGTGACGAATCGGAGATAAATGTCAATAAAAGCTCTTCTAATTTAGACACGGCAACAAATTGAAGCTTCCAGTCGGTTTAGAGTATGACATTTAGCATAATTTCCTATTTTTCGTGACGTTTCCCGGCCAGCTGCACACGGCTCCGAAACTGCGCAACTAATTTACGGGTGTTATTTTTCCGCAGTTAGGTTATTTATCTCTCAAAGCTCATACTTGCATTCAGAACATTCATCTCTATTTTTAATTGTTACGGATGGTAATATCTCTAATCTTGGCGTTCTTTTTAACACGAAAGGAGTATGATTAAGTCATAGTGGCGACCGTGTTAATCAAGAGACTGTTAATTCAATAGACGAGGCGACTGAAGAGGCTAATCTGTTGTTTCACTGCGGCAGACATTTCTTCAGAGTCTTCTATCATTTCTTTCGAGCTGAGTTCGATTTAACACGAGGTGAAACTGAGACTCGTATATCACAGTTACGTATACAAAAATAAACAGACTAAATAGCTGCGAAAAAAAAGCCTGAAGCTAAGACTGAATGTCAGTCTTTTCGGGATTCGAACCCATCACCTCTTCCGATCAAGCCTAATTTTTTTTGGGTTGAGGCTTTCCAATATATGGCAACTAAATCAGGTTTCATATATTCCCTTTCAATTTGCACTGAAACAGTTTCAAATCCAAAATGAAGTTATACACTGCAGTGAAACGAAATTGGTTTGTTTCCAGAGCATAATATTAGGAAAGCTATTAAATAATTCAACAAGCCCGTTAAATGCGGGCGCATGAAAAACCACACAAAGTGTTCTTTTAACATTAAAATATTCGCAGAACCACTTGAAGTGTGTCAATGCAGCCGACACGAACAAAGCACGTATCTCTAAGCCAGTCATCTCCTCTTTCCTGCTTTTCTTAATCCATATATTTTTTATAAATTTGCTGCGCGCTCGGTAATGATTTCTTTTTAAAAAAGGCAAGGGGGGCTAGGTTATTATCCTATTTAATGCATTTTTCCATTTGTTTTAGAAACAGCAGGTCATTATTGTAACCACTGAACTGAGAAGACCAGTGGGTCCAGTATTATCTTGTACACCTTAGTGAGGCCTTGTTCGGGTAAAATGACAAGTGACATGACAGTTGAAACAGCGACGTAAAACAGATGAAATGGCGAGAAACGACTCAAAGATGAGTTGAAACTGCGAAAGAAACGAAAAAAAAAAAAAAAAGCGCAAATGCATCAGCCGACAGCGACATGGCCTCCTCCTCAATGGCCATTTTTATACTAGAGGATGCATCATCCGTCCAGGCGGACAATGCGTCTATGGCCGTTTTTATGGACACATTATCCGACTGGACTAACTTGGGCAAACATTTGTAGTTCGTCTTCTCAAGTATAAAGACGGGCACAAGACGCATTATGCGTCTGAATGAACTTTCTTTCGAAATACGTCTTGAACGGCGCACTACGAAAGGTAGTTTGTCTGGACGCATAATGCGTCTTGTGCCTGTCTTTATACTAGAGACACATAACCCAGACGAACAACAAAATTTTTGCCGAAGTTCGTCCAGACGGATAATGCGTCCTTAGTATAAAAACGCTCAATACGCAAAACGACAGCGGGATTCTGAACAGGAACATGCGTAACTCTTGTGGTGTTGCCTGCTGAGGCTCTGGGCACGAGCTAGGGACCATCTAGGATGTGAACCAAACAAACCCTAAGTAGACCTCCTTGGTGACCTGCTCTTCCTCTCATTGAAAATGAAAACAATAGAAACCGGGTGCATTAAAATGGGAGATTCGAAAATTAGCCATAGTGTAGAAGCCCAAAATATAGACTTCTTTAACTTTCAGACAAAGGGTGAAATTTCCCAATAAATCATGCGAACATATGCACGTGAACAATACGAAATGTGAAAGAAAGGGTTTTGTAGGGTATCAAACACAACGGACATCATTCATTAAGCTCATAAATGCACTGATAACGCCCGAGCCTACTGCTACTGTTAACTTGTTTTCTTGTTTTCCTGTCCTCTAATCCAAGACATTACATCACATTATATTACATTACCTTCATTGGGGAAACAAATGTAATATATAAGCCAAAGAGGTCTATTTTCCCCCTTAGCTACAGTAGTTAAATGTGTATACTCTGTTACTGTTACATGACGTAAAGCCTTTGTATCTTTGTAACCGCGCCTCTGAAAACCAACATGGCGGCTGTGTCAGGGTACCTACACCTTCAATATAGTTCAAAGGATATTTTCACAATAAGTTTATTGCAAGTCGCGTCAGCTTGGACGGCTGTCGCAGTCTCAAACTATACTTTACCACGCGTCTCGTTGATTTCTAACACAGCGCGCTCATTGAGAATATTTTGTTTGGTTTTTTCGCTGTTGAGTTTTACTCTTCTGCGTTTTAAATCCAAGGTGAAATTTACGGTGAGTTGCTTTGATTTAGACCTTATTCTTTCTGTGTTAAACTGAGTTTTCTTTGTAGAAGTAGAAATTTCTCGGGGAAAATTCACTTCAGTACTAACGCTAATTACGTATTGAACTGCGCTACAGCAACAGATAGATGCATGTGACATTCCCAGAAGTTACATGTCGATCGAAATCAATCATCGGAAAGCTAGTTGATGAGTCGATAGTGCTCGATATTTGTCAATAATTGTCGATTGATCAGTTATGTTTGTCGATAAAAGTCGATAATGACAATGATCTCGGGACAGGTAATCAATTTCGATCGACTTCTGAGACGTAGAGAATATCTGTTTCATGTCGAGGATTTACGCGAACTTTTTACGAATGCTGCGTATGGAGAAGGATTCGAACGCAGACAGATGCTACTCATTTACAAACCCACAACGAATTTTGCAAAAGCTCAAGTAGACTTTCAAAATATTCCTTCGACCGATTTAATATGGCGCAAAACGTTTCGTGCAGATGTTCATAATTTGCCAATGGATATTGAAACTGTTGCTTCTGATCCTTTTTACCTACCAATAGTTTTCGAATAAAAATCGAACTTTAACACCAATTTCAATAGAAATTGATAATCACACGAAATTTTATGATCGACTTTGATCGATTTCAGATATCTGTTGATTGATTAGTATCGACATTTATAGACAACGATCATTTTCAATTGACTATCGAAAGTATCAACATGTAACGTCCTGCATTCCTCAAGACTGAGGTAAATTACTGAAAATACTTTGCAGGTTGTTTAACTAAGCTGCCTTAATTTAATCACCTCTGTAGTGATGGTGAATTTTTCCTGTTAAAATCCTGGGCCATGATAGTTGATGATAGTCAATGATAGTTTCAACTATCATCCCCTGTCAGTTACTATCATTCCCTGTGGTCAAACGGTCATGATACCGCTGTGTGGCGTACAATAATTCATGAAACATGTAGTCAAAACCAGAGATTGTGTGTTTGCTCTTACAAGTTCTAGTCCCTAAGTTCAAGGCACTTGAAATGTAAGCAAATGTCATACTACCATACCATTCTTCCATGCCACTTTCTAGCAGCTTCTTGTGTGCTTTACAACAGAACAGAGCACAGTCAAGGCTTCTTTAGTTGTTTATTAATTTTTGTTGATTTACTGCATAATGAGGAATATACCTTGAAGAGAGGAAAGATGAGGAAGATGCTGCTGCTTTTTCTGTCATTTTTCATGCAAAAGTACATTGAGTAAGAAAAGAAACAGCTGAATAAAAAACTATCATTGACTTTCTCAAGGGTGCCAAATGAGAAAAAACCATTGTCAACTATCATGTTCAAAGCGTATGATTAAGTCAATGATAGTTGACGACAGTTGGGTGTCAAACAGTCATGATGTCATCAAATCTTGATGCTTCCCCTTGACAACAGAGCCTTGGGGTGATATGTACAGTAATAACCCAAAGAATTAAAGACCAAACCTGATATAACACAATATAATGAAATAGTCCACAATCCTTATATCTTTTGCCAGGTGTTCCAGCTTCTCAAGCTTGTTTTTGTTGTTTTTGGATTAGCTGTTGTTTTTCATGTCATCGCTATCCTATTTGGAGCACCAGTCTATGAGTATGTATTTCAAATATAAGTTGAGATAGCTGTCTGTTCTGTGTCTATGACTGTTATTTAGCCAGGAAAGCATTAATAAATTGGGAACTTGGGATATAAATGAGAATTTTACTAAAGTAAATTTACAAAATAAGTAACATCCTGTCCTTTTTATTATATTACTACATGTATGCAAGCCAAGTCTGATAGGTGATCATACCCAGTATAGAATGGAAATGTATGTGTAAATCTCATGATGAATGAAGGGGTTAGAGTTGCTCTGATTACATGTTATTCACTCTAACGAGGATTGATCGTGCTGGAGAAGCATCAGCTTCTCATTCTCCCTATGGTAGCTAATCTACATGTACATTGTACTTTGTCAACTAATTTGATAAATGAAATTTTTGTAAATATCATGGTGCCACTTTGAATTGTATTGTAAATCAAATATTTCCATATATTTCTTGATAACAGGCAGAGTGAGGAAACATTTTGCTGGGCATTATTTATGTCTCATCTGGTGTCACTCCCAGCCTGCAGCCTGTTAGGAATTCAGTTAGAACTGGTACCAAGAATATTTTTCAGCATGTGGTGAGTTGACAAGTTTTCAAAAAATTTGGTGGTAAAAACGTATGAAATCCCTATGTCACTTTTCCCTCACATATTTGTCAAGTAAACAATGAAGCAATGATTCGATATTAAATATGAACAGTTCTTTCCTTCCCTTGAGTGTTGTAAGCTGTTCTAATTACAACCATACCTGTGTGAGCGCAAAAGTTGGAAGTATGAAAATGAGGGAATTGAGGCAAGACTAAAAAGATAAAAATTAAATAGGAATAAAGCTCCTAAAGGCTGTTCAAATAATGGTCTAAACAGTTGTAAATACTGTTGTGGTTCACTGAGAAATACTCTGTTGTTACAAAACAACAAGCTTCACATGAATGTAATCGTCGGTTGGTTATACAATGTAGAAATGAATAATTATAAATGAGGTCAAGAACTTGCGCTTTTTTGCATATGATAAATTCTCTATTAAGTTCCCCAGGGGCCTTATTTTCAAGCCCATTTGAGGGGAGGCTTAATAGAGATGGGGAACTTATTTGAGAGAGGGGGCTTATTTAAATTTAGAAAAGACGATGGTATCAGTTCTCCATGAAGAACTAGAATACAAAGTGGAGAAGCTCGAGAACAAGAAGGGTGGAGATCATGCAAGGTTTAACCTTGTAAGGTTAAAATTTTAGGTGAAATAAAAAGAAAACTCCAGCAAGAAATTCTTTCTATGTTTTGTAGGTCAGAGGCAACTCCAGAAGCTTATTTCCAATGTTCAATTCTATGCACTCTGATAGGAGCATGGCTTGGGGCTTTTCCAATCCCTTTGGACTGGGACCGACCCTGGCAGGTAAGGCTGGGAGGGGATGGGGTACAATGTTGATACCTTGCAATACACAATACATGCATTTAAAACAGTATAAAAAAGATTGTTTTGAAGGTTTTTCTTGGCATGCGCTGTGGCCTTCGAGGAGCTGTGTCATGAAATGTATCAAAATTCAAACAGTGGCAACTGCCACCATATGGAGTGAAACATAAAAATAACCGTTCAAAACGTCAGGATATAAATATCACAGCAAATACAATAGGAGGCACAGATAGACAAACTTGAAGATGATTGAATCGGATTTAAATAGATGTATTTTTAAATTGTTACAAAAATGTAGCCTAACGGTTTATGCTTAAGAGACATATTTGTTTGACAGCCAGCTATGATTTTGTCATTCTGCAGTTACTGTAGTTTCCTGATTTCCATAGCGAATAAGGATGCGTGATGAGTGATCGGCTTAGCCGCTCGCTCGCGCGGATCGCTTTGCTCACCCAAATAGGAGAGCTCGCTCGCAGGCTAAGTTTTAGGTTTTTTGAAAGATGGTATATTACTTGACATATATCTCCTTTAACTCTTTGTCATGGGGAAGGAAGTGGGGAGTGTGGTACAGGTAGGAGTAGTAGAACCGTACACACGAGAGCGTGCATTTATTTTTGTAGGTCTGGCCTATTCCCTGTGTGATAGGAGCAATTGTGGGTTACATCATTGGCCTTGGGGCTGCAGTTGTAATGTTTGCAATGAACGAAAAACGATTTCGTCCTCAGTAACGCAAAGCTCTGATAACCGGCTCAAGTTCGGCAGTTTAAGAGTGGACTGACTACCGAAGCAAGGTACAGCTGTTGATGACTGTTACACGAGCGTGGAGAAGACCTGTAAAGTAGGGATGTTCACATTTTCTGTAGACTGTTGATTTAAGAAGGCTTTCTTTATTAGGGAGGAAAACCCCATCTTTTAGACACTGATAATTTACAAGGTTGCCAAACGAAGTTGTCACTTATGACTAAAAAAAGACTTAAACATGTCGTCATATTCCAAGAGCCAGAACGGTTGGCGAATGATAAGGAAATACACGATTAAAACTTGAGCCATTTTTACAGCTGCCTATGTCTGCCAAAGGTTCTCTCAACATTCGTAAGGGGTATAGAAAATTAATGTTCTTGCCCTTGTTTGCTTATTTGGACATACCAAACGTGGACGGGCAGGGTTTAACTCGCCTTGATTTTAAACCAGGTCAAGTTGGACTGGAATGCTTAGCTGTGCGTGCTCTCCGCAATGGTCGATCCGTATTGACTGCAAGGGCAGAGTTATTTGAAAAAAATAATAATATTGGTAAAGCTATTTACATGTAACAAACAAGGCTGATGGCGAAAACAAAACAAGGATTTAGCCATTAAATGCTTAAACCTTTGTCTGCCATTTACTAATGTATGCTCATGTCTTCCTTGTGCTTTGGACTGCAGTGAAAGTTTCCTGTTCCGCTTGTAAATGCCGTGGCTCAATGTTGTCATTTGTTGTAATTCAATCGTCCTTTGTTTTTTGCTAGCAAAAGTAGTGTATAATATTGAGTTTCAAAAAAAGGAAGACTTGTAAACTAAGGATAAAATTGATTAAACCAAACCATACATGAGTATGCGTGTGTCTGTCTAAAGTAGGAAGAACACTGACGTCAAAAACAACTACAATTGACCGCCTCAAGACGTCTATAGGAACCCTTTCTTCCCACCTTAATATGCTGCACTGGAGAATTGGAGGTACATAAGCATAGGAAAAGAATCAACTCTGGAGTCGCTGTTATCAGGGCTATCGTTACATTTTGCGCCGGGCGTTGTTCCTTGCTAGATCCATTAACTGGCATCAATTTTTAAGGCTATTGAATCAAGGGGATTGCTACTTTTGGAACTATTTCATTATAACATTGCCTATTTGTGGAGCGTACATTGTAAGTAAAAACAAAACTCGACTACAAATGAAATATCGCTCATAGTGAATTACAATGTGCTGTAAAATTTCAAACCATTGTCTTTCTACCAGATGAACAGACAGGTACCCGTCAGTGGTTCCGCACCAAGCCCTTGAAAATGCTCGTTTCATTTATCTCTTTCCTGTCATTCTCGGCTTTCTTTCTAGGAGAATGAATTTTTACGAGGACTTTTCCTTTGTTGGCGACAAAAACTTTAAAACTGATCCGGTTAAATACACTGCCTTAACATAATCTGGCGATTACAACCGTATGCGCGTTTGGTTCTTGCTGGTTGTACAATGCATGCATGCGAAATATTGTCATATATCTGTACTCAATTGCATGATGACTTATATTGAATTTCAACTGCTTGTTCTGTGTACGTTTGCTAGGAGTAAAAAGGTTACACGATCTCTCTAACGTATACTTAGGTGTACGTGTAGGTAATCGGAAAACAAATTTTTTGCAAGTGAAATTTTAAAAAGAGCGTTAATGTTCCGTCTAAAGCGCTTTATTCATCTCAAAATATAAGTTTATGTTGTGTTGAGAGTCTGGAAAAAATCTCATTACTCACCAATCGAGTTCTTTTACTGATTGTATACTTTTTTTTTAAACTTAATTTTTGCTTTCTTATTTTAAAACGTGCCTAAAACTCTCTTTTCGCTTTTCTAGCCCAATTTGTTACAGCGTAAATGTTACTTAGGAACAATTAGACACTTATAATTCACCAAAAATAAATTGTATACATATGGTATCTTTTGAACGTAACCTTTGCTAGAAAGGGACACTACCCCGTATAGAAGGCCTTCAAAAGGATATGGTAATGAATAAGGTATGAAATCTGCTTATCAGTAGAAATTAATTTGAAATAGCAGTGAGCATAACATGATGGTGCTTAGTCTGTGACTTAACTGCAGATTGCGGCTACAGTGCTTCTCACTAAGATCAAGGACGCGGATTCTACAATAGTTACTTTGGAGATTAGTATAGTGTGGATGTGTAAAATATTTACATTTCTTTCCTCCCTTGTGTTTATCTAAAAAAGCAAGTGATTATTTTTGTAGCGTATCATCAGCCGTCATCATTTATCTTATCATTCGCCACCCTTCTACAACATGGTGCTATCATTCTAATTAAGGACCGTTTACAATCAGGAAAAAAAATTTAAATGACAATTATGAAACCAGTGGAGTAGCTTAATAACCCGCCCTCTTCACCATGGGAAATTCTGCTCTCATCTTCCTTCGCTTAAACAATATATTATTATAGTAAATGTACATGTATTATCGACAAACTCAGTTGAGGCGAAGTTTTTTGGTTTATAGTTTTTCAAAAAAACTGAATCATTTTTGGCCCTTTTTGCCAAATTATGTTTTCTTCTACTCACGATTCGGGTAAATGGTATGATTGAGCCGCGTTATTTACCTTCTAATCCATTATTAGATTTAAGGTCGACATATGCCAGTCAATTACCGAGTTACTCCTAGTAGAAAAAAAAGCGATCTTATCGTGAATTTCTAGACGCTTTTTTTAATCGTTAAATTTTTTTCGGAAAGCAGTACCCAGAAGTACCCTTCTAAAACCACATTTGTCATTAAGCATAGAAAATAATTTAGCCTGATTTGCAGTGTTCTCCTCGAGTCGCACAATACGGGCTACAATTCAGGCTTGTAAAAAGCATCTTGGCTAGTCTGACAACCAGTTTAGTTGACTCCTTTCTGATATCAGTTGGCGAACCCATTGATAGTTGCACTCCGGCAAACTCCCGTTGGATCGCCATCAGTATAGCAATCACATCCTGTAAGTATACCACTTCAGAATTCCCTACCGCAAAGTTTCTACGAAATAGATTTGTAATGAAAGTTACAGTTAAAAGCTGTCCCAATAACTGTAAAACCTTGTAAGCTTAATTTGGCAAATTGAAAAGAAATCTTCGTACAGTCAATTCATAGGTACAACATGTCGAGTCAGTTTATTTAAACTTTTGCCATGCCTCTTGTCTACACTAGTTACGTATACAAAGCATACAATGTTGTCTTACCAGGTTGTTGTTGTTCATAAGCAAAGTTTAGTCTACGAAGTGATCAATTCGTTTTTGTACGTTGTTATTATTATGTTTTCATGCGTCAAAACGGGCTTCAACATTGAAATAGTGGTACAGGCCTTGTAAAATGTACGGATAATAGTTTAACAGATATAAAATAAACACCTCATGAGCTAAACCGTTGACATCATTGTGCAAGCCGGTTAATAACATGGTGGGAAAAATATTCTAATGGGAAATTTTATGGAGCCTGCTTAATCTATGGGGATACTAGTTCAAATGATTATGATCCAATACCAAATATACTAAAAATGAACTGGTTGCTAATTTGCAGCTTTTAGTTTTTATACTTCGTTTGGGTCTTCTATAATTGTGTCTCGTTTGAACTGCAGCTCATTTCCTATTCTTATTGAAATTGAAAGATAAGCGATGTGAACAGATAACAATGCAAACTAAAGGCAAGAATGCATACTAGCTGCAGAACTTTTCTTTTCCTTGGAAACACGCAAGATCGCCAATTTTATTTATCTAGCTACACGTAGAAGAACAAGCAACAGCCTGGAACCACTTCAAAAGTTTAACAAAATGTACGAGTCGGAATTTTGAATTCGTATTTGTAGGATAATTGCAAATGAATGTAGCCTTTTTACAGAGGGGTTTGGGTTATGAACGTTCACCTTTATAAAAGTCGCTCAGCAATGTTCAGGAGTAATGATGGAATTGTTTTAGACTTATTAATGACCGGGAAAAGCTAAGTACGTTCTCTTTTCTAAAAGAATAATGACTTTGTAGTATGCAGAATTCATGATGGTTAACTAGTAAATAGAACTTTCGACTTAATGAATGTTAATTAAGGATATTTCTATAAGGATATTTAGAGTTTGTAGTCTACAAAATTTGAAGAACTGAGTTTTAGTGAGGAAAACGAAGCAATGAATGCAGTAACAATGGTTGTAGTTAATTTAAACATGAAAAGGGAAGCAGGTCGCATCCCGGGATTAAATGGCGTTTTATTGTAAACTTCCTCAGTCAACGTGCTTTCTTTAGTTACAAAAGACCACTTTGTTCATATGAAATTATACTATCCTCAACTGAGGAATTTCTAGGTCCGTTACGTTTACTTTCGTGCGTGAGCCGATTACCTAAATTATTGCACCGGTTAAAAAACAAATTAAGTGCTTGTGCATCGAAGCTGGCAGACAACTTTGTGAAACAAAATATCACTTATCTCACTGGATAAGACGGTGACTAATTAAACTAATATTTTACGGGCTTTTTTTAGCAAGATGCTGGCCAAAAGTTTGAGTTCTCATATGCTCTTCTCGGATTGATTGTTCTAAACTGTTTGACACACGAATGGGACCATCAGTTATTCAAATTTTAGAAGTATGTAACGTCTATCCTGCCTCTTCGTTTCAGGCCAAAATTTGACCCAAAAGGCTTTGAAAAATATAAAAAATTGAAGTGACGAAATGTGAAAAAACTGCTTTTATTCAAATATGAATCAATGTGTTTAACGCGAAATTACTGCTCGTTAATGAGGGCATAGTTAAGGTTTACATCTCGGTCTGCAGGAGACGAGACCTCGCGCCCTTCTCCTCTGTTTGTTGGAGCCACGCGAAGATCAAGCCATTTGCACGGCGTCGCACGGCAAAGGTAGCAATGGAGTATTGGCCTCAGGCCCCGCGCGGCGCTCTACCTATTCGAGCTAAGCTATTAACCCTGCCCCCCCCCACCCCCCATAAAGACTGCTCGTGGACTGCAATATACAGAACAAAACTTTTGTTATCTTAGGAACAGCGTAATGCCAGTCAAACCTCCCAGCTTTAGTTGTTTTCAAATGCGTTTAACGAACTTATCTTGCAATTTTAAGCTACTTAGAAACAGTGAAATAATTGCTATGAGGCTAGTAGAATTTAAAATCTTAGCGTGGAAAGCTTAGCAGGTACCGTGCCACTTTCAGCCAAGCCAAGCTCTTCAAATTTGAAGAAGTCAAAACGGCTAGCAGCATGCGTCTCAGTAATTTTTTTGAAGGCAACACGGTCATGAAATACTGCGTATAGTCAGTACTACATTTCAAAGCCTTTGAAAGTAAAAAAAGAAAAACACAAAACAAAACAAAACAATTGCATCATCGCCTTCTCGATTGGCCTTTCCTTTATTTAAATTTTCCCAGCAGAAATTACGGCTACGGAACAGGTAGTCGTTATCTTTTGTCCACTATTAATTTTTACCGTAAAGGTATTGTCTCAAGAATAACTCCCTGAATGAAATGCGATAAAGTTCTTGAAGTAATGTCGGTGTATGTAGGAAATAGCCGAAGTTAGCGATGATATGGAAAACAAAAATGGCAATTTGAAGTCTATTAGGCGTAGGCTTATCGTTTGGTGTAATTTATGTAACCATTCACATGAAACTCTTGCACGGTGGGCGATTTGTTTTACATCTTTTTAGAGCAAGAAGCGTGGAATTTTCTTGAATTCGGCTTGGGACACCCTCATTGAATAAAAAGGTTATCCCAGTTTTCAAACACCTCAAAAACTATCAGTAAGTAACATGACAATTTCATTCAATGTTTTATCGCACGTGACTTTTAAGACAAAGAATGATCTGGAGTCAAAATTGTTTCCAATTAGCTTCCGAAAATGAGGAAAACTGATATTTCAGATATGTTAACGACTGAGTGAAATTAAATTTAACCGCGCTCAAAAATAGAATCCCATTTGGAGATTTTACGTTTATTTTTGTCGAACCGTCATCTTCAATCTTCCTGGATTGATTAAATGCTAAGCAATTTCAATTTATAATTTGTTCGTTCATGTTATAATTTGAAATATCAAAATAGTTTTAAAGTCTCCCAGTCTTAAAAAGTTTTGTGCCTGAAAAAGCGAAAAAAAAAAAAATTCGTTTTAAGGTAGTTTATTAGAAGGTTTAACTTTAGTCAATCATTTTAACGTTCAATCAGTAATTTTAATTCTTATGTCAATGTTTTCTCAGCTTATATAAATAAATGACCTTAGAAGTCTCTTTTATCTTTGAAATATAAATAACTGTTAATTAAGAATTTGTATAAAAATTTAGCTGAATAAATTTAATTTATAAAAGTTATTTGCTGTTTGTAAAATTACTTATCGAGGAAAAGAAGTTAGCGACTGGTCTGAACTTGTAGACAGCAGAAGCTTATATTTTCTCAGCGCCTTGATTATATTCCGCGTAAATTTTGTGTTTATTGAGACTTTCTAGACACTGTAAAACTCGTATCAGCTCAAAACTTTACTACCTTGATTTAGCTAAAATGGCGGTATATGGGAACCCATTAAGTCCTTTTTTTGGCGCTTTGAAAACCATTATCTAAAAAACGCAAAATTAATAACTAAAGAAGGTTGTTATGATGGCAGTTTGCCTTCATCTTGAGAATTGAATGCTTAGATTTGGAAGATAACGTCACTCATACATCAAGTTAATGTCTCTGGGCTGAAACAACATTTCTTTATTTTTTGGTTATTAAATCGACATTTATCCTATCCATTGCAAGCTTATAATTTGTTGAATTTTTTCTCCAACTTTAACGAAATAAATTGTTTTTATTCAGCTGTCATTCAATTCGGCAGGCCTCGCTCAAATTAATTATCTCCATGTCATTAAACATTAAAATCCGTAATTAAGCATCAAACTGGACGATTTTCAAGGACTGCTTATTTAAAGCCAATTATAGTTTCGTTTGTATAGTTTTCTTTAGTGGCACTCACTAAAGTCGAGCGTAAAATGCTTTTCAACGTCTAAAAACGACGCTGTAAACATGCTATTTGTCGCTTTATTATTCCACAAATTACTTTAACATAACTATTTTTTTCATTAAAATTTTTCCCTCCATGACTCAGTTGCGACGGATACGCAGAACAATGCAATCTTTCTTTAATGCACTGAGCTAAAACGTAACTACCGAAAGAACATAAAAAGCGATAGATCTGTACCTTTTTTTCGTTTCATCTGTCTGTTTTCCTTTCACGTGCTCGAACTGCCGCGCTTTTTGAAATTAAAAATGTTTCTTTTTCGTAATTGACTTAAATCTTTTTTGACAATTGACAGTATTAAATAAAGAAAATAAATAACTTCTCAGCATGCGTTTAAATTATGAACCACTAACTTAGGTTTTTTTCTTCAAAAGTGCTGTACTCTTACGTAAAACATCTGGCGTTCACCACGTTTTGAAAAGGGGAGGGAAATCGCCATTTTTTAGAAGGCCCTATTGGATTAACAATTTGACTTAATTTTGCTAAGCAATGAGCCCTGTACGGGTGGGCGACTCGTGATTAATATTTATAAGACGTCTTTTCATGTGTGAATTTAATTTAAAAAGTGAAATTTCTCGATTTTGTTTCCCTGGAAGACATTTTCCGGTTTCCATGTTTTGAAGCGCCCTTTCGAAATTCCTGGAGCAGTTGCTAAAATTCTTCCTGGAGTATCAAGTTAAAGAATGCACCCGAGCTCTGTAGCATCGCAGTCACGGGAAGGGAAAAAAACAGTTAATTGAATTTTTACAGGAGATAATGTATGCAAATTGGTTATTTTCTTCTTTCGAACGGCGTTTCGTGCACAGCGTTGGAGATAATTTACAATCTTATCTCCCCAAGAAGAAACGCGCTAATTTATCTTTAGCGTTCTCGATTTATCTTCGAGTACTTGGCAATTTGCTTTGCTCAAATCTCACTAATTCACAAAAAAACTCCTAATTGTGTGAGAATAAACATTTAATATCCGTCGTGTTTGAATTTCTCCTAGTTTTTCTCTGTTCATGTTTCAAAAGAGTCCAAGTGCTTGTTAAGACATTTCTGTCCCCATGAGACCAGAGTTTCTTTGTTTGACGGTAATTTGATTAGTGGATCTGAGGAGACTGTTGAATCTCCCGGGGAGAAAGTGTGGTGTTTTTCTTTGCAGACGGTTGCATGTTAATAGCCTTTGTTAAAACGTTATTCAAACAACGCTGTAGGGTTTAAACGGAGAAAATAGGCTCGTAACTATCAATTGAATATAATTAAATTACGACTGATGAGTGCTCTCCACCAATCAGCTTCACGCAGAGACAAGAGAGAAAACAAGACAATTATACTAAGGCTAATGATTGGTGGATAAGCTCATCGCATTGCAAATAGTTTTTACAAAGCAATTATATTTCGACAGTTTCTTTTACATTAAGCGCTAACACCGCTCTGGAACAGTTTGTTGAGAGCTGTTGAGTCAAGTCGGGCAATTATGTCAAGAAGTATCTCTCAATTTAATAATGCGATGGAGGAATTCTGCCGCGGAAACAGAGATGAGTTAGACGATCGTAAGGTTGTTTCTGCGCAGGATGGAGTCGAAGTCAATGACCCTTCGTCTAGAGGTAAGCTATAAACTGTTTCTGGATCATTCCAGCACTGAAGGTGCGCTAAAAGTTTCAGGTAACACTCGCACTTATTTCACAAAGTAATTCCTTGTCTTGAATAAATCAGGGTAGAAATATAATCTGTTTTTCTTGTACAACTGTCGTTGCTTGTGGCCGTAGCAAAGCGCATTTTTATTTGTCCAAAACTGACAGGCTTGGCTCTTAGAACTTCACACAAACGTTTGGCGGACCAAGAGAGCCGTTTAAACAATAAAAATAAATTAATTGTGAGTTTCACACCGGTAGATATCCGCAGCATTTTGCTTTTAGTCAACACACTACACCCATAGTTTCTTTTTACAATTATCCCGTTCAGTGTACAGGATATTTTCCCAAATAATCGTTGATTCTCGTTGTCCAAACAAAAGGTTGTGCCTTGAAGAGAAAGAGGGTTGAAGAAACCGAGACCACGGCGGAAGAGCTAAGCATTACTAAGAGACGGCACCGTACAACCTTTACTCAAGCGCAGCTAGATGCTCTCGAAGAGGCATTTAATCGCTCACAATATCCCGATGTATTCACAAGAGAACAGCTTGCGAAAGGAATCAACTTGAATGAAGCTCGCGTTCAGGTAAGGCAATTAACGGGTGAGTTTAGCTAAACGTTCTCTAGCCTTCGCCCCTGGCTTGAGGTAATATAGTCAATAACAATCTTTGTTTTTGCCATTAGCCTTAATTAATTTGACACAAAGCACTTCGGGTTCCTCACTCGAGATTCCAACCACACGAATCCTGTCATTCAACAAGCTTTTGGAATTATTAATGCTTGATGTATACCGGGTGAGAAATATTTCGTTTTCTGGCATTTTATTCCACAACGCGAACTTGAGTTAATCCTGCCCGGTGGTTTTCAGTAGATGGCTTGTGAGTCAGGTTTCGGGGCATGCGCATAAGACGTTACACCTGTTCTTAATGCACGTGCAATTGTTAGCGCGAACATTGACTTTAATTAGCAGCTGTTGAAATTTATTACGAAAAGTAAACTTATCACATATCTCGCAAAATTTTACATCTTCTTTGTAGCTTCTTACATGGCGTTCAACTTGGGAAAAGCTGAAAAATATTGCCCCAAATTTCAGAGGAATTTTCTTCAACAAAAACTCAAAAGATTGCATTTCTCTGCTTAAAAGTAGAGGCAGATTGTCAAGGAATTTGTTTACTTTACTTGAAGAATTTGGCACATTTATTATTCAAAAAGTGCCTTTTGTATCAACATGAATAAGGGAGCCTTTTGTTTTGTGAAAGCGTAAATGACAATTTTAATTTCTTAATTTTGGCACTGACAAACATGGTAAATTTCGATATGAAGAACCCGACGGACAGTAGAAATTAAATTAAATTAAAACTGGTGCTAAAACACTCATGGGCCAAACCAATATTCCTAATTACTTTGCCAGCGTTTTTTGAGGTTTTGGTTGAGGTTCCACAACATTGTCATTGCTCTTCGGTTAACATAATTTAAAACCAATAAGTGTTGGCTCTTATCCACGGTGCCTCTTGATTCGAATGTTATTCAAAAACACTTACTAGAAGCTTGATACATGGCCTTGTTCTTTAGGTGTAAAGAGGCTTACAAAGGAAAACCTGCTAAAGAGGATTAAATAAACTTTTGAAAGCTGGCAATAATTTCTGGTCTCAGTTGAAATCCAGTCCATACAGTCAGTTAGTAAAAAGGATAATAGCTACAACAAAATTTGAAAAGTATGGTATTGTTAAAACTCTGGTTTTAAACAAACACCAGTTAAGATCAGAGTGGATCATTTTCATTATTTTTTGCTTCCTTTCATCTGGTCCCTTTGTTGTGCCCGAAAGCCAACCTGTTTTTTTCTTTTTTGGTAAATTTTTAAGCGGAAGGGACGTTGTATAGAGTTACGGGAGATAAAAAAACCTAACCGTTATCTATCCAAAAAAGTGAGATGGCAAAGCTAACTATATCTATTAAAACTTTTCAAGTTGATTGGGCGAGAAAAAAGGCAGAAACAGCAGATTATCAGGCTTAAAACTGAATAATGCAATCTTCAATGATTTTCGCGCGTTAATTATTATCGGAGTATGTGCTCCATAATCTGATATCTTTATTTAATTATATGAAAGGTTATTTCTACGAAGAATATATTTAAGCCTCGAGCATCGCTTTCACACAGGTTGGAGCTTATCCAAGTGTAAACTTGGCAAATTTTTCGCCCCGTAGCATTTTGGCCAAAACACCATATAAGCATCTTTCGTAATATAAAATAATTTTAAAATTCTCAGAATCCTAGCTAGGTTCATTCGCAAAATTTCCCTCAGTTCCAATGCTTATCTTCAGAAAAAAAAAACATATTTAGTATTTATATAACTGAAGCAAACGTTATCAAAATGACCTAACTGAGCTATAAATATTTTCCTTATTTATTTAATTTCGAGTTAGATGTAATTAATCTTTGTACACAACTTTTGTCTTCTGTAGTTTTCACGGTGTCCAAATCTCGAATATTTTGAGGTATTAGCTTCATTTTTCAATCACAACTGTGATCTGTAAAATATAATTGAAGTTCAACACATTTTACACATTTGACCAAGTAATAGGTTACTTAAATTACGGGGCTGTCCATTCAGTAGACTTTTCCTATATCTTTGTAAACGGATAAACTTCGTTATCCTGACAAATCAGTTCAAAGCCTAACCAACAAAGGTTTATTGGATATGTATGTTTCACCATATCGCACGTGGTATGAATATTTCAAGTAGACAAGCCGCGTATTCTCTGTTGAACAACAGCTCGGCGGGCGAGCAAATTTGTTTCATTAGTCCGCAAGCGGGCGTCTAATAAGCTGGATTTAGTTTTCTAAGTAGCTACTACGAACGTGAAATTTCTTGTCTTGTTGTGGCAAACAATTTACGGCTGATACAAAAGATATATTCGCGGTATTGAAATGATCCAAAACACCCGCAGCAAGTTAGTGTAATTATTATAACAAGGACCAAAACGCGATGTTGTAACTGGTAGTATAACGCCGTGAGTAAAGGCTAGAACATTCAGTAATGACAATGGCAAACATCAAGTGCCCAGGCTTATAAAACGTAATATTTTCTACAGATTCATTCAGAAAAAAACATGAGCGTAAAAGCGGAGCTTCATTAAAGGCAATACATTAATAGCAGCATTTCTCAATGCACAAACTGTTGGATTTGATCGGAGTTGAGACACCCAAGGGTCTAAAACCTTAATACAATCATGAGGACAAGGACGGGACTAAAGATTGGATTGCGAGACAACAACCGAGTTACTGTGCCAAAAATAAGTACTTTTCACATTAGCGGTCACTTCTTCCTATCTATTAGCCGCTGAGCAATATGGGAATGAGTGGCGAGAAAAGATTCAGGGTCATAAATGTTTCAACACTTGGAAATATTACTCGTTTCTGCATCTGGTGCATACTCGTAAAAAAATTACTTCCGAGTTCGGAAGAGAAAGCGATTTTGTGCCCAGGACATTTTAAGCCTGATTTTCAAGTTTAGCTTAGCCGTGGAATTATTGTGTTGAGTCTTGGTTAAGACGTCTGAGAAATAATTCGAAATATTTATGACTATCAGCTATTGTAATGAACGAATATGTTTGATTCTAGAACATCGATATCATGCTTGATTTAGCGAGATAGGCTCTGGATTTCGACAACTACAGTATATTTATGCTATTTGAAATTTTGTGTCTACGTGCGAAAACCTTTTTGAGCTTAGTTATGGTCCGTCTAAAATAGTCTGAAGATTGGTATCAAATCACTTTAACTGTCATCTTTAACTTTAAGAACGAACTTTTACAACACTGCCAATTTTTACCCTCCTGCCAGTGACAGTGTCGTGTTTTATGTATAGATTTAATTTCATTCCATAGAGCTGGCAAAGCTTATTTTAGAAGAAAACATTTTCACATCCCCATTATTGTGCAGTTTAGATGATACAACCAGCTCACCTTGACCATTTCTAATTGAAGCCATTGTTTTCACACGTGTCTCATTAACTCTATGTACCTTTTATATCCTTTGCAACTAAACTTTTTTAAGCAATTTATTACCTTGACAATGATTAAGTTGTATGTTGGTCTAGTGTTTTTTTAATGGCTGTTTCAGAGGCTTATGACATTTCCTTTCTGTACGGCCTCTTCTGAAAATAGACCCTCCAATTTCTCAAAAACAAATCCAGTCCTGCTATTTTTTCAATCAAGGTTTTCTTTTCAGAATTCGAACTGCCTGGCTAACTTCACGCTAAATTATTGCCATAGGTTATTGAAAAGTTATATGAATCCTCCAGAACAGTAATTCAAAATCTAGGATTCTTGAATAAATTTTGTTCAATAAGTTGCTTAGAAATTAAGCAAAACAAACCTTAGAAAGTTCGAGCTACAGATCCGCTCCCGCTTTTGACGATCATTGTCAAATACGCGCTCCAGCTACGGCAGCGTCACTGCTTCTCCCTCCTACTTTATTACTTTTTCGCGGCTTGCGGAAAGTATTATAATCTTTTAATAAATCAACCTAATCAGAAGAATCAGAATCAACAGGCTAACATTTGCTCTCTGTCTTTTCTTTTTCTTAGGTTTGGTTTCAAAATCGTCGGGCAAAACACCGAAAACAAGAAAGACAGAATCCGCGAGCAACTTTACCATATCATCATACGGGCATTTATTATCCACACGAAGCGCTTTACCCTCCAACTTCTCCTCTATATTTCCCAGTTCCACCGATGGCCTGCTCGATCAACTCGTTACCAGGTTCCAAAGCCACTCATGATAGTTATGGCTCATCTTCGCATTCTGTCCGCTCTCCCTGCCGCTCGTGCCCACCTGGAAGTTCGTGTTGCACTGCTCGTCCTGTGCCCACTTCCTCGTGGAGCCCCGTTTTCTCTCGGTCGCTGTCACCATCAAAGCCGAACCTATTGTGCGACAAAGAAGGACCGAAGCCACATACGGCACTTGGTATAGGACGCAGTGAATGGTCAGCGAAGAGCCTAGCGCTTTTACGAATGCGAGCACAGAACTACAGTCACATTTTTGGGCCGTCTTGCTTTTCGTAATTAAGACTGCGATTGTGCCTCAAATGTCATAGCGTATCGTGTTATAATAAAAGGGCGTGGACTTTGGAAAATTCTCGCTTTCAGTCTAAAGAGAGGAATTAGGGACGCCAAGTGAACACGGAGATTCGTGGTCCGAACGCATAGAGGAGGCTTGTATACTAAACAAAAGCTTATTTGTCAAAATCATACAGTGGCAAGACTTGGTGAATTGACTGTGACCCTATGTCACACTTATAAAGAATTCTGGGAAGACAAGCTCATATTTATTGTCAAGAAATAATGTGGTAATTTATTGAACTAGAGTAAATGGGTGACACCTTAGAACGACAAAAACATAACTGGGGGATTGCTTTGAGGTATTTCTTCTAAATGGGAGCATTTTTTAAAAATACAATTGTAATGCTGCACTGAATTGAATTCGCTGCATATCGAACAGATTATTTAATAGATTTAGTCACGATTTTCTAAAGTTTGGTAGTTTTTTTTTTACAAGCTGCTCAAAATTTTGTACACAATGTGCATGGTATCATTGTTTGAGCTTTAACATATTGGGTCTCAATAAAAGTTTAGTCACGAATGTTTGGAGTGTCATCAGACTGCCCTTTCAAACGAAATCGAATAATTAGCAATTATTGAACGAGGCTGAGTTTCGAAGATCTACATTATATGATCCTTCAGATCATAGGAAAGTCGAATTCAATAATTGTTTTATTATTTGTTTTTCAAAATAATATTTACTTTAAATACATGCCTGTCTCGATCAATATTATGTTCCCGCCATTTTCTTTTGCCTTTTCCTTGGCAGATTCAGGACAAAAAGAGATGTTTAGTTAGCAGATATTCTTTAAATACCTTATTGGTACATAATTTCGCGGGTTTTTAATTTCACGCGTTTTTCGCCTTTGTAAAAAATTCGCGAAATTTTAAAAAGACCCGCGAATAAAAATCCTCGCGAAATTTAATAACCATATAGAAAATTCAAATCACGGAAAAAATTATTAACATGTAAAAGCAACAACATATACATAAAGATTTCTACCGACAAATGCACAACTGAATTGATGACTGGTTTTTCTAGTAAATTGCATTTTGTATCTTCATTGGTGAGCTGGATAACGTTTTTTGCAAGATTTTACACATTGGCTGTTCCATTTTATCTAGAAATTTTAAAGAGTTCAGACGTTTTGACAAACAGAATGATATTGAGAACGCTTGAAATGGCGAAATTTAATGCCCTTTTTTCATATTTTTCAGTTGAAATCGCGAAAACACAACCCCGCGAAACATTGTCTCGCCAAAATCGCAAAATTAGAACCAATAAGGTTACACTTGTAACCCGTCGAGTTGCAAAAAATTTAGGAAGTAGTTTTGCTACTTTCGTCTTCGCAAAACGTGAAATTTTTTTGCCATTTTCTTCAGTTTACCAAAACAGCTTAGCTAACACAACTTCTTCCCCAGGGCCTACCGGTTGCAGTGCCTTTTTCTGGCGATAGCCTGCACTCTTGTTAGATATCGTAAACGTCTTCCAAATTTAGTGAACGCTAGCTGGTTATGAAGACTTATCCGGGGGATTTGGCTCACTCAGAGAAATGGAGAAAGGAGTAATGATGGTTTTCAACCAACTGACAACGCGCCAATGCTAGTGGATATTAGAAACAAAAAAAGAAAAAATGGCACAATTTGCAAGAAAAAAAGTTAAGTTTCCATCGAAGGAGGAAACACTTGTTTTCTTGTCCCAATTGTGGCCGCCTTGACGTTAGCTGTAAACCAGCAATAGACAAGAGAAGCGATGACGTCAGAAAAACTAAATTTGTGAAATTATGGGATAGGTGTACATATCCGGAAAGAACAAGATGAAAAATGTCCTTAAGTTTCCCTGAAAATCAGTTTATCACAATGTTTACTGTAAATTAGCCAGTCTCCCAGGTTTAATACGCAAAATGCGTAAAAGAGACTTCTTGAAAAAGAGAGCGGAGCGAACTAAAGACCAGTCTTATTATTAGGCTGCGAGAAATGTATTGCCGAACAATGCCATCAAATATGCTAAACGCAAATATTTTAATGACAGTCTCGCCACTAATAAAAAAGATCCCCATAAAACATTGCAAATAATCAATGAACTGAACTCTCGTCAACCCAACAATAAAGTTATCGCTGATATCGACATAACTTGGCAAGAGGCATACCTCGTGTTTATATTGAACCGGAACACTATTTTATCCCAACTGTCAAGACCTGTTCTCTTTTAAAAGTTGTGGTGCTAATAAAGTCCAACAATTACTCGAAAAGCTAGAAGTTACTGCTGTATAGAGCTCTTATCGAACTGCATTTCGACTATAGCTGCCCTGCTTGGGATGGTCTCAACAACGAATTAACTGATAAATTCCTCAAAACCAGAAGGGAAAAACAAGCGAATGTAATGTTTAAAATTTTAAATAAACGAACCCCGGAGTACTTACAAGATCTATTCAAACCTGCATGTTGCTATTTATCTAATGTCATGGACTTTCTGCTCTCTGCAACCAACAACAACGATATTCAACATATGGGAACTGCAGGGTAATCTTAAAAATAAGGAACGGTGAATCGGAAAATGGAACTATAACGAACGAGGAACAGAAAATCTTCAGATCGTATGGACTCTTTATGAAAAAAAGGAAAGGACAGCAACAAGGCAGGAACTCGGCGGGACTAGTATCCGCTCCGACTGGGGACATCCGTATTGTGTGTGGATTTTTATTTTAGTAAAAAAAAAACAGAATATCATTTTATTTTACATTCGAGAATCCAGATAGGTTTCAAATATCCATCTGTAATTTTTTTGCACTTCGGAGAAGAAGGAGGAGGAGGAGAAGAAGGAGAGCGATACTGACGGACTTCAAAAAAGTGTAGATCGTATAATAGTTTTTACTAAAATCCAACTAGTGGTCTATTATCAATGCTGCTTTCTGACTGGTTAAGCTAGCTACTACTAGGCTATTTGTTATAGCCCACTAGTAGCGAAAAGCGCCGGCTTTGAAACCCAAAACAATGGCGGCTGAATCACGTTTTGCTAGCTAAAGTTGTTTGGTCTCGATATTTTTGACCAACTAGTTGGATTTTACTAGAACAATTATTCCTCTCGCCCTCATGGCCTCTGAGTCAATAGCCCATTGGCCTTCCACCTCGTGGGCTATTGAGCTCAGAGTCCATTCGGGCTCGAGGAATAATTGTTAAAGATACAGCGAAAACAAGTGTGCCAAAATTAATTAACCTATTAAGCACGCGACGGCTAAAATAAACTTTCAAAAAACTCGGCCAAGTTAAATGTTTTCTAATGTTAAACGATGTTGCATCTGTTAGTATTTCACGCACTCAGCTTGATTACAATGTCGACTCTTCTACAGCCGAAGTTACAGTCGCAGAATCACGTCACATAAACTGCGAAACACGAACCTTTGACTCCAGTTCCTTCTCGGGATTTCTAACTCAAAGCGCGCCAATCTACATTCAGTGTTAATTTAAAGCACCTTTTAGAGCAATAACGCGCCAACTCGACTGTATGCGTAAAGTTTTTAGCTCGAGGACTCATATCGAGTGTATATCGAGGATCTGCGATTAAATCAGGCTTTTTTCTTTCGTTTGGTTAGGTTGAATCAGTTCTTTTCGGAAATTTTCCCCTACCCCGCGTCTTAAAATCATATTTCCATCTAAATTTAATGTCGTAATGACCTTGCAAAATACGAATTTAATTACCTTGTCACATGTAAATTGTTTTTTTTTTCTATAGGAAAATATTACTTTACGAAGTATGGGCTCCTGGAAAATGTTAGTTCCCATCTTACACAGAATTTTAGGTCTCAGCCGCGGGTCATGAAGTTTCGGCTAGAAAACTGTCTCTGAAAATTACACAGTCATATTTTATCTACAAAACCCTCTTTTGCAAATTGAGGCTTTTAGTTGAGTCAACAATTTAAAGACAGGAAAAAGGGAGCTCGATAAATAATGACAGCTTATTCTGTCTTGCTTGTACAGTTGCCCGAGGAAGTCCTTTCATCGCGTGTCTAACTTAATGAAAAATATGAACAACAAAAAACCAAACATTAAAAATGTGGCAGTTTTCAAAGTTTCTATTTGAACAATACGAATAAGAGTAAATGATTCATTTAAGGAAAAGCCAAAACTTCTATCCTAATCCGTATCTGCACTACATGCATCCTCAAACTGCTTCCTCTTCCATAATTTCTCAGTTCATGTAACTTTTTCATTTTTGGCCGTAAAACATGTACAGCTTTTGTATGAAGAGTGAACTTCGTTCATTCTATCTACTCATCTGTTGATGTATGTTGACATACACCGTTTACCACTGGGTTATTTGTTCAATATTTCTGCCCCAAATTTTTCAAGGTTTTTAAAAAGTGTCCTTGACGCTTCAAGCGTGGCCGGTTCGGCTGTAAAACGGGCTATGAAAACAATCATTGTTTCCTGCGGGTTGAAATTATCTTTCCTTCAGATGAATTTCAATTAACTCCTGCTAAATTTTTTTCTTCTTTTGCCAGTGTTTTCGCTTATCGCAAGAGATATAATAAAGCCCATACTGTGAACATTGAAAGACAAATGTTCTCATATATAATCGTCTACACCGCAGTCCATTTACTAGAAACTCCTTTTTCTTTGATGTCAGTCGAAACAATCCATGGTGTTGAATAGCTGGCTAATTCTTGCGGCGATGCTGTAGGCGTAAACATGGATATGTCTCTAACCCTTCGATGCCTTCGATAAGCACAGCATAAAATAAAGAAGAATACTAATATAACCGCAACACAAAAAACAACAGAGACAGCCGCCCAGACCTGCTGTCCTGCAATGGTGGAAACCTTTGCTGTATCAGACATTTCAGTTCTATTCGGCGAAGATCTGCGTACTAAAAATCCCAGTACTTTTACAATATAAATGAAGTCATTCTCTCCTTCTGCGTAAAAGAAAATACATCTACTTTCGCCTTTAAACCTTGAATAATCTGCTCCAAACTTCACTTTGTTCCTTTGACCCAAATTGTCCGCATTTTCCCTAAAAACAATTAATTATATAACGCGAACAAATTCCATATTCCCTTTCGAAATGCTTGTTCACTTACTGCAAGCAAAAAGCAGCCGCCCGACTTAACGACAAAGGAGATAGATCTCCTGTTTTTGTCAGTTTGATTTTCTTTTCCCGTTTTTACCGATTGTATTCCAGCTTGAAATTGCAATTTTCATTTATACTCGTCATAGTTCCTCAAACACAAACTCCTTTATGATGTTCGGGTAATTGAATTTTAAAAAGCTATTTCATTAGTCTGTATGACGTGCGTAGGAAAACTGGCATATGGCTTTGTGCTTTAGAATCTTTGCTTTCAAAAAATGATTTCTGATTATCTTTCGACACTAATTACAAATTCGCGCGTTGTCGACTTTAAATCTGGTAAAAGAATAAAGATTTCTATTCCTACTCTACATTTCGACGATGGTTTTGTTTTCAGCCTTAAATTTAATAAAGAGCGCAAAAAAAAACGCAAAGAAACTTATAGACATCGAACGAAAAGAAGAGGAAATAGAGATGTTATTTGAACGTTAAAAACGTAATGTTTTTCCCTTTTTACTTTGTTTAGGCTAGTTCAGTGATCTGTTTTTTTTTATATTCTGTAGGTTTTTATCGTTTACTAATAGCCTGGATGTTAAAAAATGGTCACGCTATCACTTGATCTATTTTTTTTTTTAATACCGTATTTAATAATAGGCTGCCGATATCAATAAATTGCCACTCTATCACTTTTGGTCAGTGACGTGTTTTGAAGTACAATTTCTACGAAATTAAGACTTTTTAGTACACAAAAGTTTTAAATGTTTCATATCGAATTGCAGTTATTTTAATAACAAATTTGATAAGGGCTATTTTTTCAGATGAAAAAAAATGAGTTTTATTATTTTTATGTTCGTTTAATTCTTCTTGTACAATCGTCTAAATCAAAGGTTGTCCGTTATCACTGTCGATTGGTTTTGATTTTCTGAACAGAGTGAACTTGAGTAATCTACAACGATAATCTCACCTTAAAAACCGACAAGGAAAAAGGTGTCAAGTTTTGTAGCCATATCCGACTCAGTATAATTTGTGACATCATCAGCCCAGTTTAACAACGTATTTACATCCTCAGTTTAAAAAGGTGCTCAGATACACACTTTTAATGGCCCTCTATGCAAATTTGTAAAGAGGACTGTTTGTGTTAATACTTTGAAGCTGCATGCACCTTGGTTAGCCAAGTTAGCTGGTTAGGGCTTGATAACTAACGTTCGTTCTCAGCAGATATGAAACTTTTGCGGCTCCTTTAATAGACCAATGGACGAACTTATGTCAGAAGCCCACTGAAGCTTTGAAGACCGTACTAGTCTAGGCGATTAACCTGCCAATTCCTTGCTTTTAGCAAAAGAAAAATGTAAAAAGGCATGAGGATAAATGAGCGTTTTTTTTAAGCTACGGCGCTCAGCTGCCCGCTCGTCGGTTAAGCCTCCTTACGGAAATGAGGATTCCGGCATGTCAGTCATGTCCGAAACGTGCGTACGGGAGGAGAAAATAATTAAAATTCTTTCCTCTGCTTTTTGTTTAAAAAAGACCTTAAAATTAAACATAGGAAAGGCAAGGATATTGGAAAAGAAAAAACGAGATCACTTTTGGTCTGATTAGAATCCGCACAACTCAGTCCAGAGCTTTTTCATTTTTGCAAATGTGTGAAACAATAGGGTTACGTCACAACATGGCGGCTTAAAAATATCCTCTAGTGGATTCGACGTGGCTTGAAAAATCTGCCGTGTTTCGCGTTTTCCCATAAGTGTTTGCCCTTATTTTAGTAACACAATCGAAGAAGAAGTGGTGGAAGACTTGTGCATCAGGTGGCGACCAATGGCTTCAAATTATCTGAGAAAATGATATTTTTCTTTCGATGCACCGGGCTGAATTTTGATTGTTATTTCGATCCATGAATCATCTTCAGTTTGGAATAACACTCTTGAGAAATTTTTTGACGCCTTAAAAAAATGACTGGGACATTCTAGAGATATTCTACTTGTGTCGTGTGTTATAAATGTGGAAATGGGCCGCGCCTCTGGTAGACGGGCGTGAAGCAATGACCGCTTTCGAGTATGCTTTGAGAAAGATCACCGAGACTTGATGAATGAACGTTAGATATATACTTATGTTATATTTTTGATGTATTTCTTCTCAAACTCATTAATAATTCATAAAGAAAATTCAAAGGAAATTAATGTTTAATGAGTGTTTGGATATCAGATGAAAAACTGCTCATTTTTGCATCCTTAATTTCTCCTTCAAAAATGATTTTGTTTGAGAAGAAATATCAAACATTCGACACAGTGTTTCATCTGGTGATGAAACACCTCGAAGTTCGTCAAAAATACTCCGCTGCGCGTCGTATTTTCAACTTTCTTCTCGGTGTTTCATCTGGTGATGAAACACTGCATCTCATGTTTGATATATTACTTATCACTGAAGAGTGTGTTGTTGGCTAGTTACAATAGTGAGGACTGATACAGCGATAGAAGAAGAAGAAATTGTGCCGTTTCTTTCGAGACAGGATTGAGAGCCCTATGGACATATCAGGCTGTGGAGCGTCAATAACGGAAAAGATTGCTCTTAAATTCACCCATATAAATTCATCCGGTCCGTCATTTGCCATAAGTGTGACGAAAAAAATTATATTGACTCAATTTCACGCTTTGCAAAAATCGGAAACCTGTTGAGTGGCCACATTACGAAATTCGGCCGACCTTCGATGAAAAACATAGAGCGAAAGCTACTTCTACGGGCAGGGACACTCCTCAGCGAGCGAGGCTGAGCAACACAAAGATGGAGATTACATGTCTTATGTGTTTTGGGAGGTTATTATTGGAAGTTATTTTCTATGGAAAATTCTTTCTGAATTTAACAGACCAAATGTTATTTGCCTTATTTTTCAGTGCCTTTTGCCTCACATTGAGGGGTCATAAAGCTGGTCTGTTCACTCACATTGATTTCCTGTTGTTTTAGTTCCTGGCAGGATCTGACCTCTGCTGATGCAGTTTTAGCATTTCGTTTTACTTTTTTAAAGCGTTGTGAGCTTTTTTTATGCGGTTACATAACCTTTTGATAAAGGTTGTAGCTTCTTTGGTTTTCTCCGAAATGCCTGGATCTAAATTTAATAAACGAAGTTGTTTTGACCTGTTCGTGAATTAGACTGCAAAACAGTCAGTTTTTTCTCCACAAATCGGTTTTAATATCACGCGTCAAAGCGGACAAAAGTACTTCCTTTAAATATACTGAGACATTTGTTTTGTACATGATATCAAACTTCGCTTGACTATATATAACACTTGTTTCCAAATAAAGACAACACATTACACCCGTTAAAAATATATACATATATATAATATCACAGTGCAGTGCTCTTCATAATTATATACTTCTTAAGATATATATCTGTCTGGATTTCATACAAGGTGCCTGTACGGCCTAGACGGCCAAGTCAAGGAGTAACTACGCACTCTCCTCACCCATGAAGCTTATGACTAGTCAATCACTTCCCCCAAGGCCCGGCCCCAAGCTCTGCTAGTAGTGTTATGATTATGAGTCACCGCATTGATTTGGCTGGCCTAGGTCATTTTCAATGACGTCACAAGCTAAAGGAACACTGCCGACTTTGCGGATCGATAATATTTTATCTCTTTAAATGTTCTCAAAACAAAGCCAAAGTCTTAAAGTCTTAATGATGCTGACAGTTTCGGTGACTGTCAGCCATCTTTGTCAAAACTTGTAAATCGTCAAAGGTGTCAGAAGCTTTAAATAGGCTTCTGAAGGTGTTAATTATTGCAATAAACGCGCCAAGTCACTCTGTGGACGCCCCCTTCCCTGGCCTGATCACTTGTGTCGATATGGGAGAAAGCTGATAGGCTCCCTCGTCCCTGTTCATAGTAGGAGTGTTCGATCTAATAAATATGCTTTCCTTGATCCATCTCTTAACTTATCGCTTTCCTCCTCAACTATTTCACTTGCTTCCCAATTCATAATATGATTGTTCTGACAGACGTGGTCTGTTATGACCGAATTATGGTGCTCATTGGTGGAAGCTCGGCGGGTGGATCTTGTGAAATTTCTTGTCAGAGATCTTTTCTGCTTCCTTTTTGTGTTCTGTGATCCTGGTTCCCAGCTGTCTCCCTGTTTCATCGATGTATACCTTTTCGCATTGGTTGCATGGAATTTTGCACACCACTCCAGCCTTTTTTTGCTTCTCAACTTTGTCCTTCGGGTGAACTAAAACCTGTCTGAGGGTGGTTTGAGGATTAACCATTGTGGCTACCCTGTGGTTAGTGAATATACGTTTAATTTCCTTCGTGAATGAGTGGACACAAGGGACAGTCACCACTCCTCTTGATTTTTCTTGTGCTTTATCTTTCTTGGATTTATCTTTTCTAATAGCTTTCTTCCTTTTCATTTGCTCTTTGACCCTCTTTATCCCCCAATCCGGGTAACCACATGTATGGAGGGCTGTTCTTATGTGTTCTTCCTCTTGTTTACGGTCTTCTTCTTTCGTGACAATGCTGTCATCCCTTTCCAATAACGTCCGTATGACAGCAAGTTTGTGCTGAAGTGGATGATGCGATTGAAACGACAGGTACTGGTCTGTGTGTGTGGCTTTCCTGTAAACCAGTAGTTTGATGGATTCGTCCTCCCTCCTGGTGATAAGGGTGTCCAGAAACTGCATCTGGCCATTTTTCTCTGATTCGTGCGTGAATTTGATGCTGTTTGTTTCGTCTATAGATGACCTGTCAGGGCCTCCACCTTTCTTCTCTTAATGATTTCTGGGATGTCATCCACATATATTTTCCATAGCTTAGGTTTACAGTCTATGGGAGCAGTGGCGATGGCCTGTTGTTCTAGCCATTCCATAAAGAAGTTAGCCAGGATCGGGGATACTGGGCTGCCCATGGCTGTGCCGAACTTCTGATTGAATAATTGTCCTCTGAAACTGAAGTATGTGGTGGTGGCAACAAATTCTGTGAAATCCATTATATCATCAACTTCTAGGTTTATTCTTTTCTTTAGATCTTGATCTTTTTCTAGGCCCTCTCTTATGATGGTTAATGTCTGCTGTATAGGGGTCTTAGTGAATAGTGACACAACATTGATTTCCACGTTTCGACAAAGATGGCTGACAGTCATCGAAACTGTCGGCATCATTAAGACTTTAAGACTTTGGCCATGTTTTGAGAACATTTAAAGAGATATTAACTGTACTAGCCTGATGAAGTTCTTCAAGGACATTTAGTTGCGGCCGGGCTAGCTGAGACACTTCTGAAGTTAACACGACGCTTTTTTTAAATCGATAAACTGTAAAATACGTTTCTTTGTACGCCTATTACACCATTTTTTTTCGCTTAACAATTGATTACGTGCCTTTATATTGATTGAAAGGTGCTTGCTTGGATGTTTCTTTAACAATCCTCCGATTTTATCGCTATTAGTCAGGTATAGTGAGGTGTCTCTTTACTTTCTAATTTTGCTTACGTGTTATCTGTAAACGACTATTAACCAAACAAATTGCATTGTACATGTCGGGCTGCAGTCATGATAAAAAATGAACGTAACAAATTCGTCTGTTTGTTTGAATTTGCCATACTTTTGTTTCCAACATTTTTCCTTTGCATGATTATCTGAAAGAATTTCTCACACATTTTCATTCTGAACAGTTATCCCCTCTGCAATAAAAAAGGTGGTCGTTTAATTGTCGAGGGAATTTTCATCAATGGATTCTTTTATGTAGTGCGAGCGAAGACGTATTTATCTGCTTTGTTTTTCATCTTCTGAAGCGGAGAAGAGAAAAAAATGTCAGACAGGGCGTCTGTGTCACCTTTTCTCTCACTTTTTTTTATTATTTAGCCTTTGTTTGCTATATGCAGATGCTGAGTCTTATGAACTCAGTAATCAGTATGCAGGTGGTTAACAAGCGCTAATATACTAATTTGAAGAAAACCTGCCGGCCCGCAATATGTGTTGATGGATTGAAATGAGTCTAATTTTATGTATTGTACATCCTCAGTGTGATTGGAAACCTTGGTGAATTCTAAATGTTCATGATTGTCGACTTGGGTGAGTCGGTTATATATGCTAGGAAATATTGAAGAGGCTACACGCATGCAATTGATGTTTTTTTTTAATGGTGAGAAATATTTTTAAAATTTGATGCAAATAAAAGTACAGGGTGTGTATTCAAAAGACAGACAGAGTTTACACAAAAAGGCTCTTTTTATTTTATTCAGTTATATTATTTATTTCTTTATTTATGTATTCAAATCCAGGAGTTTCATCTTCCTTTTTCCTAGTTTTTTTTTTAGGGCTTCGATAAACACTGTTGTGCCCTGGCAATTCGCTTTTTGACGCTGCTTTCAGCCTGATGCGACATCGTATACAGTAAACACCCGCATATAAGAACACACGATTTCGGAGGTCAGGCTGATTGATTTCTTATTTATCGGGTGCTTATTGACAAATCAGCCTCAAAATGTTCTTAAAATGTTCTTAAATTTATATTTAGTAATACTATCCAAAACGACATCCAAAACATGTTGCCAGAGGTATATTTAGCATATTTTAGGAAAATAAAATAAATAATTATTCTGTAATTTGATTATATTAACAAATGAAGTTTTCTGACAGCGAAAATAAACTTACGTGTTTGTAATTATGACACTTTTTTCCATTTTATAAGAACATGTTACAATTTTCAGGCTGACCTTATTCTTATAAAAATGGGGCTTTATTGGCCAAATTTCAGCCTGGTGTTCTTAATCCATTTGTTCTTATATTCGGGTGTTTACTGTATATCCGTTTATGCTTCAGTTCGCCTATTTTACGCAAAATATATTTGATAGACTGTTTTTCACATTCACGCGAATTTCTCGATACCGCCAACAATAAAGAAGGGGGTTTAATGACGAATTGAGAAAAGCAAAAAATATCGAGACATGATCATACACCAAAAATGAGCTTCTAAAGTTTTCAGCTGTTAATAATATAACAGCTATGAAAAATGGAAGATAGCACGCAACGAAAACAATATAAACGATCAAGGCGTTATAGGCAGACTTGTTTTGACGGGTTATCTCCAGTCCCTGACGATTTTGTACTTGAAATTGGCATCGGATTTGGTTTCGATGAAACCTGACAACTTTGTAAATATAAATATAAACCACAGTAGTCAAAATAATTCCAAGAAAGTCAATAACTGCACCTGTTAAGCGAGTTACTTTAGGAAAAAAAATAACTATGGAGGCAACGATAGCACTTGTGATCCATAAAGCCACCAATACTATAATAAGCCTTTTTAACGTTACAAGGTCTTGGTAACGCAGATGGAGCCGAACTGCGAGAAGTCTATCCAGGGTTATGACGATAACATTTAAAAACGACGCGAATGAGAGTCCAAATATAAAGTAATAACATACGGTTAGAACAGTCGGGCAGAATAAAGCAAAGTTGTGTTGTCCATTTGATAATCTTCTTAACATCACGGCGATAATGACACTAAACATTGGTTGCGACAAGATTCCTACAGCAAGATCAGAGATGGCAAGACTCAGAAACAACGTCTTAATGGTGGGTGGTATTAATGTTGCTTTCCATAGAGCATGAATAACAAGGAAGTTCCCGAGAACCGCCACGAACGAAAATACCAAGTTTAAGACACAAAATGAGAGCATGACATTTCCATGAAGGTGGACAAGTTGTGTTAGCTCTTTCAATCTTGCCTGGCAGAATTGCAATTCCATGATGAAGACTTGGTATCAGATAGATCCAGTTTATATCACCAAGTATATTAGGGATGGTTGTTTTACTCTTGACTAAGAAAACTGTCATTTTACATATGCATTCACTTATTAATTACACTTATAAATAATTTACGCGTCAAAGCCTTTCGGTAGGTACAAATTACAAGCAATCTTAGTTCGTTGTCGTTAAGCTAAGAAATGATCCCCCATCTGACGAAAATTTTTTATATGCCAATCGACGAAACTTTTATCGAGTTTTCACTGAGGCCTCGGTCTATAGTTCTGTTCTATTTTGCATTACTTGTTCTGGGGTGGAAGCTCATTAATAAAAAATAAATAACGGCTGCACTCTTGACGTAATCGGTTCATTAAACGCAAAATTCATCAGTAGTTCGCTTATGGTGAATTATGTGTGTGCTTTTAGCCAATCAGATTTTTTATCCGAAATCTTTGTTTTCTTCACGCACACGCTAACGCAATTTCTAGATTTAACCACAGGTGAACCAAGCGTAATATGGGCCACCTGTGGCGTAATATGAGAGTTTGTATGGGAAAAATAGAGTTTGAAACTTAGATGAAATAAATGAAGTAAAAGCGATCAAAGTTATCAATAAAGTGTAATTATTGTTACATGGAGTCGTTGTCTTTGTTTTTACGAAGTTTCAGCGCGATTTGAGTACTTTTACATCATTTGACCTGACAGTGTAATAATAAGAGCACTGTCCGGGTCAAATGATGTAAAAAAAAGTTTTGATCCCTATAATATTCGGATCACTAGACTTTCAGCTAGGAAATCCGGACAGATGAAAAATTTTTAAGGGAAAAAATATGCCTATATCTACCGTTTAAATACTAAAATACGTTTAAATGTTTAAGTGGTTTTGAACTATATTCTCGTTGGGTGCCCTGAAATAGAAAATTAAGTCTTTCACTTCATGCCAGTATGTTAAAGGTAGCAGATTGAGGCGAGAAAGGTTGCCCTGCGTTGAAGACTCTCAATTTTTTTATTATACTGTTGATCGTACTGGGAGCCCATACCTCGCTAGCATAGCCAGTATATGATCTTACAAACGTGAGATACAGTAATTTCCTGTGGTAACTAGTGTCATGAACTAGTCTCATCTCATATCTCATCACTGGAGCAATATTATGTAGGTCTAAATTTAATATGAGTCATGCGCTCCCATTCACGTTCCTCGTCAGTATACTCTGTGAGCAGAGTTATGTTACCGGCATGGCTTTTGGTAGACTCGATTGCCAGCCGCTGTTAGGGAAATGAGCCCGCGCTCCTCCCCCGCAAATACTTCGAGCTGGACGCCATCTTGTAACCGGAGTCTTCTGGCTGACTCTGTCCATTTCCTTTTCCAAGTGTACGTCCAGTGGTTTAACACAGGTGAACTTAAGAAATTTTACAGTTTTCTTGCATTCCTGGCGACATTGATAGTATCGCGGAATATTGCGGCGAAATATTGATGAGATAAAGGCACTAGCTAATCAAAGCAGAATGAACTAATCGAAGAATAGCAACGCAAAAGTCTTGTAAGTCCTTTAAATGAAATAAGGCACGGAAATTTCGTTCGACTGTTGAAGAAGCTTAATTTAAAGTAGAGGATCAACGAAGACGTTCTTTCTGCATTGGTTTATTTGGTTATCCCGAACTCGTAAGACAATGCATGATCCTTTATTATCATATGGCTACAATATTACGCGCGCTCTGATTGGCTGTTTTCTTGTAATGACCGGGCATTGCTAGCTAGGTGTTTGATAATGGACATCCTTATGGACATCCATGTTATGGTCGATTGACAGCTGTCAAAAAAGGTGTCACATGACTGTATCGCGAGCTCAAGTGTACAACTCATCGAGGTGAAGTATTTGTTAAAGTTATCCGCTGACACCTGTTAGTTTTAATTGATCGCAGGCTCAGGTCCATAATGGAAAGGCCATATGATAACTTATCTACCTCGTCCGTTCGATCATTACACGGAAATCTGAGACCTCGGCCTTGATGTATTGACCTCGCTAAATGCATCAAGGCCGTAGTCTCAGATTTCCCTTTAATGATAGTTAAATGAGTGGTATACATAAAGGTTTCTAAGACTAATTGCAATTTATCTGAAGAAAAGGACTATAACTGTTTAAAATAAAAACTACGCGATATGTCGAACGATACAGTTTTCTTTATACAAACTTAGGGCGCTTCCATTTAGGAAAAAAACCCGAAAATTTCGGTGGGAGCAAAAGTGGAATTTCCGATTGGTGAAAAGTTGTTCCATTTGGTGGTAAACCCCGGTACGTCGCGGTGCCGGTGTTTTCCTCCGAACATCTGCCCAAGAGGTGATAAAGTTCCTGACATCATAGCCTGCGTAGCAAGCGTTTCCGTGCTGTTTCGAGAGTCAAACTGACCGCGCAACATTCTCGCGCAGCCAAAACCGAGAATCCTGTTCCTCGGTCTTTGTTTGCTCCGAAACAGCACGGAAACGCTTGCTACGCAGGCTACCTTATTCTCCTTAATTTTCGCGGGGTCTTAAATTCGCGATTTTCGCGATTTTAAAAAATTCGCGAACTTAAAGACCCGCGAAAAATAACGACCGCGAACTTTGATCTCGCGAAATTTAATGGACATAGAAAAATCATGTATTTGTGTTTTCAAGGGTCCTAAACAATTTTTAACACAAGGTGTTAGTACAAGGAGCTATCATCTTTCAACTTTAGATGTTAATCAGTGTCAAGATTCTCCTCAAGTTCTTCTTCGGCATCTGAGTAATCATCTTCGCACAGTTCCTCCAATGCATCCTTTGTACAGTCGTCAAATTGACCATCCTGTCGTCCCGGCTCCTTGTAGTGTGTAGTTACGAGTGTCTTGTATCTTTCCATTATTGCCCTGTTCCTTGGTGTATCGTCCCGTCACATATCACCTCAACAGGAATTTCCAGACCTCTCTGAATCAATGGAGATCGACAATAGTTTTCATCAGTAACTTTAAGATAAACCATCCCACCTCTTAATAAGAAAAAGCGAGTAGCTCTAGAAATCTCTCTGGGCAAATGGCCTATAATAGAATCGGCCTTGCGACCACGGAGCCGTTTGTTAGCTGCGATTGCGTAACGATCGTAGATATTGTTTCGTTCGTAAGAACATAAGACTGACTTTTAGAGGAATACAGCTGCCGCTAAGGGACAGCATATTGGTTTTGTTTCAATTGTTGATTAACGTACAATTTTTGTAAAAAAGGAAAAAATAAAGTCACTTAATCGTCAATTTCGCGAAATTAAATTCCCTGCAAGCACAATTTTTCTTCGCGATCGCGAAATTAAAGACTCGCGAAATGTGCCGAGAAACTTTTTTCGCGAAAATAAAGGAGAATAAGGTACTGACATCACGATCTTCCCAGTTTGTTAGTTTGTTAGATCAGAATAGGGTGAAGGCGACCGATTGGAATCAAAAGGAGAAGCGTCCGAATAGGGCAAATGGCGGGAAAAGCGTGTCAGAAGAAAAATTGCAGAGATACGATTCTATTCCGTGAATACGAACCTCTGAATAAATATTGCTGTTCGGCTCATTACTAGATACTTACCAATTAATCCAAGGCCAGGGCACGCACTCGTGGTGTAAAAGTGCCTCCATTGTGGAGCCAGCAAAAAAACAAACCGTGCATTTTTATGATACATGAGCTCGAGGGAAGCCATTTTGATTTGCTAACGACTGGCCGTGACAGATTTTCTTGCCGTGGACATGGAACTGGTACAAACTACGAGAAACGTGTAAGTGGGACGCGAAATTCCGTTTGGAAATTCCAACCGGGAAAACGGGGCCACCTTTTAGATTTTCCACTTTCTCTGGGAATTTTCCAGTGGGACGAACTGACTAAACGTGTTCCATTTACCGCCGAACCGGAAATTCCGGAAATTTTGACTAAATGGGAAGCGCCCTTAAGCCTAGCATTTAAAACTGGGTTTTAAAATTTAACATGGCTTAGGTTTCGCATCCTCGAAGCACGCTGAGCTACGCTGAAACTCAAATTTCAAAAGGTTATATATTTTGGGTGGATTCGTTCCGATACCGTCAACAATGTAATATACGTTTTGTTTCCTTCGTGAATGAGTGGATATAAGGGACAGTCACCACTCCTCTTGATTTTTCTTGTGCTTTATCTTTCTTGGATTTATCTTTTCTAATAGCTTTCTTCCTTTTCATTTGCTCTTTGACCTTCTTTATCCCCCAATCCGGGTAACCACATGTATGGAGGGCTGTTCTTATGTGTTCTTCCTCTTGTTTACGGTCTTCTTCTTTCGTGACAATGCTGTCATCCCTTTCCAATAACGTCCGTATGACAGCAAGTTTGTGCTGAAGTGGATGATGCGATTGAAACGACACGTACTATACTGGTCTGTGTGTGTGGCTTTCCTGTAAACCAGTAGTTTGATGGATTCGTCCTCCCTCCTGGTGATAAGGGTGTCCAGATACTGCATCTGGCCATTTTTCTCTGATTCGTGCGTGAATTTGATGTTTGTTTGTTTCGTCTATTCCGTTGAGATGACCTGTCAGGGCCTCCACCTTTCCCCTCTTAATGATTTCTAGGACGTCATCCACATATATTTTCCATAGCTTAGGTTTACAGTCTATGGGAGCAGTGGCGATGGCCTGTTGTTCTGGCCATTCCATAAAGAAGTTAGCCAGGATCGGGGATACTGGGCTGCCCATCGCTGTGCCGAACTTCTGATTGAATAATTGTCCTCTGAAACTGAAGTATGTGGTGGTGGCAACAAATTCTGTGAAATCCATTATATCATCAACTTCTAGGTTTATTCTTTTCTTTAGATCTTGATCTTTTTCTAGGCCCTCTCTTATGATGGTTAATGTCTGCTGTATAGGGGTCTTAGTGAATAGTGACACAACATCGATTTCCACGTTTTGACAAAGATGGCTGACAGTCATCGACACTGTCGGCATCATTAAGACTTTAAGACTTTGGCCATGTTTTGAGAACATTTAAAGAGATATTAACTGTACTAGCCTGATGAAGTTCTTCAAGGACATTTAGTTGCGGCCGGGCTAGCTGAGACACTTCTGAAGTTAACACGACGCTTTTTTTAAATCGATAAACTGTAAAATACGTTTCTTTGTACGCCTATTACACCATTTTTTTTTGCTTAACAATTGATTACGTGCCTTTATATTGATTGAAAGGTGCTTGCTTGGATGTTTCTTTAACAATCCTCCGATTTTATCGCTATTAGTCAGACATAGTGAGGTGTCTCTTTACTTTCTAATTTTGTTTACATGTTATCTGTAAACGACTATTACCAAACAAATTGCATTGTTGGGCGGCAGTCATGATAAAAAATGAACGTAACAAATTCGTCTGTTTGTTTGAATTTACCATACTTTTGTTTCCAAAATTTTACATTTGCATGATTATTTGAAAGAATTTCTCACTCATTTTCATTCTGAACAGTTATCCCCTCTGCGCAATGCAATGTGAAAAAAGGTGGTCGTTTAATTGTCGCGAGAATTTTCACAAATGGATTCTTTTATGTAGTGCGAGCGAAGACGTATTTATCTGCTTTGTTTTTCATCCACTGAAGTGGAGAAGAGAAAAAAGAAAAGTCAGACAGGGCGTCTGTTTACAAAGGTCACCTTTTCTCTCACTTTTTTTATTTTTAGCGTTTGTTTGCTAGTAGCTGCTGAGTCTTATGAACTCAGTTATCAGTGTGCAGGTGGTAAACAAGCGCTAATATACTAATTTGAAGAAAACCTGCCGGCCCGCAATATGTGTTGATGGATTGAAATGAGTCTAATTTTATGTATTGTACATTCACAGTGTGATTGGAAACCTTGGTGAATTCTAAATATTTATGATTTTCGACTTGGGTGAGTCGGTTAAATATGCTAAGAAATATTGAAGAGGCTACACGCATGCAATTGATGTTTTTTTTAATGGTGAGAAATATTTTTAAAATTTGATGAAAGTCAAAGTACAGGGTGTGTATTCAAAGGACAGAGTTCACACAAATAAAGCTCTATTTATTTTATTCAGTTATATTATTTATTTCTTTATTTATGTATTTAAATCCAGGATTTTGATCTTCCTTTTTCCTAGTTTTTTTTTTAGAGCTTCGATAAACACTGTTGTCCGCTGGCAATTCGCTTTTTGAAGCTGCTTTCAGCCTGATGCGGCTTCGTATACAGTAAACACCCGCATATAAGAACACACGATTTCGGAGGTCAGGCTGATTGAGTTCTTATTTATCGGGTACTTAATGACAAATCAGCCTCAAAATGTTCTTAAAATGTTCTTAAATTTTTCTTTAGTAATACTATCCAAAACACGTTGCTAGAGGTATATTTAGCATATTTTACTGAGGAAAATAAAATAGATAATTATTCTGTTACTTGATTATATTAACAAATGAAGTTTTCTGACAGCAAAAATAAACTTACGTGTTTTGTAATTATGACACTTTTTCCATTTTATAAGAACAAGTTACAATTTTCAGGCTGATCTTGTTCTTATAGAAATGGGGCTTTATTGGCCAAATTTCAGCCTGGTGTTCTTAATCCATTTGTTCTTATATGCGGGTGTTTACTGTATATCTGTTTATGTTCAGTTCTTTAATCTTTAATCACAGTTCGTAACCATACATAACTGATACAAATGAACTAATACTAACATATACAATCGAACAAAAACACAAAAATGGTTAACAGGACGGTAGTAGGGGGAAACTAAATTCCCATGCTAAGACATACCTTCCAAAAAAGAAAAAAGAAAAAAAAGAAAAAAAAATTAATTAATATATAAACATATATTAAAAGACTATAAATTAGACTATAAATTATAAACCTAGATGCCTAATAATAATGCATAAACTTATATTAAAGACACTATGCCTAATATTTTAAGGTAAATTATGAGCGAAGGTACTTAATCTGCAGTGAAACTTTAAAAGACTGAAGGCTAGGAGATGACATTACTTCAGAAGGCAAAGAGTTCCAATCATTAATATATCTATGAAAAAATGAATATTTAAAATAATTTGTACGGGCAACTTTAGGCCTTATTTTATACTCATGCTATCAGTTCGCCTATCTTACGCAAAATATATTTGACAGACTGTTTTTCACATTCACGCGAATTTCTCGATACCGCCAACAATAAAGAAGAGGGTTTAACGACGAATTGAGAAAAGCAAAAAATATCGAGACGTGATCATACACCAAAAATGAACTTCTAAAATTATCAACTGTTAATAATATAAAAGTTGTGAAAAGTGGAAGATAACACGCAAGGAAAACAACATAAACGATCAAGGCGTTATAGGCAGACTTGTTTTGACGGGTTATCTCCAGTCCCTGACGATTTTGTACTTGAAATTGGCATCGGATTTGGTTTCGATGAAACCTGACAACTTTGTAAAGATAAATATAAACCACAGTAGTCAAAATAATTCCAAGAAAGTCAATAACTGCACTTGTTAAGCGACTTCCTTTAGGAAGAAAAATAAATATAGAGGCCCCGATAGCACTTGTGATCCATAAAGCCACCAATACTGTAATAAGCCTTTTTAACGTTACAAGGTCTTGGTAACGCAGATGGAGCCGAACTGCGAGAAGTGTATCCAGTGTTATGATGATAACATTTAAAAACGACGCGACTATGAGTCCAAACATAAAGTAATAACATACGGTTAGAACAGTCGGGCAGAATAAAGCAAAGTTGTGTTGTCCATTTGATAATCTTCTTAACATCACCGCGATAATGACACCAAACATTGGTTGCGACAAGATTCCTACAGCAAGATCAGAGATGGCAAGACTCAGAAACAACGTCTTAATGGTGGGTGGTATTAATGTTGCTTTCCATAGAGCACGAATAACAAGGAAGTTCCCGAGAACCGCCACGAAAGAAAACACCAAGTTTAAGGCACAAAATGAGAGCATGACATTTCCATGAAGGTGGACAAGTTGTGTTAGCTCTTTCAATCTTGCCTGGCAGAATTGCAATTCCATGATGAAGACTTGGTATCAGATAGATCCAGTTTATATCACCAAGTATATTAGGGATGGTTGTTTTACTCTTGACTAAGAAAACTGTCATTTTACATATGCATTCACTTATTAATTGCACTTATAAATAATTTACGCATCAAAGCCTTTCGGTAGGTACAAATTACAAGCAATCTTAGTTCGTTGTCGTTAAGCTAAGAAATGATCCCCCATCTGACGAAAATTTTTTATATGCCAATCGACGAAACTTTTATCGAGTTTTCACTGAGGCCTCGGTCTATAGTTCTGTTCTATTTTGCATTACTTGTTCTGGGGTGGAATGTACTGTCGCACTTTGTAATAATCGTCGCACTTTGTAATACCTGTCGCACTTTGTAATAAAATTGTCACACTTTGTAATACCTGTCGCACTTTGTAATAACACTTGTCGCACTTTGTAATAAAAAAGCTGTCGCACTTTGTAATAACAGACCATCGCACTTTGTAATAAAAAAAGCTGTCGCACTTTGTAATAACACTTGTCGCACTTTGTAATAAACTTGAAATAGATGGTCGGAGGACAAGTAAACCCAGTAATTAGTGTCATCATGGACAACAACAACAACGACAATAATAATGATAATAATAATAATAATAATAATAATAATAATAATAATAAAGTAAAAACTTGCAAGAGGTGACAGGCCGCACATCTTCACCGGCGTGAAACCTTTCAAAACCTTTTACATATTGCTCCATTGAGGAGAACTCTTTCAGGGATCTTATAGTTTAAAATTTGAACCATGATATAGCTTATATATAACGGACCAAGATACGGCTCGGTACAGTTTATGTTCAGCAAGGGAAAATTGTGTAAGTTGAGCAAAACCTTTAAAATGTACAACAGACAATTTGTTCAGTTCGCGCGTATTCATGCTGAATTTGTGGCCCGTTTATGAGATTTGTCTACTCAAAAATATAATAATTTTTCCATAGCTGCTTTAATCTTAGGGTATCTGCTTTTAATATCTCCGTAAAGTTCAGGTTTACGCGATCTCAGAGAACAATGTTCAGCTGTACACAGCACGTAGCCTTTAAATATATCCAGACCTAACACTGGTTTTGTGTATTTATCACAATGATGCCGTTTCATGTAGGTTCCAGCGTATTCAAAATTTCCACAACATTCATTAGTAGTGGTCATCGTGGCACAATGACGTGATATGCAATGTTTTAAAGAACATTTTAGTGCGAAAATAATAGTGACAATAATGATGATGATGACAATGATTGTGGTACTGGGTTGGGCTCTGAGTTTGTGATTTTCATTTGGTTTTATGAAATACAGTATAGCTTATTCATGGTAATAAATACAAATCAAGTAATATCTCTGTATATGTCTCAAGTAATACCTTGCAGGTAACGAAATCATAGGTTTTCTACTTGCCTGTGCTGGTAGTAAAGCTTTAAAAATATTTTATTATTATTATTGTCGTTGTTATTGTTGTCGATGATGACACTTATTACTGGGTTTACTTGTCCTCCGACCATCTATTTCAAGTTTATTACAAAGTGCGACAGCTTTTTTTATTACAAAGTGCGATGGTCTGTTATTACAAAGTGCGACAGCTTTTTTATTACAAAGTGCGACAAGTGTTATTACAAAGTGCGACAGGTATTACAAAGTGTGACAATTTTATTACAAAGTGCGACAGGTATTACAAAGTGCGACGATTATTACAAAGTGCGACAGTACATGGAAGCTCATTAATAAAAAATAAATAACGGCTGCACTCTTGACGTAATCGGTTCATTAAACGCAAAATTCATCAGTAGTTCGCTTATGGTGAATTATGTGTGTGCTTTTAGCCAATCAGAATCGGGGAAATATGTTGAATGAATAATAAATAAATTAAGGTGGCTCCTTAGAGTATTTACTAATAACCCTAGCTATCTAGCATACGTTACAGAAGGAAATCTAGTTACTTTGTCTTTGCGATTTGGTTTACGAAATTCACCGCTAAGTTTACCCATGTAAAAAGGCTCCTTTATCAAGTTTCATTTTCTGGATCAAGGCCGTTGCCATGGCAACATCGCATCCTTAATGAGGCAGTAATTTTGTCATTTTTGATCATTTTTTCTTAATATTTCTTTTTCCCCTCGGTGAAATGTCTTTAAACTTAACATTTTAAAGTGGAAAAAACATGGGGTCGTTAAGACGGTTTCGCTGAATATTTTGAAATTTGTAACATTTCTTCATAGAGGAGTTTAGCTCTTACAGATTTTAACAAGAAAAGGACAGTACAAAGGTACTGCAACTGTTAAGAAATGAGGCGATTTTAAAAAAAATTTACCGAAGGAAACGCGAGAAATTCACGGTTAATTAACTGCGCTGACGTCACAAAAATCCGAAAAACACGCGTGGTTCGGGGTCGTATGAGCAAAATACGCGCGCGAGCCATCGCGCGAGCATGCGCATAACGCACATAACTGAAAACATGTGATTTCTTCGAAAAGTACAAAGCCATTGTTAAAGCTTTTTATCACTATTATTACGGTGATATCTCGGCCGTTGAAAAAGGAGAGATAGGGGATTCAATTTCATACAAAACACTGGATGTTTTCTTCGAAATACTTAACCATTGCAGCCGAAATTCCAGCCGTGGTGGTCACTACTCGTGCGGATGGCGATCATCGGAGATGAAGACGGTGGTTTTGCAAGGATCGCGATAAGCCCTTTATTTCCTAATCTGCTGTACCGACTGTTTGAAGATCTTCAGATGCCAGCCCACTTCCGGATACGTTTTCAACCTTGTTCCTCTTGAGGGATAATTTCGAAGGCGAAGTTTTTCTTTAAAAGCCTGCTGTAAAAGATGGAGCTGATCTAAAAAAAGTACATCACGTCCTCAGCTGCAAATACAAGATCGTAGTTCTCGACGGATAACCTACTATTGCTTTCGTCAAGGGTCAATCTGTGACTCAAAAATTATTTTTCGTTGTGCAACCACATTTTCTAGTGCACCTTGCGCGTTAAAGAACCTTTGGAAAGGAAAAAGTACAAGGATGTTGGTTCGTCGATGGAAAGGTTCCTTCGATCAGGATGCAAGTTAACCACTTCTGATAAGTTTTTTAAACAATGTGATCGAGTCGGCAAAAAAAAATTATACTTGCTGTAATCTTGCCTTAAAGCCACTTCTAGAATTTTTAATCAAATGAAATGTAAGACAAATGAAAGGGACCGAGGAACGCCGCCGATGAAGACATTCTTCAGTGGTTGTTCGGGACTTGGCTCGATCGTTCAGATCTTTTCACTGACCGTGAATCAAAGGCCAGAAACAGTAACAGTAGTTTAGGTTTAGTGTACTTAATTCTTTGTTTTCTTTGTAAAGTTTCCATTCACAATTTTCTTCGACTATTTTACGTTTGTCTCCTTTTGAAGCGAAAGAATTGATGTCTTTGGAAAATTTCTGCTTCGTTTTTACATACAATTTACTCTTGTTAAGATCGATAGTGACTTGTAACCGGTGTAATTTAACATTGTCTCCTCTCATAAATGTTTGACCTACACTAACTTTTTGCACAGTGAACTTCAACAGAAAGTTAACAAAGTTTTTTGGGGGGAATAATTCGAAACAAAGAGGTCATGTTTGTTTTATTTTTGCGTGGAAGGCGCGCGGGTTTTAAAGCTCGCGCCAAACTAGTGCTCAGGCTGCGCACGGCCAATTTACTCTAGGGAGCCACCTTAAACCAGAGCGGGTAAAGAACATTATGTGTAGCTACAGCTGAATTAGCCGCACGTTTAATCAACTGATTTTTTATCCGAAATCTTTGTTTTCTTCACGCACACGCTAACGCAATTTCTAGATTTAACCACAGGTGAACCAAGCGTAATATGGGCCACCTGTGGCGTAATATGAGAGTTTGTATGGGAAAAATAGAGTTTGAAACTTAGATGAAATAAATGAAGTAAAAGCGATCAAAGTTATCAATAAAGTGTAATTATTGTTACATGGAGTCGTTGTCTTTGTTTTTACGAAGTTTCAGCGCGATTTGAGTACTTTTACATCATTTGACCTGACAGTGTAATAATAAGAGCACTGTCAGGTCAAATGATGTAAAAAAAGTTTTCATCCCTATAATATTCGGATCACTAGACTTTCAGCTAGGAAATCCGAACAAATGAAAAATTTTTAAGGGAAAAAATATGCCTATATCTACCGTTTAAATACTAAAATACGTTTAAATGTTTAAGTGGTTTTGAACTATATTCTCGTTGGGTGCCCTGAAATAGAAAATCAAGTCTTTCACTTCATGCCAGTATGTTAACGGCAGCAGATTGAGGCGAGAAAGGCGCTCATGATCAGAAATAATATCCTCTTGCCAGTGCGTGTTTAATATGAATTTTGTTGCCCTGCGTTGAAAACTCTCTATTTTTTTGTTATACTGCCGATCGTACTGGGAGCCCATACCTCGCTAGCATAGCCAGTATATGATCTTACAAACGTGAGATATAGTAATTTCCTGTGGTAACTAGTGTCATGAACTAGTCTCATCTCATATCTCATCACTGGAGCAATATTATGTAGGTCTAAATTTAATATGAGTCATGCGCTCCCATTCACGTTCCTCGTCAGTATACTCAGTGAGCAGAGTTATGTTACCGGCATGGCTTTTGGTAGACTCGATTGCCAGCCGCTGTTAGGGAAATGAGCCCGCGCTCCTCCCCCGCAAAGACTTCGAGCTGGACGCCATCTTGTAACCGGAGTCTTCTGGCTGACTCTGTCCATTTCCTTTCAGTGGTTTAACACAGGTGAACTTAAGAAATTTTACAGTTTTCTTGCATTCCTGGCGACATTGATAGTATCGCAGAATATTGTGGTGAAATATTGATGAGATAAGGGCACTAGCTAATCAAAGCAGAATGAACTAATCGAAGAATAGCAACGCAAAAGTCTTGTAAGTCCTTTAAATGAAATGAGGCACAGAAATTTCGTTCGACTGCTGAAGAAGCTTAATTTAAAGTAAAGGATCAACGAAGACGTTCTTTCTGCATTGGTTTATTTGGTTATCCCGAACTCGTAAGACAATGCATGATCCTTTATTATCATATGGCTACAATATTACGCGCGCTCTGATTGGCTGTTTTTTTGTAATGACCGAGCATTGCTAGCTAGGTGTTTAATAGTGGACATCCTTATGGACATTCATGTTATGGTCGATTGACAGCTGTCAAAAAGGGTATCCGCTGAACAGTGTCACATGACTGTATCGCGAGCTCAAGTGTACAACTCATTGAGGTGACGTATTTGTTAAAGTTATCCGCTGACCACCTGTTAGTTTTAATTGATCGCAGGCTCAGGTCCATAATGGAAAGGACATATGATAACTTATCTACCTCGTCCGTTCGATCACTACAGGGAAATCTGAGACCTCGGCCTTGATGTATTGACCTCGCTAAATGCATCATGCAAGGCCTTAGTCTCAGATTTCCCTTTAATGATAGTTAAATGAGTGGTATACATAAAGGTTTCTAAGACTGATTGCAATTTTTCTGAAAACAAAAGGACTATAACTGTTAAAAATAAAAACTACGAGATATGTCGAACGATACAGTTTTCTTTATACAAACTTAGGGCGCTTTCCACTTAGGAAAAAAAACCCGAAAATTTCGGTGGGAGCAAAAGTGGAATTTCCCATTGGTAAAAAGTTGTTCCTTTTGGTCGTAAACCCCGGTACGTCGCGGTGCCCGTTTGTTTCCTCCGAACATTTCTTTCTGATCTGCTCAAGAGGTGATCAAGTTCCTGACATCATAGCCTGCGTAGCAAGCGTTTCCGTGCTGTTTCGAGAGTCAAAGACCGCGCAACATTCTCGCGCGGCCAAAACCGAGAATCCCGTTCCTCGGTCTGTCTTTGCTCCGAAACAGCACGGAAACGCTTGCTACGCAGGCTACTGACATCACGATCTTACCAGTTTGTTAGTTTGTTAGATGTCATAGTTTCAGAATAAGGTGAAGGTGACCGACTGAAATCTAAAGAAAAAGCGTCTGAAGAGAGCAAATGGCGGGAAAAGCGTGTCAGCAGAAAAATTGCAGTGAATATGAACCTCTGAATAAATATTGCTATTACTCATTACTAGATACTCACCAATTAATCCAAGGACAGGGCACTCGTAGTGCAAAAGTGCCTCCATTGTGGGGCCAACAAAAAAACAAACCGTGCATTGATACATGAGCTCGAGTAATCTTCGTTTCGCCTTGCCCGCCGGAATGTTATTACGAAGCGAACCGAAAATTGAGCAAGATCTCAGGATAGAGCTCGAGGGAAGCCATTTTGATTTGCTAACTGGCCGTGACAGATTTTCTTGCCGTGGACCTGGAACTGGTACAAACTACGAGAAACGTGTAAATGGGACACGAAATTCCGTTCGGAAATTCCAACCGGGAAAACGGGCCCACCTTTTTAGATTTTCCACTTTTTCTGGGAATTTTCCAGTGGAACGAACCGACGAAACGTGTTCCGTTTACCGTCGAACCGGAAATTCCGGAAATTTTGGGCTAAATGGAAAGCGCCCATAAGCCTAGCAGTTAAAACCGGGTTTGAAAATTTAATATGGCTTAGGTTTCGAATCCCCGAAGCACACTGAGCTACGCCGAAATTCAAATTTCAAAAGGTTATATATTTTGGATGGATTCGTTCTGATACCGTCAACAATGTGGATCACATTTGTCTGGGACTAGCGAACTAGTTTTCCGTATTTTGTTAAATCCTGCAGAATTTTCTCGAAGAGAAGATCTGAAAAATTGAAAACATCACATTTTAGAAAATGACAAGTTCTACACTGGAACAAAAAGTTAGTGTAATTTATTTGAAACCCCAAAAGTCATTGCTATTTAGTGTGGCTAAAAATAATTCGAGAAGGATCACCTAGAGAATAGCTCTCTCAACTTTATCTTCTGTTGAATCAGTTTACACATTACAATCTAGCCTGCGTGGCAGGCGTTGAAAAGGGAAGGGGAAGGGAATTAAGGCGCGAGACCACACGCGAGGTAGGAGGGAGGAGGGGAACTTCCTTTCCTTTCTCCCTCGTGCGCCCCACGCGTTCTCGCGCGCCCAAATTCCCCCTTCCCCTTCCCCTTTTAACTCCTGCCACGCAGGCTGATTACCATCACAGTACATAAACAATTGAAGAAAAGATAACAGTAACATTTATTGGTCTGTCAATAGCGCTGGGCGCTGGGCGCAGTTGCTATTTATAGACACGCAAGTCAGACAAACAAATTGAATTTAACATTAGCGAATTCCTCACTTTTGTCTGACTTTTGTCTTTAAAATGTCATGTAAAACTTTCTTTTGTCGTTAAAATGAGAAAAATGATAAAACTCAGACAAAAATTGAGAATTAGTCACTCTGACGTCATTCGCGCGCAACGCTATTGAGAGATTCCCCGCCGGTGGTTACGTATGGTTTACTCACCTAGTTAGTTTCCCCTCTTTTTTGATTGGCAGTACAGTTTTGTTTTCCTTTACCTGGTATTATAATTCTGAGCATAATTATTATTGTGCGTCTAAAAGAAGCATTTATATTATGCGCGCGCTTACTTAGTTCACGGCTTCTTGACAAAATTGAGTTTTTGCATTTCAATGGCAATTGATTTAAGCTTTGACTATAATTATGTTTTCACTTTATGATTAATTTGATTTTTTTATTGTTCACTGAACTGAGCTCGAAATAAATCCTTTCTATTTGATTCAATTTGATTTCTACCAAAATTTCGCGATTCGTCCTTTAATTTAAGACGTTTCGATCGATTTTTTTAATTGTCTGTGTTGTTACGATCTAAACTTTACATTTTGATCAATGTGTTTTTGTTTAATTTAGTACTTTTGCGACCTTGCTTGCTCAAAACACCAGTTTCCACAAGCTACGCTTATATTTTAATGATTGATTATCTTTTACGTAGGCTTGTTGATAGTCAGTATGATAGTCAGATTTTGAGCATGATCCTTATTAAATATATTGCTTCTTCGATCCGGTCAGGAAATTTGGCTTTACCGTTTGGCCGACAAAAGACATATGGGGTTTTCTCACGTTGATCGTAACAGACTGGCAGACAGAAAAAAACACAACCTCGTTCCCAGGTTCTCTCTCTTACTCGTCTCGATCTCTCTTCGCTCCGTAGGGACGGGTAGGAATGAACCCTGGGAACGGGGTTGAAAAAAAAATGCTAATGCTGGATTATTACTGTGGCTCCGACGTTATTGACCACCACGAATAGAGACATACGATCATACAAATCATAGTTGGTTTATAAACTGCCCACGTGGAGACACCGGAGGATAAAAAACCAGTAACACGGAAAATAATTTCTTTTCCTTTTTTCCTGTTTGAGCTGATATATTCACGCGCCCCAAATTCCCTATTTGACCACTCCAGAAAATATCAGAACATACCATAACGCTCTTGTTTATCACCTAAAAATTTTGCATAAGCATTGTTTTCAGTTTCTCTTGGGAGTAAAATGCCCCTAAGAGAAACTGATCTGAGAACAATAAGAGAACAATGCTTTTGCAAAATTTTGGGTTAAAAAACAAAGAGCATTATGGTATGTTCTGGTATTTTCTGGAGTGAGTCAATTACGCACCCGCTCTGACTATATTTAACGTGCATGACCACGCAGTATAAATAAAACCTTTAATCCGAAAGTACGTGATTGAACGTGACGCGTCAACATTTTTGCTTGCATCGTAAATCACAGTCTATTAGTTTTCATTATGGATTTTTCCCATCTGTACACAGATTTTCTGCAGCGCAAACGATAATCGACATATTTACAGAGCTTTACGTGCTAAGATTTAAACTCTCTTTTACAGAAGATTTGGATCACAAAACGTAGAGCAGCATGACCAACCAGTTCTGCTTTCACAAATTGGATCACCTGAGGAAACTCGTTGAACTGCAAAGAATTTTTATGTACATCTTGTGTGTTTTATATTTGCTGTTTTCGATCGTGGCGTCCATTGGAAATCTTACTGTTATTTACGCTCTGTGGAAAGCCTCCTCAATGCCTAGTACCGTAAAAAAATTGTTCCTGAGTCTCGCTTTTTCTGATCTTGCTGTTGGAATACTGTCCCAACCGATGTTTGGCGTTATAATCGCAGTGATGTTGAGTATAGCGTATGCGGATCGCTATATCAGTTATACATCTTTCTGCCCAACAATTTTGAGCGTATTTTATTTTTTCAATTTTCTTCTTTCATGTGCATCGTTTATGAACGTTACAGCCATTGCAGTTGATCGACTCTTAGCTATTTCACTTCACCTTCGATATCACGAATTCATCACGTCCAAACGTGTTATTTCAGCATTGGTGTGTTTATGGATAGTAAGCTTTATCGTTGCGACATTGTTCATTGTACTGCCAAATGGCAATGACATGGTGGCTGCTATAACTGTATGTCTTGGACTTTTTTTGGCAAGTGTGGCATATATTCGTATTTACAAAGTTGTCAAGTATCATCAGAATCGAATACAAGGCCAAACACAGCAGCAAAATCTTCAAGAAATGGAACAACTCCGACAAAAGAAGTCTGCCTATAATGCTTTCTTCGTCTTCTTGGTTTTCGTAGCCTGTTATTTTCCACTATTTATTTTTGTAATATTAGATTCGGTAAGCAGTTCACAAATTTCATTGGCAGGGAAGCATGCCTCTATTTTCTTGGTTCTTTTAAATTCCTCATTGAACCCTGTCGTGTACTGCTGGCGATATCGAGAAATTCGTGAAATTGTGAAAAGAACATTCAAGGAGGTATTTTGCATAAAATTAACTGGGTTATCATCTAATGGAAAGAGAATATTTGTACGCTCGATTGTTCCTAGACAATAAGGATAAATATTTTGTCAGAGTAACATTTTGCACTCGACATATTGTTTGTGTTCTACAGGTGACACGCGCCAAGACACGTACTCTTCTAGACAGATTTATAATACGTGACAGGAAAATAGAGTGTACTAACCCAAGAATGTAGTGTATTTTAAAAACAAATTTTTTCCGTGTTTCGGTAGTTATAACACGTACGTACTTTGAAAAAAGAGTTAAGCAGTGTAATTATAGTTTTATTTACAACGTGCGTTTAGGTCGATAGGTTAGATTTCCGGCTGTCGCTCTATTATTGTTTAGTAACTTAACAGGCAGAATGTACAATATCTCTTGCCAGCCTTTTTAAAAGATAACTGAAAATGTTGTATAAGGAAAAATATATAAGTAATCACACAATTAATTAATAATTCATCAGTAAATCTGAAATATAGCCACCAGTTCAGTTATTACGATATTTCAATGTCTGAGAAGATCAAGACACTGAAAATAATTACCGTATTTATTCGAATAAGCGCCCAACTTCGAATTAGCGCCCACCTCGAATAAGCGCCCATCCTAAAGGCAGAAAAAGTTAATAAGCGCCCAGCCTCGAATAAGCGCCCACCCCTTCCTCCCACTCCCACTCAAACTCAAATTAGCGACCACCCCTAAAATTGAATAAGTACTAATAAGAGACTTCCCCGAAGACAGAGTTTTCTTCGAAGTATTTTACAGGAACCTTGCTTTGTTACATCTTCGCGTTTTGTTATTACCATTTATTGTTTTGTTGCAAAATACACATACTACACTTGCCGAAAATGTTGAGAATTTAATAAGCGCCCAGCCTCGAATAAGCGCCCACCTCGAATAAGCGCCCACTCTCAAGGTCCAAAAATTTAATAAGCGCCCAGGGCGGTTAATCGAATAAATACGGTATCTAACTTTTTTAATGGCACAATTTTCCAAGTCTCTGTCGTGCGGGTTTCCAAGAAACGTCGCCAGAAATGGATCTTTAAAACTTTAAATATTAATGTAAAAAGAGTCTATTTGTAAACTTTCCTTTATTTAAGCTTAAAGCTAGAACAGCCAAAAGTTACAGACTACAGTATAATAGATTGTACGCAACACGTGTAAGGAACGCGTAAACAGAAATAAAGGGCAGTAACGTACTGATCATGACAGTCTAATAGTGCTTTCTCATTAGGGACGGACCATTTGAAAAGCTATGGAGGGGCTGGGGAATTTTCGAGCTGCATGAATATTTTTTCGTGGATATTTCTCTTGCATGAATTCTTTTAGGGCTACTGCAGGAACGTTTTTTAGGGCTACTGGGCGTGCATTGTTTTTTTTTTTTTTCAAACGGTTTTCCCTTGCACGGATATATTTTTTTGTACTTTACATTCTTATAAAAAAAAAAAAAGAGTGTAGTTGGATATAGGCCGCGTTTGTTTTGTTTGTTTTTATGGATCTCGACTTTTCTCGATCCGCCACAATCGAAATAACTGAACTTAGCCAATATCCATATCACAGCTTGATCTCAGTCCTGGCCGCAATATTCTTTATATTTTACTTTCCATAAGAGGTGGGATGAAGTCGTGGTTAAGTTAGGTGAGGCCAAATTGTGCAGATCAGGGAGGGTGTTTCGCAGTTAACTTTAACAATACTTTTTGCTATAGAGCTGGAAATTTTTTCCCAACAGCGCGCGCTCTCATTGGTTACGTCGAGGACACACGACACCTAACAATGTAACTGTTTCCCGCCAAAATCTCTGAGTCGGCGACATTGTAAAATCTATGACGTGCGAGGGTAACAGTGTACCGTTACCCGCGAATGTTGACCGCTCGCGAGATTTATTTCCATAAATTTGTAAACGAAAACGTTTTTTTCTTCGTGGGCTATATACAACAAATCACTTTTAAGACTGTTCCCTCGGGAAACAGTTAATTTTGCTTCCGTCGACTCCGCCTCGGCAAACATTCAGATTCTCGGGAAACAAAATTAAGACAGAGTCCATCAGAAGATTGAGTAATTTCAATTTTCAGTGGACAAAAACCTTGTACCAGAAAAATTTCAACAATATCGCATTCTTTTTTACATTTTTCAAGGGCTATAGATGTAGGTAGTTATCTGTAATAACACCAAAGAAAATTTCTTTTGAGAGCCAGAGAAAATAAATGTCACATTTCACAAAACGACATATTACACATGAAATTTTCAGATCTTTACCTGTGTTTACACAATTCTTGTGAAATTTGACGTTTATTTTCTCGGGCCCCCATGAGAAACAGTCTATGGTGTTATTATAGATAACTAATTATATCTATAGCCCTTGAAAAATGTTAAAGAAAAAAGAATGCAATATTGTTTAAATTATTCTGGTACAAGGTTTTTGTCCACTGAAAATTAAAATTTCTCGATTTCCTGATGACTTCCGTCTTAACTATTATCCACAGTTTCGGGTCGTTACGAGTGTTTCTAAAAATACGAGCTTTTTGTGGCTGGGTTCAAGTTAGTGTGTCAGTCTTCCCATCATCGTCAGTATAGTTCGATAGTTGCGTCTTCTCTACGGCGGGTTTGAAATCTTGCCCTCACCTCTGCACTGCCACAGAACACAAGAACAGAAAGCAATGTAGCAAACCTATATAAAAACTGAACCTTACATCTAAAATACGAAAGGCCTCTAGCCATACAATCCATACTGGTGAACCATGTTTCATTCCGAGAAAGTGAAGAGGAAAGCAGTCATAAATAAAATAGTTTATTAAACTCTTGATGTCTACATTTCCCCCAACATTACTGACAGAAGAGGAATATTATACACGTGAAAATTCCTGTGCAATAGTTCCATTAAAACATTCTTTACCTTCTGTACATATTTATAATAGTCACAATTAAAAATCTGTACATTTTCTTATTCGGGAAGACCGCGTGAAACGTTTGACTGCTGAAATTTATCACATAGCCGTTCCACTATTCCTTTTGAGTTCTCAAACTATTCCAGTGAAAGCTATAGTGTCACAGTTTAAGATGATCTACAAGCCGTTTCTAACTCTCTGGACGGAAAGATTTTCCAATATTACAATCTCTGACTACAGCTAAAATACCAAGGGTGTTCTATCTCGGCCTACAGTTCACACACAACTCGATACAGGTAGTAATAAAACGGCAAACAAGTACAGCTGAACCCAAATATATCCCCTGTACTTACCGCGGTTGTGACACGTTACTGAATCTTCCCTAATTTTCGATAACACGAGCGGAAGTTTAATTACTAACCCTGTTACTAATTATACCTGCCAAAGTGGATATAAATAATGAGCTAACATGGCTACTTATAGTACACTATTTGATTTTGCAGTCGAGATTCTTCATACAAACACCTTTTTGCACTGAAGTAGGTGTGCAACATGCACTTGTACGACTTTCAAGCCCGGTGCGCGTGCCTTATCGGTAGAATTGTTTAGTACGGCACGCCCATACCATTCAAGTTTGTCACGGGAGCAATTTCAAACCGTAAAGCACGGTGGCGCTGCAGCGGTTACATGATTCCAGTACATGTTTTCGCCTTTGATCGAAATTCTCGACCACTAAGTACAACTGCCGGAATGATACACACTAGTAAGACTACAGACTCCTCCAGAACACAGCGACTGGACACCTTCTTTAGTATCGGCATAACAAGTGCTCGACTGCAAATAACTACGTCCTAAGGCAAAGCTCTGTCTAAGGCAGAAGTAAAAAACTACTACTAATAACATGTGCATCTTAACATCTTAACGCAAGACATAAACTCAGTCCTACTGTAACAATGGGACAAAAAACTGTCTCTGTTGGGAGGATTATTCCACCTTTGAGGTGAAAAAATTGTTTTCAAATTTTTCGTTATATTTTTCATTCGTTAATTCTTCTTTCCTTCAAAGACACTGGACAGACAATTTCGCCCAAAACAGAGGTAGAAATTGTTCAGAATCTCTGAGTATACTGCTTTTAAGACAGTTCCCTCGCATGAAAGACGTGTTCGTCTCGGCACTGTATAGTGTGGCTCCACTAAACTTCACATGAAATCTTAAAAGAATAGCTTAACGCAACAGGAGATAGTCTCGTCTATGCGCGTTTTACTGCGCCCATAGTAGTACTGAGCGGAGTTAAAACCCCTACGTGAACATGGCTATAAAAGCCGTCGGTGGACGTCTCCAAAAGGCAGTACAATCCTGTGCTGCTGTTATGGTAGTATTTTAATCCTCTAAAAATTTTACTCTTATACGTAGTTAGGTCTTGCCATTAGGGAGTTGCTCGCCACTTGTCGGCAGCCTCTCTTCGTGCATCAGGAAGGATTTGATTACGGACCCCTCCCAAGACATTTGAAGTGGCTTCTGTAGCCAGAATAAGGGGCTGGACCACAGTGGCCGGTACCTGGCGAAGGACTCCTCCAACAGCCCCTGTTACACCTTTCTGTTCGTGTTCTTCCTTGGCCACTTGCACGATATTTGTGGCTGTTTGGCCGAGTCCCTAGAGATCGAGAGACAAGAGAAAAGTCAAAGAACAGATGACGCGAAATAGCGAAATACTTCTAAAGAGCCTTTCTTGATGACTGATAATATTTGAATTCACTTGCGCTTTCAGTCCTAGACGTAAAGCTCTTATCCCGGAGCCAATTAAATAAAACTTTGACAGGTGCAGGTTACAAGTGTGGCTATATTTTTAGGGTATAAAAACAAAAGCTACACTCGTAAATTGCACTTGTAATAGTTTTACTACATTTATTATATATTTTTTTTTTAACTTCGCCAAACTATAAGATAAGTGACAGTACAAAAAAAAGGAAAAAAAAGGTCACAAAACGTCTAACAGTAAATCTGTATCCCGCCAAGAGGGTACAATACAACTGTACACGTAGAAGGTTTTCTTCGTGGACTATGTAACAAATCATTTAATGACTGTTCCCTCGGGTCGCAGTTTTGCTAAACTGCAAAACAGTACGTTTTTTTCTCAAAATCAGTAAAGAAATCGGTAAAGCATGCCGTAAGAGTCTTACGCGCGCGAAGCGCGCGAGCCTCACACGCCCTGCGAGAGAAAACAACCGTATTTTTAGCGTCTCTCCCCAGGTCCCGCTCTATGTTTTCAACCACGTTCCAGACCTTTTGTTTGACTGCTCGCGCGTACTTGAAAACGAAAAAATAAGGACTGTTTTGCAGTCTACAGTTTTGCAAACATCGAGATTCTCGAGATTCTTGGGATACAAAACTTCTTTTCCAAACTTGGTCCCTCCAAATAGCGGGAAATTACATTCCAGAAACTCATAGGCGCCACAAGCTCACGTTACGAGGGTTGACGCGAGCGAGACGGTATCGCGTTGCAAGCGATCGTAGAGACGTTGTATATGAAATAAAATACTGAGGTCTGCGAACGATAACTATCGTTATATTTTACCTTTTTATCAATTAACTAAATAAAGACGATTTATATGATGTATTTCTGTGGGTTTTGGTGTGGACGCAATAGAGCCAAAAAGAAGACTAAATCAATGAATTCACACCGAAACACAAACAAATACATCAAATATAAATCGACTTTATCTAGTCTATTGATCAAAGGGTAAAGTATCAAGATATTTATTATCGCAGACCTCAGTATTATAATTCTCATACGTCTTAACGATCGCTTGTAACGCAATTCGTAAGGTGAGCTTGGGACGCCTATGAGAAACCTTGTGAAATCGTGAAAACTAACTCTCACAAAACTCGTAGCCACAAAAGTAAATACAAAATAAGAAAACAGCAGTAAACCGACACGCCGCTCACCTCTTTGAAGACTTGATAAGCATTCGTAAACCCTTCCCGCAAATCAGCGGGTTGTTGAGCCAACCGATTCTGGCCACGCTTTGCTGGGGAGGCTGGACTCACTACGTCATAAGCTGTCTCGGCCGCCGCCTGCAAACAAAACAGAAATATTTCAGGCTGATCAAGACTGTCGTTTATATTTTTAAATTGTACATTGGGTAATCAACACTCTGCATTGGTGTAAAACAAACGCCCAATCATCGACAGTCACGCAGTGCTGAGGTTCCTGATGGTCATAAAAACGCTCAGGTGGAAGTTAATCTAGAAGACTGTTGGTCACACAACGGTAGTAGGACCCAAACTAAACTCAAAAAATCGTACTACTTATCACTGACAAATGTACGTGCAATGTCTAAAAATGATGAGTTTCATTCTTTCTGCGGTTAGTTGATGACAAAAAGGTAAGAAAATTTTAGGGGCTATAACGTTAACAACGAGACTTTTTGAGGATCATTTTTTAGTGGTGTCTTGATGTTGAGGATGGGTGCAATCAGCAAATGACGAAATACAAATGACTAAAAAGACAATGAACAAAACCCACACCACAAAACAACAGCTAACCAACAATGGTTTTCACAACACCAAGAAACACCCTTCGTTGGTTAGCCTGTCCATAGACGTTTTTCGTTTGTCAAAGAATCCCTCACGGTTTTTATTTCCATATGCGCGCTAGACGATCTCTTAAGATAAAACAGACGGTCTGTGAACAGGCTATTTGCTGGTGCGGTAGGGTATTTTTTCGGCATCTCTCTCCTTACCTGGATCATCTGCACAACTCGGTTTGTAAGTTCAAGGAAAGCCATAGCAGACGAGGTGGTAAAGGAATTGGCCCCTCTCTGAAGTCCCCTCATGACACGCCCATCTCGGCGGTACTGATCAATAGGTAACCACACCAGGTCAACCAATCCCTGGAACAGCTGTAGAAACGAGTGAACAGGGCCAACCCCGCCCAGTATCCGGGGCAACTGAGTGCCTCTTATATCTGTCATCCACTCGGATAAGGCGTAATTCATGACTCTGTCTATACCCAGCAAGCCACTACGGCAGCATAAGCGTTTCAGACGTAGCTCGGAACAATTAAGCTGGCCAAGGCCTATCAATAAGCCAGCTAGAGTTCCCTGTGTGAAACATAGTATAGCCTGTGTTAAAGGGTGAAGTATACCACATGGGCTCTTTATTTCTGCATGAGAAAGCTAAGAACCGAAAACTCGGGCAACGATCACTCGCTGATACAGATTAAAAAGTAACTTGTACAGAGAGGACATTTCAATAGGAATTTTCTGTAAATCCCAGTTTCTAAGAAATTACCTGGTACGTGACCGTTTAAAGATCGATATAATAATTGCCTCCTCTTTTCCACTCCACATCAAATAAACATTTGTAAGAGAACCTCAGTTTCTCAGTGCAGCCAGCTTAATATCTTTATTCCAAAGACGTCTAGAACCCAGAGGGTGCTACACAAATCAAGTTTTAAAGCTGAAAACGTTCCTACCTGTTCCATATCAACTCTCTTGCCCTGATAGTCCAATCTGATGGGAACTTCTGGAGAAAATATAAACGACCTAAAGAATGTAGGGGTCGATTCAGGACTATCTGATTCGGAGCCAGTGGCTGAGTTCACCAGGGTTGCTTCCTCGGGAGAAGATTCTGTTAACCAATCAGATGACGGGGGTGGTCTGGTAGGACTAGAATCAACAGCAGCGGAACCTAAAAGAAAAAGTTATTTAGATAATTAACAATCATTCACCGAAGAGAAGGTGTCGTGAATAGTGGTGGATATCTTTCACTGACTCTGACTCTTGGGTGAATAATTGTTTTAGTATATGTTCCACACAAGGTGAACAAATAGAAGACCAAAAAATTACTTAATTTTCGTCAATCCAGATTCGGAAATTCTAAAATCTTGCGCAGCATGCAATGAATGCATATTAACGCTCGTAAAGTCAAATGGTAAGTCAGGTTAAACCCCACGAACAACCTCGAATGTTCGACGATCGTCAGTAATAAATTCCAATGTTTTCGGATCCGACACTCTGTAATCAACGAAAAAACGTCCAGTTCTATTCTTAAAAGGTTTTCGTTTCTACCCGGCTGCTCGGAGGTGAATAGCACTTAGCTTATATAATTCGCACCAAGCTGAAAGCGCGAAAAGCACTACATGTATTCACTTTTGTGGCGTATACTGACATGGAATAACCAAAGATAGGGCGCTTGCGATCTGAGTAACACTTTATTTCTGTGCATGATGTTGATCCGCGAGTGAGAACGTTTCAGATGTTAAAAGTACTGCCACGCATTGCATTCCAGTTTACCTTTTTTCGCTCTCACGTTAATTGTAACTTTTGAGTTTCTAGAAGAAATCGCAAGGTTGGCTATTCCAATAGAACTAGAAATGTTTCTTTACATTGTGGAAACTTCATGTATTTTTGGTTGGCTGTTACGTTGTGGTGATAGGGGTGTTGTCCAGTGTAGGTTTCAAGGATTACCTACAAAAAGCAACGTGCAAAGCTGGCAAGCTTAACAGGAAAAACAGGTAAAGCATGATCTACCTTTCGGATTTTTAGCAGCTTCTCCCATGACCTCGGTGAAAAAGTTCCTCAAGAAAAACAAAGCATCCTGCAATGGGAAATAAAACAGAAGTTGGTACTACAATTTTTTGACATAAGCCGAGGCCCAGAGGAAGGTAGCAGAGGAGCACCGGCATCTTTTCACTTGAATAACAAATCAATAATGACTGGATATCAAGTAAAACGTTAAGTGCAGTCTAGACTGCCAATCATTTTTTTAAAGGTGAAAGACTAATTACCTGGTCTACATTCAGTCTCAGCGGCTGAATAGACACTCTGAGGTTACACTCCTGCGCCTTGAGTCCAGCATCGGGGCGAATGTACAGCATCTTGAGCAAAATCTATCGAATAAATCATTAAACTTGGTTAAACAGAAGAACACAATATGGACAGGTGCAAAGCGCGCGTGCAAGCTCTCTCTTGGTTCGGCTGTTTTCGACTTTTGGTTTGCTCCACACAGGCCAATAGACACCACGTGACTACACTCGTGCGTCTTGACGTTTCAATTTGCGAATATTCTCACGGGTGGCCCAAGCTCCAAATATGACCATCAGCACTGAATTATAAGCACTTGTCACGGTATGGGGAAAAAACGATTGTTTCTGTAACATTCGAATAAGAAAGGAGTTAAGAGAAAATTAACTAACCTCACTTAAGTTGTGTGTTTCTTCTTTCCTGTTTAGTCCCGAGCCGATTTAAGGCCATTTTATGTGGAATCTTATTGGAACCGGTTTGTACTCTTTATAATCCTTTCTTTTAAACAGAACAAACCGGTTTTTTATTCAACGGAAATAAGCAAAAAAAGAGGGGAAAAAGGTTCTTCTGAAGGAAATGAAGATAAAAGCAAACGTCTGGTGGCCAATGTGCCTGGAAACACCAAACCATATATACAAAAATCATGTTCAAAATTTTTCGAATTGTGTCGAATTAGAGACACCTCTTCTCCCCATTGGGTACGGTCATAGGAGGCGATATCCTTGGCTCAAAATTGAGATTTTTGCAAAATTTTACAAGTTAATAATAATAACAATCTTTTAATAGGATGCTCCATCACAAGAGACTTGAAGAAAAGTAACTTGAAGAAACTCTTCAAGTTACCCTTGAAGAGCCAAAAACTGGTAAGGTCCCTTACCATGTTAGCATGGGACTGTTTGGGGCAGGCCTCAGATGTGTACTGGTAAAGGAACTTGTTTATCTGTGAATGAGCCAAGCGGTCCCTTATTTCTACATCTTGCACGAGCACCACCAGTCTGGAGGCTTGCTCTGTGTGCTCAGGGTACTCCTCGTACTGCAAACGAATCTGAAGGAAATACAATGTAAATATTAGAAAAGATTTAGAGTTGAGTTTATGGTAAAAGGAAAACGTCAATTCCTGGCACGTGATCAAGTTTTCCTTTTACTTATCGTTTACTGTTCATTATGTCTGCACAGAAATCAGTATATTTACGCCAGGGTCATGCATAAGAATTGTCTTAGTCTTTATCTGCTCATTTTCTACAATGAGAAATTTTATTAGCAACTAGAATCTGGCGTTTGCCTTTTGCCAGCAAACGTAATTCTAAATCTCTCTATTATATCTGACAAAGTTACCTACGCAGCAGTCATTGGGCGACAACAAACTCCCCTCTCCCCACCAAAAAAATTGTAAGGAATTAGGGAATTAACGGCCTTAAGAGGCCAACACAGCCAATAAGAACGAATCTTTGTTATTGGTTCACTGAGAAAAATTACGGTAGCAGGAAGATACAGGTAGGGTTATCTACGGTACTGTTGAACTACGTCAATGTGGGAGTTAAGTGTATATATTTTAACATTTTCTTCGGAGATTTACATTTGATTATATATTTGCGACAATTACCCACCAGCGCCAGGATGTCTTTAAAAACACAATGAAAATAATGACAGTGTCTTATTCCTTAAATGATTTTGAATTGCCCGAGACGATCATTTTGTTAACTTTTATTCCTAAACAAAGAAAAAAGGTGACATGAATAAAAACCAAAAGGTTTGTTACCGAAGACTGAAACCAGGCTTTTTCCTTGAAAGAAAATGACCTTCCCACATTAAATTTTTTGGAAAGCTCCTTCTTTCACTTGCTGCTAGGTATTTATATATAACGACGAACTGCGTCGTTCATGAACGTAATAAATTGAGCTTTAGTAACATTTTACACGTATTCTATTGCTGGCAAATGTCACATTTTGATTGGCTGAGGTTTTCGCTCCCCGTCGACTAATTACCAATCGAGAATCTTCCTCGCGCCTTCTAATCGCTAAATACAATTATGTAGTAGTACTTGACACGCACGCTTAACAATGTTGAAACACAGCTGCAAGAAAAAAATCGTAAAAGGCCGACAATTTATCAAGTCGCCTTAAATGTAGCCCGTCAACCAACAATATATGTAGAGTTTCGCGCAACTAAGAGGAAGAATGACCGTAAATTCTACTGAATATGAAAACTCCACTAATGAGCTGAACGAAACAAGACGACTCATGCCAACAGGAATCGTTATATTTCTTTCAGGTTTAGACATCTGCCTTTCCATTGCCGCATCTCTGGGTAATACATTGATCATAATAGCTCTTCAAAAGGTTTCTTCTATCCATCCACCGACCAAACTGCTTTTTCAAAACCAGGCGGTCATGGATCTTTGCGTTGGTCTAATTGTACAACCGCTCCACGCCTCAATACCAGTAATAATGGGTTCTACTGCAAGGGTAGATCCGCACACTGAATACTACGTGGTGACAGCGTATCAAGTTGTCAACTATATCGCTGGCGGAGCATCACTCGTTAGTCCGGCTGCGATAAGTATCGACAGACTTCTCGCTTTACGGTTGGGCCTAAGATACAGACACATTGTGACACTCAAGCGAGCTCGCGTAGTTGTATGTTGCACATGGCTTACAGGCCTTACAGGTGCACTCCTGTATTTAACTTTAGGAGAGAGAATCACTCTGCCTATGATTGTAGTCGTGTTAATAGTTTGCGGTAGTACCGCAAATTTCTGTTACACGAGAATATTTTACAGACTTCGGCGTCATCAAGCTCGAGTTCATGATCAGCAAGGACAGTCAAACGGAACAAGCATTCCACTGAACATCAAAAAATATAAAAACACAGTTTCTAGCATGGCGTGGGTACAATTTGTACTCGTTTTAACTCTTGTTCCTTTTATCATTGTTGTTGTAATAATACAAATCACTGGTGAGAATAAGGATTCTTTGCTTCTAATAACAGCAACTGTTACAGTTCTTTACTCCAATTCGTCTTTGAACCCATTTCTTTATTGCTGGAAAATCGGTGAAGTCAGAAAAGCAGTCAAAGACATAGTTAGAAACTTCTTTTGTAGGAGTTAAAGCGGAAAGTTACAAGTCACAGGTGTCCTACCGTACTTTTTTCTTTTCATTTTCGGGTGAAGGTAGTTTCAAACGGCATGCATGAAGACTCAATTTTTATTCAGTAAGAATATGACAAAAAACACCTGATGATTTCCATTAACAGCTAATATCTATTTAACAGAGTCAAAAGCTATTTAACTATTTTTCACATTTTGTATTTAATCATATCTAGCCGATTTTTTGAAAACCAAACTAACGAAATTTGCAGTCATTTGAGTACAAAAGGCGTCAAAAGGCAGGGGTTTTTTTGGGCCCGATAAGCTCCAAAATCACCGTAGCGAAGGAAAAGGAAAGGAGAAAAAGAAAGAGCGAGGAGGAAGAAGGGAGGAGAAGACAAAAAAGCAATGGTTGCACTCTTAGTTTTTCTAATGGCTACTTTGAAGGTTTTTTGACCGAAAATAAAAAACTGTTGAAAGGAAAAGGTCCATTTGGCGGTAACGTTTTCAAAAATCCGGCTAGATATACATATGTTATTTCATAGCTTTATCACTAAGGAGAGTCTAACACGTTGTGCGTTAGTATGATAGTTAATGCGAAACAAAAGAAAAGAGGTCAGAAAGAATGAAGATCTCGTTCAGAAAGTAATAGCTTGATTTTAAAAGATATCTATTAACCGATTGAAAAGGCTTAGCCTGTCATCTGTGTCTCGAGCTGTTCTTTTTTTTTCTTTTTCTTCTTTCCCGGTATAGTTACTAAAACAAACGTGACGTTGTCACAATCCAGCTGATAGGGACAAATAACGTTTCGGGTAATTTTATTTTCTAATTACTCATTTAAATTTTTTGTTCGTCAAAGGGTACTGTTTTTCAAACCGCTGTAATCGCTTCACTAGAACAGCAACAGCTAAATAAAGAGTGCTACTTGTTCAATCAACAAAGCCGTTGCCGATAACAATGTTTTCCGACTCGAGGGATACGAAAACCAAACGAACAGTTTTGTTGTTGATGGCCAGATTATAAGTGGTTAAATTGTACTTATATTGCCAACCAACTGGACGCCAAAGAACAGCAATTCAGCAATAAAAACAAATTCATTTGAGACTCGCTGCCTCAGGAAACTTTGAAATGCGCCATTGAAGACAGGACTTCCCCTAATTACCTTAAACTTAAGTTATTGGGCGGCTGCTTCACTATAATCTACAAATTCTGTGATATTTCCTTTATCTTGTCAAAAAGAAAGGTTGCTTGCAAGAGTGAATATGACCAATTTAGAAAAAGTCGACTCTCTCGGGTACCAAATGATGGGGCAACAAAGTATCTTCCTGATAACCAACTATATAATAACCAAGCAGGGCTGTCAAAGAAGCGGGGTCCGAGGATTTCTCCAGGCTACCGGCTACTATGAACGCGGCCCCCAGCTACTTTCAAAGGAAAATAGAAGAAAAATAGATCTAAAAGAAATCCCTAGCTGTTTGATTCTTCGCCTACTTATTGTACCGTAAAATTCCGAAAATAAGCCCCGGGCCTTATTTTTTTCAAAGACCCTTTTTGAGGGGCTTATTTTGGAGGGGCTTATCTACGGAGGGAAATTTGCGTTTCAAAATCGATTGGGCTAGCCTTATAGTTCGAAGTAAATTTACTGTTTTCGCTTTGTTTTACTTTGTGTTTGAGGGCAATTTTCCAAGTAGAAGCCCCGGGGGAGGCTTATATTTGGAGGGAAGATTTAACGGAGGGTTTTTTGCGTTACCGGTTTGGGGGGCTTACATTTAAAGGGGCTTATTTTCGGAATTTTACGGTTTACCAGGCAACTTGGCAACTTGGCATCTTGGTGACAGCCCTAACCGAGCAATGTCAGATGGAAATTTACCTTCTTTAAGGTTGGTGCAAACAGAAGCTCACTGACCTTGTTCAAATAAAACTCCATTAACACGTCATTATTTCTGTTGGGTCCTCCACTAGTGCGTGAGAATTTCTTCGCGCTATTAGCTGCGATATTATTAGGAAGCAATATACTGGGTCTGACTGCAGTAGCCGAACCATCTCTTGCCTGTCCTTTTTCATCCAGCGCAAAACTTATTCTGTGAATAGAAAATAGTCGAAGTAAAAAACCTGTGTCTTTTACCCAAGGTACTATATTAACTTAATCTACATCCCACTCAAGGGTCACCTTTTACAGCAAAATGCAAGATTACTCTTTTTTTAAGCATTTCGCGTGTCACTGATGAGGACTTAACCTACTTTTCATATTATTCTTGCATTACAAGCCTGAAGGCAGTCGTAAAAGTGCTCCTTGGGCCGGAAAACTGCTACTGAGAGGCTTGGCAATAATGATCATAAGTCTTTAGCGAACTTGAAGCAAGAGCAAGGATGTCTGTTTTACGTTAAAACGAAAAACCTTACAGCGAAGATTTCACATTAACGATCTTCTCCAATTTACCGGAACATGCCAGGACTACCATGTAACGTCTTCCAGTCCCTTCGCACTTTGTTATATCGGGATATAAAAGTATAACCAAACACGGGGTCAAGGTTTGGTGTTCTTAGGAAGGAAGCAGGTAGACATTGCCTTGCTTTGCCATAGAGCAAGTCATATGTAATTCAAAATCTGCAGAGGTTTTTAATTCTTTCACTCCGACTCCCTGAAAATATTTGGTTCTTCTTTGATTTAAACACTCTTTTAACAATGTTGTCTGGACCTCAGCATATTGAATCCCTAACTAAACCTAGTAACTACATTCCAGTTAATCCGCCCGACTCGCAGAGCAGTAAGGAAGGTAACCTAGTCTCAAGGGCTTTTCCTTTAGAAAATGGGAACGAGGTTGTGCGGGATGAGCACAGTCTAAAAAAACTGTCAGTAATCGTTAAAGTGTTCAAAGTTTTACGTCACTCACTTTTTTCTCTGGGTACGTGATGGAGTTCCACCAAAGTCTCTGCCGCCAAACAATCGCCACACCACTGACATCTCTTTTAAAGTGTAACAGAACACTGCTGGCGGGTAATGACTTGGGGCGCTCAGTTGATCACTTGGACCAATCTAAGTGGAACAAAGAATTACGTATCATGAAACCCTACAAGTATCGAGGCTGGCTGTGTGTTATCAACAATGAGATAAGGCTTTCTTCCTTCTGCAGTCCAGTCTAAAACTCAATCTTAAATGAGCAACGGTCTTGGTGTTAAAGCCATGATAATACCGCCGAATGACACTGGATCGCGCTTTTATATGATATAGTTTAACTTCCCTGCAACGGCCACCTTGGGGACAGAAGAAAGTGCCATTGTAAAGAGGTGACCGTTGTAGAGAGGTGACCTTTAGAGTAGGTAAAAAGGTAAAGGAACGTGGCCAATTCTCTTTCCAAATACTTCAGATTGTATTCCCTTGTTTTCCTCAGACATGGTAGAACCTACGAAAAACGCGAACACTAACACCCGCGTGTTACCCCCGCGCGCTCGGACTTTTCGCCTTGGCTCGCTCTACTAATTCCTACTCGTAGTACAAAAATTCTGCGGCGCTTTGAAAGGGTTCGAAGCGTTTCGAAATGCGAAATGTCGGAGGCGAAATTCCAAATGGAAGTCAAGATATCAAATGAAGACTGCGAGTGTGGATGGATACTTACTGGAACAGTGAAATGATTTTCCTTAATGCTGACTGCTTCGTCTGTCAAACACTTGATAATGACTTCATGACTCAAACCCTCGGGTTCTTTATCAGGATGTTCTAGAATACAAAAATCGTCATCGCTGTCGTCCTCCTCATCCTCTGGCTCTCCTGGAATTCCTAAACTCGCGTGCGAATTATCTTCAGCCGGGTAATAATCCTCTACTGCATCAGCTAGCAGCTCATCGTCTGGGAACAAGAAGAGATCTCTTCTAGGTGATCTGGATAGCTGGTGGCTTAATTCTCCTTTAAAACTCTGTAAATAAAAAACGTCGGCAGATGAAGCAGCTTTGTTTGGTTATCTGACGTAACGCCATACGGTCTGTATTAATAATAAACGTGTAACATGCAGCCATCACCGAGTTGTAGATGCACGCGGAAGCTGCAAAGCACAAAAGAAGCGCAAGAGTCACGCTTTGAACAACTTTAGCTTCTTGAGTACTTAGCAAACCTCCCAAGTGCGTCCAAAACTAGACAGTTCCACAGCTGCAGCGTTCACCAAGTCGTTTCTAACTAAATCCAATGAGACAAGGTTTAAAACTTGAGGTCGTAGGAGAGTGACGAGTGTGTGGTCATGTGCGCGTGCTAAGGCATCAGCACGTAAGAATCAATCTTTGCAAATAATCTCTTTTTTCCTGTGGTTCAACTCGCAATGTACTCAATACGTCACTATATTCTAGAGGGGAAGGAGCAAAGAGAGAGACGAACAAAAATACAGCTCCAATTGACGCCCCCTGAAACAGGCTACATTAATATTCATTTCTGAACACAGACTGATACAGTACCTTGTCATAAGAAGGTTCCTCAAGGGAGTGTGTGTCTACCATGGCCTCTGTCATGATACTACTCAGTGTTCCTTCATCAACAGACCCCTGCTTAACTGGCGGCTCAGCTGGGCAGCGGCTTGGAGTCTGAGAAAATGAGGAGAAAATGAAAGAGGTGTTAAGGACGTTAAAATTATTGTTTGCTTGCCTTCCGCTCATTGTTTTCATGCAGAAATTTGTCACCTCCTCTGGATCGGCCCTTTTATGGACGCAAAATAACCAAGAATCTACTAACGATTAGCCTGTACCAGGCTTTCAGATAGTGGAGTGCGGCGAGAAGTCAGAGAGCGCCGTCCCCACAATCTGAACGCCTGGAACAGGCTATTAAACGACTTTTGTTCACACTGGTAACCTGCCTTGCAAAGCCGGCTCTCCTTATTTTCCCACATAGTTTTCCCCCGTTTTAAGTTCATAACTTTAGTTTTTAACCTCCCCCACCCCAACATACCTCCAAAGTCCACCCTCACCTCCGATACTCCCTTCCAATGATAGTTTTCATGGTTTGTAGCAAAATAGTAAAGGGATTGTATACCGGCCTCAGGAGAGAAGATTTCCTGAGATCTTCTCTTCTTATGTTACAGTTACTTCTTGTACTTACGGATGGTGTTTTAGTCCTGTCAGGTTCTTCCTGCTCATAACTAGGTGCCAGGTCTCCATCTGCTGAAATGTACTGTATCAACTGAAGCAGAGCTGAGCACGAGTCTGAACACGTTCTGATGTTAACTGTATTGTTTGACATGCGTAGTTCCACCTGAGGGTGACCCTGATTGGTGAAAAGTTCGGATTCAGTCAATCAAAGATGTTACTTGTTACATTAAAAGATGAAGTAATCCTTCTCTTCTCCGCAGAGGCCGCGTTTGTGTTCCGGCTGCGAGAAGTTAAAGCGTTCGGGAGATGGGGAAGGAGAAGTAACAAAAGTGCGATCTCGCAGCGCACATAGGTGAGTCAGCACTGTTTGTGGCTATACATCTCATTGGTTGAGAAAATGACGCGCTATTCGTCAGTGAAATCACAAGACGTAGACATGCAAACAAAAAAACACTCGAAATTGCTTTCGACATTCAGTGGAAAACCGCTGTAACAATGGGAAACGTTCAGAAGATTACAAAGGGGTATCGGTGAATTTTTTTTTTTTTTTTTACCTTTTCACTGCCATCGCATGTCAGGAGAGACAATTCGAACATTCCAAGATCTAAAACACAGACATAATCTGAAAGGCCACAAGACTTCATCAATATCGACACAAATGGGGTAGGAGAAAAAAACAAAAACAAACAAACAAAAAAAACAATGATAACATGGATGCCGCTCTTCGGAATAAACAGAAGCACATAAAAAGGATCCTTACATAGCTATCGGTACGATGAATATGTGCCACTAATCATGTTTTCTTCCGTATTAATTTTCTCGTTGTATTTGTTGTAATTATTTGAAATACTCAGCAAAACGCCTGAACGGAAATAAAAGTCTTTGAAAACAACACCCAAATAGTGTAAGGGGGTGGCAATTAACATTCTAAACATAACTGACTCATCATAATCCGCTAATGTGCTTTGAAAAGGCTTTGGACTTTAAAAAGATGATTTACACCATCCTTAAACATCAACGTACGGTGGTCATCAATCAGTAGTTTTCTCTTGCAGATTTCCAATTGTCATAATAAAGTTATGATTTATGTTCATCAAGTTTCACCACGAAGCATAAACGTACTTTTAATATTGGCTGATCCACTACATTTATCAGAGAGGTACAATGCAGCGTCATCGATGATAAATCTGCCACAGGAAGAAATGCAAAAATAGCTCATGACTACTCCTTACAGAAACGTTAACTCATCGTAGGAGTCAGCTCTCTAGTTTCATGTATATAACAGACAGTCAATTAAGCAGCAACTGGTCATCATCCACAAGGACGATGTCCAAACTTCTTTCCCGGGGGGTGGGGGGGGGGGGTACTCGACCAACATTTCGGAGGAGGAAAACCGCTGAAGGTTTGAAACCTTGACCATGTTTAGGACAAAAATATTCTGAAAATACCTACCCTGTTTAGGACAAAACCCTCAATTTTATAACCCTGCTTTGGACAAAGAACACGTACACCGTTTAGGACAGACTGGCGCGAAATTGCGCACCCCATTTGGGGTAGAGAGGTTAAAAATACCATACCCTGTACACATCCCCTTATAAGTCATAAAAGGGAGTACCCTCCCCCCCGGGGGTCTTTCAGTGCTAACAAGCTTTCAGTATCCTTTTTGCAACAGGTCTCTAGTATCATCAGCCACATCTGATGGATCTTCAAGTACCAATAAATCAACTGATCCACCCGGGCTTTGCAATTTTTAATATTAGCGTCAGACGAAATTCATTGCTATTTTGTTATTTGACAAGTAAAGTTAAAGTTAAAGTTGGCTCCTCTCAGCATTTAAATAAGGGGGAAATTAAGTTAATTACGTCATAAAAGGACGAGTTTTGAGTTACCTTAGTAACGAGACGGTGGACTCAATTGTGATGTTACTTGAAACACTGAAGGTTTCTATGGTGACCAGAACTCGCAATGGAAGGTGAATCGGCCTGCAAACAACACATGTAATACGTTAATTGAACTAAACAACATTCAAATTCACATAAGAGGATACGCTTCCAGCAGCTCGTGTGTTAATCTATACAGGACGGCTCCAACATAAAGTTTTATTTGATAATGTGATTTACAAGAGCCGATTTGATCATTTCAATAAAAGTATTTGAAGGTCTCGTTTGGTACGTTTACACGGCTAGAGCGATTTTCACTTGACTGTCGTAAAACCAAAACCAAAGTAAATACACTAGCCAACCAAAGGGTGTAGCAAAACCAAAACCAAAACCAAAACCAATTACTTTCGACAGTCAAGTGAAAACCGCTCTATAGCAGGAATACAAGGCAAAAAATGAATGCGATATCCCTTTTTTTACGGGAAGGGTTCGTCACCATTATCACATTACTCAATGTGCCGACGTTTACGCAGTTATCTCCTCAATACTTGCACAAACCTGTAATCAATAGTGCCTTCCCACACATGAGTGTGAAACACTGTCACGACCGCCGGGGGACTGAAACCAAGAACTGGATCATCTCTCACATCAAAGAAGTCTTTGAGCTGCAAAAACAAATCCACGTGTTCATTAGAACGCGACAACGACAAATTAAGCGGGGCTTTTACTAACTGTCCCGGTGAACAAAATTGTCAGTAAAACAAGCGGCCACTTGTGCCTTACTCAATGGAGCTCGTTCAATGTATGTTCATCTGTAATCAGTCTTTGACTACTGGGTCAATAAAGCTTTCATATTACATGCCAATATCATGGTAATATGTGACGGGAATACAAATCGTTTTGCGATCTTCCACGCGTAAGGATACTTTGATATGACTGTCATGAATATCATGCCATGATCATTATTAGCATGGCCGGCTAAAAGAGATACAGTCAGGAACCTCTATGTAACGAAGTCCTCGGTACAACGGTACGAAAGATTTTATTTACCACAGTAATAGTAAAATATATGAAAAAGAACTTCGATATAACGAAACCTCGTTATAGCGAACAATTTTGCTAGTTCCTTGGGACTTCTCAAACTCATTAATAATTCATAAAGAAAATTCAAAGGAAATTAATGTTGAATGAGTGTTTGGATATCAGATGAAAAACCGCTCATTTTTGCATCCTTAATTTCTCCTTCAAAAATGATTTTGTTTGAGAAGAAATATCAAACATTCGACACTGTTTCATCACCAGATGAAACACCTCGAAGTTCGTCAAAAATACTCCGCTGCGCGTCGTATTTTCAACTCTCTTCTCGGTGTTTCATCTGGTGATGAAACACTGCATCTCATGTTTGATATATTACTTCGCTATTTCGAGGTTCCACTGTATTTTACAGTTACAGGGGGTAAAGAAAATCGTTTGTTATACCGCAAGGATTTCGTTATATAGGGGTTTGTTATATCGAGGTTCCACTGTATTTTACTGTTACTGGCGGTAAAGAAAACCGTTTGTTATACCGCGAGGATTTCGTTATATAGAGGTTCGTTATATCAAGGTTCAACTGTGTTTTACCATTACTGGGGGTAAAGAAAATCGCTCGTTAAACCGCGAGGATTTCGTTATATAGAGGTTCGTTATATCCAGGTTCCACTGTATTCTACTGTTACTGGGGGTAAAGAAAATCGCTCGTTACACCGCGAGGATTTCGTTAAATAGAGGTTCATTATATCGAGGTTCCGCTGTACCCAGAATGCAAGCGCAAGCACGTTCTTGGAAAGTTAAACGTAACTCAGAAAGATAACACATACCTGTGTGAGCCACAATTGCTTGGAAGAAAGCATTCTGTACCGAAGAGTACTCCTGCGAAGTCCCAGAGAAAATAGTATTTCCTGCAAAGTTAACGGCAACACGACTTGACATACACTAACTAGTTAAGAAGAGGGTTGATTAAAGGGAATCTCTCGCAAGTTCCTTGTTTTAACGTTCCATATTGGACACCCAGAACATTTGAACGCACAACAAACGGTCAATGGTAATTACTTTGTTGTGGTGTATGTGCACATCATAGATTTTCCAGTTAGTTTACAGGCGCTTCATAAAAAAGAAACCAGTAATTCAAACAGAACAAAAAGGATTAAACGTCCAAACTGGCCGGAGGCAACCAGCTGGCTATTTAACAGCATGGCCGAATACTTGAATCCGGGTCTACCGAGAAAAAATAATCCATCGGCAGGTCGGAAAGGGACTCGAACCGGGTGCTCCAAATTGGAAAGGTACACGTATACCCCTCATTCCAATGCTATTTAATTAATAGACATTATTCACGATACCCGACATCTTCGCTCGCGCTAAAGGACTGATGGGAAAAAAAGCAATGTCACGTGGTTTCTCAGAGGGCAAACAAATTATAAAAGCTGCCAATGCAAGAAATCGCGGCCAAGTTTGTTTTAGCCCGCGAGCAAGCTCTCCTGTTTGGGCGAGCGAAGCGAGCCTCGCGAGAACGCTGCTTGCTCGCGCGTTCTCGCGAGACTCGCTTCGCTCGCCCAAATAGGAGAGCTTGCTCGCGGGCTAAGTTTGTTTATACGATAAAAACAAGACGATGATGTAAGAGTCTAGCAAAAAGTACATTTCGAGTTTCGACATGATTTACGTCATTACTGTTTCCTGTGAGAACATCTACGGTCGCTACAGTATCTAAAGAAGGAACGATGTTTACTTTTACCTCGGCTCCTGCTTTTACCCATAATTTGCAGTTATCGTCTTAATTATGATAAGTTCTTTAATTTCTGTTGTCTACAGTAAAAAAACTCGACCGTGATTTCTTGCATTGGCAGCTTTGAGCATTTGTTTCCACCTGGAGAAACCACGTGACATTGCTTTTTTCCCACCAAACCTTTAGGGCGTGCAAAGATGGCGGGAATCGTGAATAAGGTCTATTGCCAGTGTCTAAAGAAGAACCCAAGCTAAACACAATCCGCGTTAACTATTTACCTTGATATCCTTGGTAGCATCGGAAGAAACTTTAATAGCAAAGGCAAACATCGGTTCAGGGTTTTTTCCGTCCGCTTGCCTTATTCCCGGCTCATTGTGGTACAAAGTAGACAAAAGTTCTGCACCGTTAAACGCCGTCTCCATGGTAGAGTGGGCATCCTGTGGTACCACGGGTGCATGCTGAAATGAAACCTTTTGTGACTGGAGGAACAAGTAACTGAGATCGACTTGACTTTTGTAACAGGCTGCTATGAAAAATGTAACGTCGCTTAGTTCGGCCACTATTTCTCCAAGCACCTCTTCATAAGAAGAACTAGAATCCTTGGGATGAGCATTTGACCATGAAACCTGAAATCAGTAGGAAATATAAAAGCGGACATAAGTTATCAATCACGTTGAAGTACATTTTGTAGTTGTCTGGTGTTTTTGAAACTCTAGCGTGTTTCGTAAACATCTCAAGAGAGAAACACATTAAATATCCTTTGTGAAATGACGCGCATGCACCAGTGACGTGTGCTTTATAGCACTATTGTGACTCCGTTTTGCCACAACATAACGCGTCACACGTTCCATATTACATAAACAAAAGCGCTGCGCAGTTGCTGTAAAGTCCGCAGCGCCGCTTTGTTATTTACATAACAAAGGAATAACAACTTTGTAAAATTCGTCAAAGGCCCCTAACGAAAAGTCGTTAATTTTGTAAATTTTAGATCTGCGTCCAATCCTTTAATTTTCCCTTGAAGTAAAGAGTGCAAGGACGTCGACTTTGGAATTCTAAGCCCGGCGGCCAGTAAGTTTCTCTGCATGATTCCCGCTATTTGGCTCTTCTTTCTGCTGGCCAACGTACTCAGACATAAGAAACAAGACTGGTGCGAAAGTCGCACAAACTTGGTTTAAAAACTGATCATCCCATCTGCAGAAGTATTTTCGAATTCGGACATGCACTGTGTTCTAAGTCGGCGAATTCCGTTGATCTTTCTTCTTGGCTGGTTAATATAGAGACAATGGGAGAAATGAATTATGAATCGCAAACGACATAGGTTTAAATTAAAACTCATTTTACTACCTCGCTGACAGGGAAAACAGCCAGTCTGGCCTTGCTGACATTGAGAGAAAGCGTGAAGGGTGTCTGTCCATTAGGGATTGAATTGTCACGCCTGTACTTGTTTTCCAGCGATGTTATATTGCTACTGCCGTCTTCAGACGAGGATGCATCTGTTTAAAAAGAAGGACGGTAATGACAGACTGTGGAACGCATTGCTAAAAGCGCGTCGCTCACAGAGAACCCGAAGTCGGCCTATTGATTGTCTAGCGTTCCATTGACATCTTCACATTAGAGATCTTTAGATTCTAAGAAGAGGACGACTAAGAGAGCGAGATTTTCTCAATACTAAGTAGTGCGCACGCGCGTGCACCAGCGTCATTTTGGCGGGGAAACATAATACCCGTCGATTCTACGACAAGTCTTAGCGAGAATGCCATAGTGGCGGAAACACGTTACCAAATATTAGAAGTTTTATTATTTTGTGCTCGGGAGAGGGCTTGATGAACCGTGCTATTTTGTTTGGGTTTGTACGTTTTGTGCATAGCTCCTGAGCAAACTCAGTTGTGCTTCTACCCTACACTCGCAGAAAGTATGGAATCAGGCTAGAAACTTAAAAGTTACCATCATCGTAACTTCGTAAGCCAGATCTGCACATGACAAATCGGTCAGGTCCTTGCGCCTGTAGCATCTGACTTGCTAGGTCCAACCCTGTGCCAATATTGAATCCACATTGGTCAGGCCGGTCCACAGGGGAGGGAGCCATAGGTTCCCACAGCAACAAGTCACTCGCCAATCTGCACAATGAAAACAACAATAACGATCCGATTGATATTTCCTTTACAGTTCTAACCTGTTGTATGTTCTCAAACAGGTCCTCAGGTAGCCTGTGGCATCGACTTAAGTGTATAAGTTTGGGTAGCCTGTAGCATCAACTTACCTGTTGATTGTTCTCAAACACCTCCTTTGTGCGTAAGTGTAGGTAACCTGTGACATCACCTTAACTGGTGTAAATAGTATGTACGTTTGGGTAACCTGTGGCATCACCTTACCTGTTGTATATGTTCTCAAACACGTCCTTTGTGTGTAAATTGACATCCAACAGGGGAAAGGTACATTCAACATGGACCTTGGATGACGACACTGTCTCATCCTGAAATGCTTTCATTTCTTCCTGGCTTCCTGGCATCAAAAGCTAAAAGGAAAGAAAATAGTTCAAATTCGAGTCTCCTCATGATAAATTGCTTCCAGTCAGTTCTGACACCAGACAAAAGACGTTTTGACCGTATTGGCTAAGATTCAGGCAAGTCACTTTTCAAAACAAAAGGAGTAGCTGCAGACAACCACGATAATGGGATTCGGTTGAACGACGTCAGGGAAATATAGAAAGCATCAAGCTAGTGTGGATACTACGGTAACAAAGATGTTAGCCAACGCCTAGTAATACACCCTTTGGAGTTTGCGCGAAGCAATTTACCAGCACAGGAGCAAAGTATCGGAAAGTACTCACCTCTTCGGTTTCAAACATGACCGGTTTGGAAGAGAAAGGCGAAGGTTCGGCTTTCATTACAGGATAAGCATCTAGAGAACTGAGTGGAGAGTTATCTGATGATTGAACCTCTTCCAGAGCGGATAGAGGAGCGGGTGGCTGAACTGTGATTACAATTCTACAAAAATAAGTAAAGGGAACGAAAATTAAGTACGCCTAAAATTGCAAAACGTTGTTGTAAGACTACATACACAAAAATTGAAACTTATTCTGGTGAAGCTCTTTACTATTTCACGAGGGTTCATACAACACGGTAACTTCTCCAAACTCTGCAAACACCAAGAAGCTTTGCGATCCAAAAGCTGCATGTCAAAGGAAGGCTATTCAAGTCCTGGACATGCCCTTGAGATAATTTTTTCCCACCCATAGGTGTATAAGCCCTAAGGTGGACAAGCATCTTATCCAGAAGAAATAAGGAACACTCTTCGTTGCTCTACGCGAAAGGATTTTTCTTAACCCTTTCATACTCAGTATATAAAAAGACAAAGTGCAATGTACTGCTAAATTTTGCATAGCTTAAATAGCTAAAAACTAAGTTTTTACGCGCATTTGATCATATACATATGCGAATTTGCGCGTTATAAGTAATAAAATTATTAAATTATTATAATTTTTCTTGGCTTGTGATGAATGTAAGGGAAATGGCTGAGCCCCAATTGAAGGGTCTTCCTGATGATTAATATGAGTGAAGCAAAATGTTAATTAAAACTTACCTTGGCCAATCAAAACCACCATTTCCTGCAGTATCATTATCAGACTGACCATGTCCAGCGTTAATAACAGGCACGCTACTCCTGCTACTGTCCTTCTGAAAGTAACCTAAGAAAAAAATTCGATAGAAAATACCTTCAGTTGAAAAAGTGTCTATGCGTACTGCCCTATCACATAACAAAGCAAGAATCCTGCAAAAGCTTTCACCAACATCACCATCTGCTTAATAATTATCACACCTTCGCCATCATCATCATCGACAACAACAACAACAACATCACCACTATCACGTACACTGTATTGCCACAATCCTGATTTCAATTCTCATTAACATCACCGCTGCAGCGTCAAATGTGACAGATGGCTACGTCCACTATACAACTGATTGGGTACTTCAATGCTAATACCTTGTGTGACTTTTCTAGCCCTTGAAAACGCCGGAAAAACATTTTAAAGCAATATTTGTTGGAACTAAACATGAGTTATAGTACACAATAAATCAAACGTTTATTAAGTGGCAGCTTCCAAGGAGGAAGACGTGGTCGCGTAAATAAGGTTCGTCCCTTAAAAGAAGTTCCACCTTAGTTAATTATACTTCTATTTTTCAACAACTTTTTAAGATTTAAGTATAATCTTCATAATTACTAAGCCTTGTTTTAAAACACTTCTAAGTATCACCTGTTAGAAAGAACAGAAGCAAACAGAAAATGTTCACAAACCGTTTAATTCCTTGAAGCTGAAGTTATAGTGTGAAGGGAGGTCAGGGCCTGTGAAAGAAGTATTAAATTCTACAGCTGAAAACTCGAACGTTAGGCGCTCATTTCTCAAGGACTGTTTCCACCAGGGACGCCGATCAACAGCAGGTCGTAAATCAGGAATAGGAAATCTGGGAAAAAAAAAAAAAAGATAAAAATTACTTGGTAAACTTTTACAACAGCGACGAGACATGTGACATGTAAATAATAAGGGCTGGCGTTACTGTTCAGGTCCCGGCTGTTCAAAGCAGGGTTTATTCTAGAAATTGGCCAATGCGGGTCAAATGGGCCCCCTTCTGTAATTATGGGGGGCCCTTTTCAAAGAAAGAGAGTCCCCCAAAAGGTATTCTACATGGGTCGAACTCGCCGGACGCTTTGCCGCCATTTTGGAACATTCTGGGCAACTGAAAAAGCCTGGGCTCGAACTACTTGAAAGGGTGGATAGCGCTATCCACGGGATAAATTACTATCCAGGAAGTAAGTATCGGGAAACCTAATTACGCTATCCACAGCAGAGAGATTTATTCAGTGGATAGCATTATCCACCTTTCGAACAACTCAGCCCAGTGAATGAGCCTGAATAGTGCAATTGAATTTCGAAAGGCTTAACCAGTGGACAGCGATTTATCCGGTGAATAGCGCTATCCTACTTATGAACAACCAGTGCCTGGATAATAATTTATCCGGCGGATAGCGCAATCCCATTTTTGAGCGACCGGGGCCAGTTTAACATCTCTTTTAACACTCTCTGATACGATGGGTCAGTCGCAATCGAGAAACCGAAAAAAAAAAATGGTGAAATAAATGTAGCTAATTCGTTATGGGCTACCGGACTCTTTGGGAGGAACTGACACAACTGTTTAGTACAGGGGTTTAATGGAGAAGGAGGTCTCCGTAAAGCAGGATTCTTCAACCAGATTAGAGACCCACCTCAAAACAATAGTAAGTGAAGGACAGGATAAGTGAAGGTTAAAGGGTTGCTCCACTGTGGGAGTATCTTCCATAGCTTGAGTAAACACTGCTTGTTGGTTCTGTAAGGTAGAGAAAGCTATGACACAATCATCCATTCAATGGTAAAGTCGTTTATCTATTCCAATCAAGCTAGCACATCAAATGTGTTCTTATTTATATCGAGTCTAATTCACAAAGGTTTCTCTGCATTACTGCTTTATCACTAAACATTATTTTGTAGATAATACATTTATTGCATCTTATATCAAGTAAGCGACCCATAAAGTAACGGATCAGAACTCTCCACCCCTGCGCCTTTTATTCTTAGGTCATGAATGGCAATAAAAATAAATAAGCTTACCACTATTGATGGATTACAGGAACGGAACATCCGGGATTGGATGTTTGAGCCATGGTTCATAAACAAAGGCTGCGGATCCAACAGAGCTGTCAATCTATCCACAATTGAGATATCTAACTCACAAAGCAAACTACCTAGTTCCAGTGATAACTCAGACTTGGGCAACACAACATTACGACCTTGAACAATACCCTGCAAAATAGAGGGTGACAGAAAACGGTTCACTTGCACTGCATAAGAGAAAAATTACTGATAAGTGAACTTGAAATGGCGGACCCACCTAGAGTAAAGAAGAAGAGGGGGTGAATAGGTTTACAAATTGATTGAATTTGGCTTAAATGCCTGATTGCAAAATAAAAAGAACCTACATGTACACGGATCTAACATTTAGCAGTTATGTGGACTTTCAAGGTTTAAAGGACCACGAATTCTTTAACGTTTTAACAGGGATGATTATTTATGGATGAGATTTCCTCAACACTAAGTAATGGGCGCCAGTGAACCACAGGTTTTAGCGAAAATGTCGAAATGTCAAAATATTAGAAGTTTTATGATCATTTTTCGATCGGGAGAAGGCTTAATCTCCCTCAATAAAAGTAATTCGTTCTGGTGATAAAAAGTAAAATAAAACTTTCTGGGGTATTTCTTTTTTGAGAATACGCAAAGAAAAAACTTTGACGTCAAATCTCTTCCTCCTAACGGTACGGTAGCCGCCCTCCTCCCCGGGATCTTAAGGTCTCTGTTATACAACGAAGGCGACTAAAATTACAAAAGTTCAACTATTAATACAGTTTATCATAAAATGTACATTAGAATGATATAATTTACCGGAGAAGTTGTTCTCTGAGTGCTTGTGTACTTGAGTCTGAGACAGGGTCGGGGAGAAGTTGAAGTATAGCCATAAAGAGGTGCTGCTTGGCTTTCACTGGGTAAGAATTTTAGCAACTGAAAAAAAAAATAAGAGAGAGAAAACACCTTGGTGAGCTGGGTATTAAGGGGATAGTTTTTCATAACAGTTTTTAAAGAAACTGTTAATCCTATCGAGTTTTGAGCAAACAGGTACAATAGAAGTCCGTAATTCGGAAAGCCGACAGGACGCCGAAGTTGCACCGAGGGATGTGGCTGGTTTCTGTTATAAAGAAAAAAAACTACCGCAGCACAAGAGGCTTGAGATAGATCCTACCCCCGTACATCCCCTTGCACCACTGTTTTCCGTTCTTTTCTTCATGGCAAGGATTAAATTTTACTTTTTATTATAAACGCTACCTAATAGAAGGACTCAAGGAGTCGGGGTTGTTTTCTTACCTGTGTAGTTGAATAAGGTGTTTGTGAAGGTGCTGATGCCGATGATCTCTCAAATAAACACTCACTCAGCTCCAGTTTACCGGCTGACAGTTCACATTTACCTGTTTGATTCGAACTGCTCACTGTTCTTTCAAATTCAAATGAGACAGGGGCAGCCATGCACCTTTAAAAACAAAAAAATCATTTGAGTTTAACAAACACTTTTTGCGGTGCATTGTTGTTTGATTAAAATAGCAAATTATATTTCCATTTAGGTGGAAAATGCAATAATGTTATCTAGCCTGTGTTCAGCCGCCCCCTTCCCTCAAACGAGGAGATTCGAGAAAATGAACTGATGTCTTTGTCTTGTTATTCAAAAGTGATTTTGCAAATCGGCGAGACTACATTTGCATCTCCACAAAAACTTGGAAGGCTTATGGTGACGCTGCCATTTAGAAAGGCACTTACAGTTTGGCATGATAATGCGCATGTTCGGAAATGATAAACAATGATTAACCGATAAGTAATGGTAACAGGACTGAGTGGAGACCAATTCGGTCTGTAATCATACGAGTGATTAACAAAATCGGACGACCGCGTAGCGGGAGTCCAATTTGTTTAATCACGAGTATGATTACAGACCGAATTGGACGACACGAAGTTCTGTTACCAATTAATCATAACTTTAACAAAAATTGTGATATAATAGGCTATTTTTTACGTCAAAACACAAGAAATTCGAAATTTTGTTTTGCGAGCAGTGACAAAAAAAGCCATTTAAGAGCGCGCTTGATGGCGCGTACTGTCCAATTACTTAGGCATGACGCGTACTGTCCTATTAAACTGTCCAATTAAGACTGAAATCAGGGCAGTTGATAGCCAATCAGATTTGACAATTTTGTTATAGTTATGATTAAAATCGAAACACTCGATACCACGCGCCGTTCGAGGGAATTTGCAGTTGTCGAGTGCGACTTTATAACGAACTTTTCTAAAAGCTGCGCCCATTGAATATATTGACTCAGAGCCCATTCAGGCTCGAGGAATAATTATTAAATATAGTACAACTCCAAGGAGTGGAAGCTTTAAAAGACATTTTTGCTTCGTTTACAAGATCATCAGGTACCTCAAATGATCTTTTGTACAAGCAACAGCAAACTTTTCTGCCATGTCCTCAAAGTCTTTTCCTCCAAATCCATAGGTACCAAGGTTGGAGAAGAACTTGTCTGCCATGTGAGCAAGTGGATGGGTGACATCAGCATCATCATGGAGTGACCCTGTAAGCTCTGATGATGGTGGCGATACTGGGTCAATATGGAGAACTGTGATGGCCAAACTAGAAAGCTTGATACTCAATTTAATCACATCAGGGCAGGGATCATCTAGTGCGGCTATGCCAGCTAAACCAGGGTTAGCTAATGATACACCGCGTCTTGCTTGAACACCATCTAAAATAGAGCACTTGTTCGAGTCAAAGTATTCCACTACGATTTTTTCTACCAGTTGAGGACAGTACTTTTCTCTCCCCCCGCCCCCTCCACCTGGAAACGCGACCACAAACTCCAAATTCCGTTTGCAGGGCATATGCACCTCTCCACTCACACAACAATTACTACTGAACTTACTAACTTACGCTACAGGACGGCGGAGAAAAGAAGACGGCAAACCTTGCGTTACAAGCGAGACAATAATTTTATTTCAAAAAATAACTTCCTCCAAACTTCACTTTCCTTTGAACACATACATGTAGTTTTGTAAAAGAGCAGAACACAGTATTGCTAAGTGAAGCTCGCGACAAAATTCGCAAGTAATATCCTTTGCCACATAAACGTTTTGCCGTCCTCTTCTTTCTGCCTCCCTGTTGCATGAGCTCACTAATTTTACAAGGAAACTGAGCGCTGTGGTCAAGCCGCGACGGGAAAGGAGTGGACTTTTCACCTCTCCCTAGCTATTCAGCTTATTCCAAAATGGCATTTTTTTGTTCTTTCATCTTTACGATAATTGGCCCACGATGCTTGGTTCCTTTTTCTTTTGAATTTCTGCAGGTGTAATCAAGGCAAAGGAGGTCCTATAAACTAACATGAATATAAAAGAAAAGTAGTATTGCCGTCACTTTGTCACGAAGTGTATGATGGCTCGCTGGGCAAACTAAACAGATCAACAGTCAAACCTAAATTCTAAACGGCAATATACATATTCAATCATATCACATCCCATATGACAAAAATTCGACTTGTCCTTAACCAGTTTTACTTAGGGCTGTAAGAGTTGGAGGCCCCAAAGCGAAAGAGTCTTTGCAAAGAATGATTTAAAATGATTTGTATACGACTCCATAACGCGCACACAATGACAACACTCTCTTCATTCACCTACTAATCGTAGAAGTGTTTATCTTTTGATTATGTTAAATAAGTTATGGCAAACGGCCGTGTGTCTCAAGCTTGCCCAAGCAGAGTAACCTTGAAATAGAGCTGCTAACCTGTTCTCCATTCATGGACAGCTGATGCAGACGACTTTGCTTTGACAAACACTGCATTAGCAGCTTCTGCCAGGGGACTACCTAAACCAAAACAAATTGAAATGAAGACACTCAAGTCATCAAAGTGAGAAAATTAATTGTGGTTAGGGGATTTCTCGCACCCAAAAGTGCATGAGCAGAAAGCTCTTATCACCTTCCTTGAAGGCCTGTCAATTACATGGGGTACATGTACCTACAGAACTACACATATTTCCTACAATACCTGTATTCAATATACCGGCCAAATGGTCGCCGTCACTCTGCCTTATATTAGGTTCAAAAATAATAATTGTTCTCAAACTCTGGCAAAATGAGTGACTCAAGTGACCCTCAGCACTTGAATGTCGTCTAACATTTTTAAAACACACTACAGTACATATATTTTTCAGGGCTAAACTTTCCAGGTATTTTTTACCAGAAAGAAAAAAAACGCGTAGTTTCTGAATTGGTAACAGACTTTTGGATAGTCTTAATGTCTTATTGATGACCAGAAAACAACCGACATACTTTTAACTGGCTACAACATTTTCAGTGAGAGTTCAGGGCAAAAAAATAGGGTAAACATCTCACCATCCATGTAAAAGTAGTATCATGATCATAATAATCCCAGGGCTTACCTTGGGGCTGAATTTTTGGACTCACAAATCTCTTATCACATGGTATAGTGTTCGTGAAATTATAAGGCGATGACTGTAGACTTCCTAAAGGAGAGAATTCTGGTGACTGGAGCAGATTTCCCGATAGCGACCGATTTATTACCAGCATGTCGGCTGGCAAGACAGGTTCCTCTAAAGGAGGGAGCACATCGTGAACTGATGACATTGAAAAGAAAGTTTCCTCCTCCCCCTCCTCTAAGATGCTGTCATATTCAGCACCTGAGGGGGAATGGGACAGTATGTCATTTGACAAACAAGAGTCAAAGTTAAAATTCCATGAGTCCACCCTCTGCTGTCCCTGTTGATGTCTTTGTTCTTGCTGTTTTTTAGACATAAGCTGGTTCTGTAAGTCTTGTTCTATTTTTTGGTAGTCTTCCGGTTGCATGGGTTTATTGACTGAGTGCCCTTTTACAGTGGTAGGACCAGCCACATCTAGAAGAAAAAGGAAATAGATTTTTGAGATTCCTTTCTACCAATCAAAGCAATTAAAATAATTACAGGTTTCTGGTCAACACCTGTTTCCATGGTAGTCAGTCATGGAAGTTCATTTGAAAGTTAAAAAATCCATGCTGTAAGAAAATCTTGGACCGAAGTTTTGGCAATGCCGCCTTCTTCAGGGTACAAAACTAATGACCATTAAAAATTTTGTTAAATTAGCTCATGTCATCGATTTGTAGCCCAAAGAAGGCAGCATTGCTGAAACGTCAGTTTAAGATCTTCTTACAGAATAGATTTTATAACTTTCAACTTAACATAAAGTAACTACGCTGTGCAGAGATTTTTAATCTTTATTATTCAGGGAAAGGAAGTTGTTGATTGTTAATTCTTGCAGAACGTATGACATCAATGAATGAACAAATTATTCCTGCAAAAGAATCACATACATAAGACTAAATAAATAAATAAATAAATACGTAAGACTCTATGTGTTGAAGGATCACCAAATGTGAATTGAGCAAAAAAAAGGCACAATATTGTAATAACGAAGTATTGAAAATGTGCAAACTATGGATCAGTGTGGTCAACAGTTATAGAATACAGTTAAATAAAATACAACCAGAGAATGAAGTGAGTGTCAACCAAGCAGCTTTTTTCTAATTCTGCCTTAACTATAGGTGGTCCTTTATCTTCTTTACAGATAGTAAAGTGAGCAAAAAGAAAAAGACCTCATGTCACATTGCCTCAAAACAAACCTGGAGATGAAAAACCACTTGCTAATTCTGTGAGCAAGTGAACTTGTCTAGGAGACAGGAATACATTCAGTGTTCCAATAAAGCATTCAAAATCCATCTGAAAAATAAGCCATTTCAAATAAAATCTATTTACTTATAGTAAAAGCAAAAAGATTGATAAGTTACAAATTTATTACATTGCACAGAATTATATCTTGTGGCAGACCAGCTGTTATACATAAAGGTTAGCACAAGGCTCATTTCAGGCCGGGGCTACTAAATGCACATATATTCCATAAAATTAACAAGATAAGTCATGGAATCCAGCTGAATTTATTTTTGATAAGAAATTATTTTTATCAAGTTTTCTTTTGTCTCTGAACCAATACATGTACCAATGACTGCTGTGAAAGGAAAAAAATTTAACTTGGTTTAAAAATATTAATTAAGACAAAAAAGTTAGTGCTGGGGATAAAGTTTTGGAAATATACCAGCCACAAACATGACCTACTGTAGCGACTACTCCACTCAACTGTACAGTCATGGTTGTACACAAAGACAAGATTTCTTGATAACTATTTTCATTTGTTAGGACAAGACGTCCTTTTCACAAAAACCATCTAGTGCAAAGTACCCACGGGTCAAGGTTATTGATTTCGTTTACAAACTGTTTGCATTTCTCTGAAAAACATGACTCCACAAACAGTCAAGTTTAGTTTATGAAAGCATTCATTTTCTGCATCAAACTAGGTTTTAATGCAATTTTAACATACATTGTAATTTAGCAGTTTTTTCAAACTCACCCTGGGTCCTGGTACAGCAGAATTCTGCTTGAGTTTCAATTTGATTTCTGAGTGACCAGCAAATGTGGCAACCTTGATTGGCGGTGAAAGCACCCCTGAGAGAGGAGGGCTGCGGAATTGCTCAGCTGACATGGACACTCCCTCAAGAGAACTGTGGGGGTAGTGGAGAGGTGGAGATGAAGATCCACTACCAGGGGAGGGTGGTGGTGAATAAGAATAATCTGGAACTTGTCGAATGGTTCTAGACTCCTCTGGGAATTCATCTAAGTGAACAGAAACTCCAAAGATCTTGAGATTCTTGCAAGCACAAGCTGCAGGCTCATAGACACTTTTGGCTTTATAGTGACTATCCCTCTCCGCAAGCTCTGTTGATAAGTCCGAGTAGTCAATTCTGCAGTTAAAGGACAGGTTAAATTTTAATGGAGAATTATAATAGCTTTCATTTGATAACTCTGCAAGCTTTACAATGGATATGCTGTACAACTGTTAGCAGGTCACACAAAGGTACATGCAGTTTATGACTTTTAGCATCCGACTTGTAGGTTGCTTGTATTTTTATTATTTCTTTATTATCGATTTTTATGGCAACTGTAGGCTACTACTGAGGCTCCAACAGAGACTTAACTTACCTTTTAATGTGTATTTCTAATCCTATTCCTGTTTTTGTGTCTCTGGGTAAATGCTCAAATCTAATCACAGTGTCTGTAAAGGAAAGCTTCACTCTTGCCAACACTGCAAATAATTATTATTAAGAGACACATTTGTATGTGTACTTTAACATATGATAATAAAAGAAAACTGCTCTTTAATAATGTAAACTTCACTTTATAACAGCCAACCCTCTCTTATAAAAAGGTTACTTAGTCCTGCCAAATTCCCCAGTAATTTTATTTTTATAGGGACAGTGTAGTACTAGTGGTGTGCAGCTACTTATTTGCAATCAATAACAGATCAAAACCTTAGGCAAGGTGATAATCAATCATGGAAAATTTTCAATCCACTGTAAGTTGTAGAAAAACAAAAAAAATTATTGTTCACAAAAAAGATTACCAACAATCGGGTGTTGTGTTTTTAATGGACTCCTTATTCTCTATATTGGTCTGTGAGGGTTTTGTTTCATTTACATTTGATTAGGCATATTAAGGAAAAACTTACCTTCAAATTAAATTACTTTTACTTGCACAAAATCACATATAAATGGATTTATTATTATTATAAGCAGTGATCAAGGGTGATTATTGTATTTCTGATAATCAATAATATTATTATTATGAAATCTCAGCTGATTTCCAACACTAGTCAATACAGCTACTAAAATAAAATAGAAAGAAATTACCTACACTACCAACAGTGAAAAACCACAAGGCATAATTTTCAGATTAAAGAACAAAAATTCCAGGAAGTGGGGCTCAAAGTCTGGTTGTCCTGGAACAGTAGCTGCCGGGTGTACTGTTACAGCTCACTTGCCTGATGGGCAAGGGAGACCAGGCAAGTTATCTTCCAACTAAATCATTGGCTAAGTCAAGCAAGTAGTTGTCCCAGGCAAACAAAAAATGCGAGAGCTGCATGCCCAAAGGACATGCTGGAATTCGAGTTTTTTTTTCCGAGCTGGGAAGAGGATATGATCAATGGGAAGGTAGCAATTTCACAATAATAATTGTACTTGAAATACGTGTACACTAATAATAATGTACATACCAGATTCTATGGTTTGAGCAAAGGACTCTAGACCCTCAAATGGTGGACTAGCTTCTGCTTGTTCTTCCCCTGTAGATGGACCTTCCTTCAAACATTCTTGTGCCAGCTGCATGCTTGTGGTCATAGCATTCCATATCATAGAATCAGTCATACTTCCTCCTATGCAAAACAGTATCAATGGTAATCAAACAACTTAGGATGCACCATTGAGTTACATAACATATTATTATGCAAGCAAGAAATCCTTTTTTTAAGCACAAAAATGGGACAAGCTCAGCTTGAACACCCAATTTAGACATACAAAACCTTCTAAGTGCATTTACAACTAGTGCAAAGCCTTTTGACTGTATTTACCACATAAAAAGTGATAAACAACCCAGAGAAAAAGAAGCATCAGGCACCACTTGTTCAAAAGGTGGATAGCACTTTAATGTACTGGAGAAATCACTATCCAGTGGATAATGCAATTGGATCTCGTAATACGTATCCACTGAAAAGCAATTTATCTGGGCCCAGTTGTTCGAAGGCTGATTAGCACTAACGCAGGGTTAAATTTTAACCCAGGTGTCTTTTTCTCTTTATCAATAGCACTTTCTCAGATAATTCCTCTGTTCCTTTTGGAGTGTTCTATCATCAAATTGTAGACGAAAAGAATTAAACTGAATTTTCTTTTTAAGCTCTCATATCTGAATTCAAATTTCGCACTAACCCTGGGTTATCTTAACCCAGCTTTAAATGGTTGACTCAGCCCTGTTGGACAGTGCTATCCAACTTTTGAACAAACAGGACCAGATTTCCAAGTAAAAGACTGACAAATGTTGTGTAAATGAAGGTTGATTAGAAAATAATAGCCAACAAACAAAATTACAGGTATCTACTGTATAGCTATGGTGAACTTAATTCAAACCTGTTTCAATCCTTTGCTTTGGTGCAATGGTAATGTCAAGACCCTGAATGTCCATACAGCAGCTTTCACTGAGAAGAGCTGTCCATGGGACTGAAACTGAGATACTACCAATGAATCCATCAATGATCTCCAGTGGAATACCAGCATTGTCTAACATCTCATTTACAGACTGAAAAAATGTGAAACAGGTGTAAGTAAAAATAAATTAACATTTCAAAGTCTGCTACTATGGAAGTGTACTTAAAGGGCCTTCTCTGGTGACTTTAGCTTACAAGAACTCAAGTCAAATAATCACTAATTTGTTTGACTGAAGTGCCTGTTATCTAAATCGGCAGCAAACCAGTTTGCTAAACACAAGCATAGCCTTTGCAATTCTGAGGCACAGCTACTAATGCATTTGTTACAATAACTGAAAAATTTCTCATGAGTTGATTGGTTGAAAGCTCTCATTGATGAGAGAAAAGACCATGGAAATTAAAGGATGGCCGCGCAATTTGTTTTTCTTAGTCTTTTGCACAATTTTCCAAAAAAAACTTCAACAAAAAGGGAAGTTGAAAACTGTCAATGTTATTATTGCAACATTAAATAGACATAATTATATTTTCCATTTGGTCTAATATACCTCTTATAGATAATAGAAATGGCATCAAAATGTTCAAAATTTTGCAGTGTCGGTTGAGGTTCCACATACAATTCGAACATAAATGTTTTGACACCATATCTAAGGTTTCTAAGAATATAGACCATGGAAACTTGTTGTTGACTTCTTAACTCATTCACTCTTGGAGATTTTGCCGAAAAAAGTGGTTTGAAGCTAGTCGAGTGGTTTTCTGGTCACTGTCGTGCTATAAAGAGCTAAAACTTACCACAAACCGGTTTACAGGTCGTACACTTCGCGGCCTTCTGATCCAGATGCAAAATATCAGCTTGCGAAGTTCGTGCATGCGCAGAAAGCAAAATTTCGAGATAGTTTTTGGGTTTAAAAGTGACACAGCAGTCTTGACTTTTACTTGTAGCTTTCTCTCCTCCCCTCTGTTTTCGCTTTTCTTGCCTCATTTTTTTTTTCTCTCGCTGGGCATTTAGTAGGCTTTGTTTTGGTGGGAAGAGTTTTCAGGAAAGCTTTTAGGATCTTAGGATTAGGTGAAAAGATGATGAGCAATGGAACAAGATTTTCATGGAGATTTTCAGGTCAATGTCACATGGTTTTTTCCTTCTTTCTCCGGTGTCCTTGACTGAATTGTGCTCATTCTGGTATGGTTTGAAAGATCTCTTCACTCTGCACAAGTTAGTGGACAAAGTTGTCCTTGACAGTTAAAACTGATGAATTCACAAAGGGTAGAAAGGGCGTGGATCCGCACAGGCGGTTACAGGCGGTTCAGGGGCGAATGGGTTAAATAAACTAAAATTTACAAGCCCCCTAAATGTATTTCTGATGCTCTTTCTGAGTGTATGCTTAAAATGTAAAACTGAATATCTCATCGTGCATATTGTACTGAAAGCTTAATATGATATAAATATTTTAAACCTTATACCAACTGTCGCTGTATACACGCAAAGAACAATTTTTGGCACTGCATATCCCATATAACGAGGCAATGTTTACAAAAAATTTTTTAAAAAAATAAGTTCACCCTGCACAAGCCATAGCATAATACAAGATAAAACTGACGTAAGAAATCTATCTAAAAACTAAAATGCCACAAGAAAAAAAAACAATGTAAGCTGAACTCTTACATGATTGTATTTATAAACGATCTCGGATTGGACAAAATAAATTGAAATTACCTGTAAGCTTAAGTGATGTATGAAGGTCAATTTAGGTGAATTTGTTTTATGCTGTTTATGAAATCTTATTACATAAACGTGTAAAGACACCAGATTTTGTTCCATTTTATCTATAAACTGACTTCACCTACCCAAACGTCAAGAGGAACTTTATCCACTCTTCCGGTTCCATTGTAAAGATCCACAGTCAGCTGGTCTAACGTTAGCTTTTCCTGCAGAAAATGGCCGAGATAATGCTGTAATAAATACCTACAGGCCCTTTTCTTTATGAAGTCCGACCAAGGGAAGAACCAAGGCATCACTACTATCAATTCCGTGTTTCCCTATGAATTACAATACTACTTATTGGCGTAAAATTCGCAACGGCACATGCTATTCGCAAGTCCGCCATTTTGTTCTCATGAGCTTGTTGTTGTTTTGGAGAATGACGTCAGATTGTCCCAGCAGACCTTTCGCGCGATGTAAAACTGCTGATTTTGCATTTTGGGAAGAACAGAAAGTTCGAGAAACGTCTCGTTTTTTCACGAAAAATCCAAAAGAAGTATATTTTTGTCCAGTCAGGTTTTGTCAGGATGAATCAGCTACCAGTCATACTTACGAAGCTCTGACAAATTATTTAATTTTAGCAACGATCGATGGTTCGAGAAGAAATCTTTTTTATTATAAAAGGCATAGATTTTGGCTCACCAACCATCAGTTCAAAAAAACCCGGAAGACTCAAGATATCGCTGAAGATTTTCAAGAAGTAATATTACAACTAAAGTTCTCGACAGTATGGCCCTCGTTTTCAGATTTCCAACCTATCATCCAACTTGGTAAGCTTTTCGAAATTAGTTTTCTTCTCTATTAAGGGTCAGTTACGACTTTGAAGAATTATTTTCTGTGTAAAATCTCAACTTTTTTTAAAACAAAATACTCTTTCGCCTGCATGCTTCGTTTGATTCTTACTGATGGTGTGCTACAAGTTTTTTGGCTTTTAAAATTGGATGTCGTCCCCATGATCAGGCGGGAATATCATGGTTCGTAATCCAGTTCTGTTACTTTCATTTTCCCTTTTGAGATATTCAGTCTTATATGCGTACATAATTGATCAATGGATATTAAGCAATAGGACAGCCATAGAGTATCAAAGCCTTTTCTTATGACTTTCAGGCGGTTCGAAAACATTTGCAGATATACACTCAGGCAGACATTAAAGGCTTTTTACTTGTGACTTTTTTTCTGTGGATTGGAGTTTCAGTATTCAAATTATATTATATAACTGATGAAAAGTGATTTGTTCATAGTTAAGTTTGAATTAACACATGTGTATTTCTATACGGAACATTCACTGAAAATATACACTGCTTGTACTGAGTAAATCAGCTGCAAATTTCAAGTCATCGATCTGTTCAGTCTCAGAAATCACCCAAAATAACCATTTTCTTTTGTTTCATTTTCAGCTACAGCAGTTACTATAATCAAGCCGTCCCAGGTTACGGGCTTTTGCGTGATTTATGGAGAGACATAGCTCTCTCCTTTGAGGAACAAGGGCGAGACATATGCTGTCAGCAAAGGAAACACTCCGGCCCAGTCACAATCGCTTCACTGCCACTCAACAAGTACAAACCAGAAGAAATTTCTCTTGATGTTGATGGAGAAAATATAACCTTACACGGCCAGCATCGATCCGAAGGAGAAGATGGATTTGAGAATAGTGAGTTCAAGAAAATCATAAAGCTCCCGGAAGACGTAGATCCCACAACGGTGACGTCACGTGTATCTAAAGATGACAGCTTCCTTGTCCTCGAAGGCGTCAAACGTGTTGAAGAGAAAACAAAAACAGACGACGACAAGTTCGTGGTAAGATTAAATCTGCGTGGATTCAAACCAGAAGAAATCAAGGTCCATCTTCGTGGACATGAGCTCACAGTCACAGGAAAACACAGAGCGGAAGAAGACGGTTCATATTTGTCACGTGTTTACAGCCGCCGCGTTTTGTTGCCTGACGACGCAGAACTCAGTTCAGTGACGTCACGTTTGTCCAAAGAAGGCTTGCTAACCATAGAAGTGGCACGTGACCCAGCTCTGTTACCAAGTGAGAGAAACGTGGAACTTTCCATGGAAGTTGATCATAAGCCAGATCCTGAAGAAGAAGAGCAACAACAACAAGGAGCAAGCGGTAACGGAAAAGATTAGAATAAAAGCTTAATCAACTGCGTTTACAGATTGTAAGGAATCTCTCGTATAGAACGTTTTGCCATGTTTTGTTACATTAATTTCTGATTAAAATTTTCTTGAGAAGCTAAGCAACATTTCAGCATAGCATTCAATGCTTGTTAAGTTATTGACACTTAGAGTACAATTTGATCATAAAATAGTAATTTAGAATTTGGTAAATCATTTTCTTGCTTCAGTTTTTGAATTGATTTATAATGTAAGCAGACAAACAGGTACCAAAGCACTAGTATTAGTACTTTACACTGACTCATTTTGTAGTCAATCTTTTTCCATTGAATTATAGTATCATTAGCTTTTCACACCAGGCTAGGGTTGTCTAACTATGTATTAAAGCTATTAAAAGATTAAAGCTTTTTTAGCTTGCAACTATCGACAATTTCTTTTGAGATCATGTTATGAAATAGTTAAGTCAGCAGTGAAAGGTCGATAAAAGTTGGAAAATGAGGGGACTGACTTCTTTGTTTTCACTTTTACCGTTCATTCTGACCCTTTTCATCACTTTTCCTGTTGGGAGACGACATCTTACATTTAATAGTTCCAGATTATTGCTTATTCTTTTTAAAAAATCAAAATATTAACGTGATTCAGAAATGAGAAGCTAATTGTGAAAGTGGGTGTCACTGCAAATTTAAGTCCAGGCCAGCCAAAAATAAACGGAAGAAGCCAATTAAGATCGCATTCGCTTCTTAACACGTTTGACTAAAAAAATCGTGTCTCAGATTTTTGTCAAGTGCGTTTGTTCTTTTGTTATAAGCAGTTGAAGTTAGGGATAGCAAATCATTAGCGCTACCTGTGAAAAAATACTCTAACTCAAAAACGAAAAAAGAAATCAAAATTCGCAGACACAGTTTTTTAGATACACTATCTGACAGTAAGTTGGCCAAATTTCAGCCAAATTGGTTCAAGGGTTGCTGACTTGGAGTTTAAAACGTACCCTTAACTTGCCCTGATTTTCATTTGGGGAAAACAGGGGGAAAAGATTTTTGGCGGCGTATTACCTGTGACGAGATTATAACAGATCAGATTATAACACCGAAGCTGTCAATGTTGATGCATACCAGAGAAATGACAACAACAGTGACACAGCAGGAAAAGGTCACCAACGAAACCAGACAACAGATGAATAATTTATTTCAAAGTCTCTGGTTCGATCCTTTCTGTTGTCGAGAAAGGATCATTAGTTATTGGCGACGGGCAGTTTTCATTCTCGCAATGGACAAGCCAAGTTGAGCCAAGCCCAGTTTTATTCGATACATTTTCTAAAAGTTCGACACTTCCCTGGCAAAATCGACAACATACCGCTTCCTGGAGTTTTTCTTGAAGTTTCTGTCCCCGGGGTTTCTGTCTCACTACGATACACTTTCAAAAAAAGTCCTTTGTCCGATTTTTATATGGACCTCGAGCTCTCGCGACTTCGTCGCTCGCTTGGCGGCTTCGCGGCCTAAAAAGCCCGCTGAAACGCGATTCCGCGGAAGTTTCAATAGGTTCGTCACAAGCTTTGTCATCTTTTAGCCATTTTTCTTGATTGCAGTAGTAGCCCTTGTCGCTCTCTGCCAATTTCAAAGAAGTTACTCTTTGCAAAACGAGTTTGTCGTCTTCTTTCGTCTTGGAGTCGAGGACGAAAACGGACATGCTCTTCCTTTTTTTTTTGGAGGCATTCACTTCCAAAATCCAGGAAAAAATAGTGAGCACAATACCGATTAGCCTGCGTGGCAGGCGTTTGAAAGGGAAGGGAAAGGGAGTTTTAGGTGCGAGAGAAGTGTGAGGGGCGCGTTTCTCTCGCACCTAAAACGCCCTTTCCCTTCCCTTTCAAACGCCTGCCACGCAGGCTAAATACCGATAGGCCACGATTTCTGTCAAATTGCGTGATTAGCTTGGTTCAACAGAGGTATGCGTGTCAAGTATGACAGGACTTGTCAACGAACGACTAGGCCTTTCCCGATTGCGCTGAGCACCTTTTGAGCACTTTTTTGAGTTTGGAGCACTATTTTGCATTTTGAGCACCTTTAAGCACTTTTTCGCACCTTGGGCAACATTTGAGCAATATTTCACATTTCGAGCAAATTTCGAGTAACATATGTCTTCTAAAACATTTTAAAGCAAAAACTGTGTGTCGCTCGCAACGAGAATCGTGTTCCAGGTCATAAATTTCAATAACTAATGATGTTGTCAAGAATAAAAGACCGTTGTCATGGAAAGGCACGTAGACTTATCCTTACTGAGCGTGCATGAGAACAGAAGTTTCTGATTGGCTGATGTATCATCCGTGTGTCATCTCAAATTTCTTTGCACTAGTACTGCTGAATTTATTTACAATTCGTAACCGGCTTTAGTTTTTTAAAAATATTATTGTTCTATATTCTATCAACCTTTCGTAACAACCTGTCAAATAACACTACGCAAAATAGATTGTTAATTACTTCAGTAAAAATTGACATATTAACGAAAAGCTTAGAGATAACTGTTCACAACTTTTAGCACTTTTTGAGCACTATTTTGAGATTTTGAGCACTTTTTAGCCATTTTTGCCAGCACTTTTTTAGGATTTTACGAGCGCAATCGGGAAAGGCCTATCAAGGACCAATCAAATAATTAGCATAGAAAAAACTTTTGCGCTCCATATGTCTGCACAGAAAATACATTTTTCCAAGAACTTTTTTAAAAGAAAGCTCTTGATGAGCTCTATGTAATCATCAAAAAATTGCAAATTTCGAAAAATGATTATTTTTTACCCTAGATGATACCTTGCGAGTATCCCGCCACGTTTTAAACAAAGGGCTTCTGACAAAGCCGGCATTCTAATCTGCCACAAATATGTGAAGCATGCGTCTTTCAAAGTCGCATGGTACTTGAGATCGGGGCTCTGGCCTGTTATGATGATGCAAAGAGCCTATTGAAATAGAGCAAATTCATGTTATAGTCATTGCTTTTGCATAATTTGAGTACAAACAAAACCCTCAGAGGCTCTCCTATACCCAAATTTTGGTTGAAAAGGTCTCTCCCCCCCCCCCTAAAGTGATTGATTAAAAAACTAACGAAGAGGCTCCTCGCTGAAGTCGCGAAATTTTGCGGACGTTTGTAAACAGCTAAATCAAAAAGGTTGCTTTGGCAATGAGTCATTGCTATTCTGGGCATTTGGCATTTGGGCATACCGAAATCACCGCACTTAATTCTTTGCTACAGTGACCACCAAACAATAGCTTTCCAGTGAGCAATTCTTAATGTTCAAAGCAACCTTAATTGAATCAGCCTTTAATCAAATCGTATACGAGAGCCCCCTGAGGTGACGTCTTAATTTGGGCGAGTCCAAAGTCACCTTAGTCTTTAGACTTTCAAATTCTTTGATTCTGAAGTCTATCAAAGAATTTTAATTCAAGAGAGCACTTTTAAAGAAGTGCGGTCTTGCCGAGATAAAGCTTACCTGACGTACGTGTGGCGGTCTTCTCAGAGACTGCCAAGCGAAAGATTTCAACTTGAATACAACGAAAACACCGGCACATTCGAAAATGCCTGCTTTTGATGGCTATGACTCAGCAATTATAAAAATTAAGCACGTCATTCAGGATCTAGGATCAGCAGTGAAGAAACTAGAGGGCTCTCGAGATAAGCTTCAAAGCTACCTCAACGAAACAAACACTACCGGGAGCGAATTTAAAGATTTTCAGGAGTCCGACCACAAAGTTACGAAGCTAAGTGAGGATGCTTCTCAAATAGCAAAGAAGGCAAAAAGCAAACTCCAAATCGCTTTTGTTGGCTCCGTAAGTGCGGGGAAGTCATCAATGATAAACACTATACTTAACGATGATATCCTGCCCGTTGCGAAGGCAGAAACAACATTTTGTAGCGTGGCAATAACTGGGACTGCGAAGAGCAGCGAATGGAAAGCTCACGTGAGAGACACTGGTAAAGACTTAGAGTGTCAGAAAGACTTGAAAGAGCTTCTTAAGTTTCTTAAAGGAAAAGAAGAAAAAAAGAAATTCAAAATTGAACCGAGTAGTGTCATTGATGTCCTATGGCCTATCAAGGATTGCACAGCTTTGGTAGATAGCGTCACATTATATGACACTCCAGGAATCGGGCAACGCGACAGAACCACTGATGCTGTTGTTACGCTATGCAGGGAGGTCGATGCGATCGTCGCTGTGATGAATATTTTTTCTCCTAATCTGCAAAGCGTAAGTAGATAGGGCTGGTGCTCGTTACTAATCTTAAACAGTGTTCTTAATTCTTTGATGATTCTAACAGCTTGCAGTAGGTTCAAAAGACAGTATACTGTCACTCCCCTGAAGGTAAGGTGGGTGAACCAACGAGTTAGAGATTAATTAATGACTGTTATATATCACTCTTTTCGCTTTTTCTTATCCCAACCTAGTAATTTACAGCCAAGTTCCTCACGCTCTTTCTTCCCCTTCAGCAAAAGAACAGTACAACCTCTGGATCACTGAGACGAAACTAGTGAACCAGTTTCGCCTTGCGATGTCTTAAGATGTAGTCCTACCCTTTTAATATGCATGCTTTAGTCTGTTTTCCTTTTTAACAGTTGAATTGAGATTGAGCTACGATTGAAATTGATCACAGGCACCTGACCATCAAGTCCATCAAACGCCCTATTTTGGGACCCGAAAGAGCAGCAGCAAATATATTAAACTCCGCCGACAATCCTGGCTCGATTCTGCGTAGTAAGCTAGAACTGAAGTATTCCTTCGATCATAATGAGATTTTTGAAGCAAAACCTGCTTTTCATCACTGTATTATGAATGTGAAAATAATCCCTTTTCATTGCTAATGATGGTAAAAGAAAAGCAACTGTATGTGTACATTTTCTGTTCACAGATAAGATACGAGACTTTTCGCTTTCAACACCCGATGAGCAAAGGAACTGAAAGAAGCAAAATGTCCGAATTTTTTTTACGTATAATATGTATTTATTGTGGCTTCGCTCCCTGGCCCCGGGGCTTGGCTTCTTTTCGCCGTCTGCCCATTATTGTGGCTGCGGAAGCGAATCGATTCGCTTCGGCGCCCACAATAAGATCCAGTGATGGGCAATAAATAATGGATGCATGATTCACCTCAATAATCGCATTATGTTTGGAGCAATTCTTTCTCATCTTATGTTTAATGGGTGTTTAATACTGGTTTCCCATATGTCAAAACTCCCCGCGGGTCCTTATTTTTGTTTACTTAAAGATGTCGTTCAGAGAAGACCCAATTGGACGACAGCGTATGAGCTTCGACGCCAATCGAAAATTTCAAAAACTTGCAACCGTCTCAGGTCAGTGGTTAGTGCTCACCTGGATCGAATATCTCAGAAATCTAAATTAATCCAAATATCTAGAGCATATTTATAATATTGATCTGTTTAAACCAGTAATTAACAGGGTTTCCTGTAAGGCAGATCCAGTTTCTAAATTCAGTTGATTTTCTCTCCGGGGGGTATTCCTAGGAATTCGTGGTAGGAGTGTGCCGTCCGAATCGCCAAATCTTGACCCTATTTCAGACTTATAGCTATAAAGCAAAAGTAAGGGATTACCCCCAGGGTAGTTTTCTCCGTTATCACTATCAATTATTAATTAACTTAGTAACCCAGATAACGCATGTTTGTCCATCTTTGAAGAGTCTGTATCAAGATCGATTTCTTTCTGTTTAATGCAACACACACTTTATTGGGCATCTTTTTGGAGTTCTAAATTTCGGTTTAAGATAAAGAAGACTCGTCCGACTTGAAAGAAATAGTACTAAGGCAGGTTACTTACTAATACAAGTTTGGTGACTTAACATCTTAGAGCTTACAGTTATTCTTAATGTGGCCTAGAGTTTTTGCTTTTGTTTGCATCTGTATCCGATTAAATTTGTGCGTGATGGAGTGTTGTACCTTATTTCTGTACACTGTTTCTGTGTCTCCACCAACAAGCACCATTGCTGTTAGCTGATTAGCAAGTTTCGATAAACCTTGAAACTTCACAGCTCGTTCAGTTTAACGTGCACACCTCATGAATACGTACACTTAAATGTGAGGAGGTAATAATACATGTAGGGTTTTAAGGGAATCCCGAAACATCGAGTTTGGATTCGAATTCGAGTTCGAGTTAGACTTCGAGTTGCGACTTACCTCGAGTTTCTTAAAGTCTAAAGCTTTTTGTTGAAGCTAAATAATAATTTTAGTTTCTTTGGCTTTCTCCGAAATGCCTGGATCTGAATAAATACTTGCATGTAGTTTCTTTGTCCGTGAACGTGATGATTTTCTCCTGTAATGATTTGACGCTGGATCGGCCATCTGTGCATTAAGCTTGAGTTCCTGCGAGCACAGGTAGACCACCCTCTGTTAGTGGGGCCGTTGTTGATCTGAGCATCGAACTTTTGTCATTTATAAAAGAAATCCGAAATTTTTGGCGAAATTTACAGCGAGGAAAAGTGACTTTTCTAGTTTGATGGCGGCTTCGCCGCAAAAATTTTCTCCGAATTAAAACCCACCTGTATTCTGTTTAATATTAGTAAATATTTTTTTTGCATGCTCAGATTTATTACCTTTGCAGAACCAGATTTATCCTTCTCTTCAGTCAAAGAACCATTTGTGCGCATAAAACTTTCTCTCAGGTTACTTGAGAAGAAAAGACTACTTCGATCATTTTTCTGTTGCTCAAGTAATAATAGTCAGAGTTTTCTTCATTTTTAATTACATAGTTTGTTTTCCAGTGCACTGTGAAAGTTTCTGTTCTTTATTGTTGGTTTTCACATGACGTCACTAAAATTCAAACTACAAAACTATCGATCCCACTGAGATTTTACTTTCATGGTGTGTTAGAGCAGCTGAAAACTAACTTTCAAACAAATTTTCGCTTCAAAAGGGTTCTTGGTTTTGTAATAAAATACCCTTGAATTTCTAAGCTTTTGCGTGATGCAGCATTTTCGTGACGGCCGAGAGAGCTGTCATTTAGGTTAGAAAAGTAACTTTTTTCGAAGAATTTTGCTATCTAATCAGTTCAAGTGTTAGAAAAAGTATTACTTTAATGTTTATGAGTTCCTCTAGGAGTAAATTCACGCTTTTGTAGCAAAACTCGGTAACAGATGTTTCTGTTGGTTTCCGTTCGCCATGTTGGAGCTCATCCGGATGAGCTCCAGCATGGCGTCTCCATGCAAAGCTCTATAAATTTGCGTAAAACATTTCCTCGGATATCTCGTGTACGAATAATTCCTTTGACCCAAATCTTGGCGAGGGTCTTTGTTTATTTACCTCCTTTCATTTCCCACATTCTGGACTTATCTTTCGAATGGTTTTGATTTTTTTTATCTATTTGGGATGGCGTGACACTGAAAACCAGCAATAAAAAATAACTTTCTGTACGCAAATTTTCCATTTCACTCGCTGTGAAGAAGAGAACGACAACTGTCGGCAGTGACTTCAAAACAACTGACTCTGCCCGTAAAAAATTGCTGGAACTGGATTATGTGTAGTAATTTTCTGTATTTTCTTATGATTGACTGAGTTTAAATTGCTTGAATAAAGACCCTCGCATGAACCAGTTATTCACTGAGTTATTAAAAATAACTAAATGGTGAATCATGGCTTGGCTGCGAAGCACACTACAACTAATGTTTTGCTTTTAAGATCTGTAACTAGGTAGGTTGTTTCGGTACAAAAAAATTCATTTCTTCATTGTCAGGAAGAAGTTTTTGCAATAATGTAATTTTAACTTTTTCGAACGAAATCCTACGTACGCTTAGGTTTTTGGTCTGACAGATGTTATGCATGTTCAACTTCACAACACAAAGCATAATTTATAATTTATCTGCGCCAAACTATCAAGTTTTTTTAAAAAAACTATAGCTGCTTTGAAACCGATTTTGGGGAAGATTTTACTTGATAAAGATTGACTCTTTTTCTGTCACATATCGATATATTGTTTATATTTCAGTGATCTGCGAAGCTACAAGTGTCCGATCGAGCGTGGGTTTAAAATATCAGCTTGAGTGTGACTTCAAACACACTGTGGGCATGCGCTGTTTTTGGGTGGTGGGGCAAATCATTGTACAAGGATATTTTGTTTTGTTTTTTTTCCATAGTGGGGCTCTAAACCTTATATATCCAGGAACTTCCCTATATGAACACATTTTGTGAATGCATCTTGAAAAAGATCGGACCTACGCATACACATGTCCAGTACAAGGCAAGGAAGTTAATGTCGTTTAAGTCCGTTTTACTATGAGGTATTCTTCGAGAAAATTAAGTAATGAGAAGGTTATAACCACAGCTTGCAACTTTTGAAGACAAATTGCTTGTTCTTTCCAGCTTAAGAGAGGAAACATTTTATCATTAGGCAAAAGAAATATTTGAAATCCCGCCATTTTTTCAAATCCGGCAAGGGGACCTCGACAAAAAATTTCACGCATTCTCGTTACGTTTTTCAGCCCTGAAAGGTAAATCTACCCATCCCAGAAAATTTGGTAATCACTTGACCGTACACTGAGCGAGCGACCGTCCGTTCGCACCACAGAGAAACCAGTGTTTACTCTCACACTTTCTAGCTAGTTTGGGAGCCTAGGAGAAAACTGATTGCACATAAATGCTGATCAGTTGACAGCTGTCAAAACAGGGTATCCGCTGATCAGTATCACCTGACCGTATCGCGGGCTCAGATGTGGACCCATCGAGCTCGAGTATTTTTTGAAGTTATCTCCGGACAAGTTACCATTTTACAAATGATCGCAGGCTCAAGTTTTTTTTTAATCATATGAAATATGTTGTGTTTATTCACTATGGCCCCGCACTTTTAAGATTTTGATTTCAAACTGCCCTCGGACGCGAAATTTCTGCCAGTTATTTAAAAATACAGGCGGGAAGACCTTTTCTTACCATGGTCACGCGTTGGTCACGTTCTACGTCCTAATTTTATGCTCTGATCGGTCAAAATTTGATAAGTAAGGGAAAGTTCATTTAATATGACAAGGGGGGGGGATGAAGATATTGAAACTCGAAGCTTGAAATTTTAGCAGCCCCCCTCGCTAGCGGTTCAATTTTTTAGGAGCCCCCTCCTTGGTAGTCGAAAAAATTTCAGAGCCCCTCCCCCCTCCTCCTTCAATTCCTTTGCTCCCCTGAAAAAAGATCGCTAGACTGTATTAAATATATTTACCGTTATTGTCTTCAATGGTTTATACTATGACAAACTTGAGATACAGTTTTGATACAATTTTCTAAAGCATTTTTGGGATGAACAAGAGTGTAATAATTACTGAGACTACATTTGTTACATCTGTAAACCACGTGATATAGCTGAGTTGCACAGGTCATTAAATTGTTGAGTTGAAAACCATCCGATCTCTATGATGATGTCATGTGTTGGTTTTGAAGTATACAAATTTTCGGAGCCCCCCCTCCTAGCGCAACAATTTTTTCAGAGCCCCCCCTTCGGGTGTCTAAAAATTTTCGGAGCCCCCCCTCAATATCTTCATCCCTCCCCCCCCTTGTCATATTAAATGAACTTTCCCTATGTTCATGCGGAAAATTTATGCAGCATTTTGAAACTTGTTCACTAAGACAGCTGAAGCTGATAGAGTTTTGTATCAACTTGTGACGTTTTTAACTGTCTTTTTCCACTGGATGTAGAAAATGAATGATACAGCTGCTATCAAGAGTCTTCTGTTATTCAAGGCTGGTTTGTTTATTGGGTTTTTGGTTGAGAAATACGTCGCTTGGCAAAGTCGGAAATCCGATTTCGGATGCTATCGTTTTCGTTTCTCACCTTGCTTGATGCGTAAGAGGGTTCAAAAGTCTCAAGCGACTCTGTCCTTACTTTATAGCTTTCAGGAGCTGCATCTCGAATGGAAATCCTTAGTAATTATTGTATTTGATGTTTGTTTTTTTATATCTAATTTCATGAAGTCGAGCACAGTTTATGCGGCAAGTTCATGCGCGTTTGTTAGATTTGAGACAATGATCTCACCTAGTATCAGGCTTGATATAAGCTTACAGAACAGATATATTTTCTCAGCGCAGATAGAAAGAAAACGTTCCGAAGAATATTTACTTATAAATTGGGCTGCAGAAAGAAAACTTTGAGCGTTTTTCTTGCCTCGAAAGTCGGCTTAAAGACTCAGGATTCTTAGAGATACGTTTACCCGTTTCACTGAATACGGAACTTAAGATAGAGACGTTTTCGGGGCGACGGCAACTTCAACCGGACGTGACATCATCATTTGTTGGATATTGCGCATGCTCATGCTCACCACCTTGCCGTCGTGGTTCCGTCGGCGACGTGAAACTGGTCTGTTTGGCGTTGTGGCGAAAACGTGAGTATTTAACTTTCATTTCAATCAGGTTTGTTGCGTTTAGCAACCAACATTTTGCTGATTATCGTTCTTAAATTGTCCTTGTTTTCTTTGAGGCACATTTCAAGCTCGATTTCCAAGCTCTGTTATCTAAACTTACATCTTTGAATGTTTCTATGTTTTCATGTCACAGGGTCAAGATCCAACTTGGCAAACAGCCAACCGTAAGTGAGCTTCACATGGACAAAATTTTCCTTCGAGCCAAATAAAAGTAGCCACACAAAAAATATGAACTCCGATATTTCAATTGTGTGTTTTTAGTTCGCTCTTTTCGTTAGAATATCGTATAAATGAAACGCATTGAAAATTATATAGAATAGTAGGCAATACCATGTACTAACTTGGCGTGGGAATACTGAAATAAAGTTGTTGCCGTTGTTGTTTTTGTTGCATGCAAGTATTTCCCGGGAATTATTTCAATACCAACTAACAATAGAGTACCGAAGTGTGACGTCATAGAAAATGAAATTTGTGAAATTATGGGATTTGTTAAGCTATTCTGAAAGAACAATGTCCAAGACGCCTACTCGCCATAAATTAGCAATTTGGGGCAAATTGTCTCTGAGATATTAGCCCAGATATGCTCCGATGACTCCATAAAAATCCTTGTAAATCTTACCTGGTTCCTAATCTGATGAACCAAGCCAAATTTAGAAGGATTTGTATGGAATCGTCACAGCATAACTGGGCTAATATCTCAGAGACAATTTGGCCCGAATTGCTAATTTTTGGCGAGTACGCGTCTTGGACGTTGTTCTTTCAGAATATCTTAACAAATCCCATAATTTCACAAATTTCATTTTTATGACGTCATCACTTCGGTACTCTATACGGTTCCTTGGTAGTATTTTAATGTTCCTGTAATTTGCAAGGCTTCGGCAAGCCTGTGGAGATCATTTTTTTTTTCAACACGAAATTTTGCCTTGAACTCAGCTGCATCCCGCATGTTTTTTAGCGTGAACGGATCGTAACTGTCCCGAGGAAAATCGGGATTTTTGGACTCATAATTTTCCAACAAAACGAGAAACTCTTCATCCGATACATGTTGTCTGCATAGCAAATATTTATTCTCTTAATTCTTTATGTGAAGCCATATTTTCCTCTTCGGTATTCTTCTAATTAAAGGCGCCGTCCTTCTGAGTTCACTTCGATCTTAATGTTCTATTTTTGACGGGAAGCGACGGCTGCCTTAGTTCCAGGCTTTCTCTGCCAGTCCGGTCGCCGTCGCCCCGAAAACGTCTCCATCTTAAGTTCCCTAATTATAACAACGACAACAACAGCATAAGCTTTATTTGCTTGACTATAATTATTTAGTTACAGTATTGCAAAAGCTTTAACATAAAGTTACAATTTATAACAATGATAATGCAATGCACTGATTACTAGAGTCAATCAAGTGTCAGCAGCATGATTTGATAACAAATTAGTACGTAAATCATTACATAACGAGACAAATTTCAACAAATGTGAATTTACGGAAAAATTCTGTGATTTCATCAATTTAATTATTAATTCTGTGTAAGATAGCTGATTAAAGTCGACAAAATTTTGTTGGATTTGATTGTAGAATTTCCCCCTTGGGATTGAGTATTTTGGACAATGGAAGACAAAATGAAATTCGTCTTCAATTATACCAGAGTTACAAATAGGGCAGAATCTATCGTTGCGGGAAGTTTGATTATATCTTCCAGTTTCAGTCATGAGTTTGTGGTTACTTATACGAATTTTCACTAAGTCTTTCCTATTGGCAGAATTCTAATTAAGTCTAGATAACTTGAAATTTTATAATCATGTTTAAATAAGCTGTAAAATTGTAGTTTCTTAGAATGATGGATTGTATGTTGCCAATATGTAATGTATTTTTGTTTTATTATATCTATATAGTGTTTGATCTTAGCTTCACTTAAATTATTAGGATCAAAATCAGGCAGGTCATAATATTCAGATATTTTCATAAGAATTATATTTTTTTATTGACTGATAGTAGTCTCTCTTGCAATTTTAATCGCTGTGCCTTTTGTTATCAGTCGTTCATGAACATCGCTTGTAGGAGTACTCAAAATGCCGCGCGTGTCAAACGCTTTTTAAGATTACCATTCTTTATTACGTTGAAGCGTAACTCTGTTAATGATAATTCAAACTAGACCACAGCTCGTACTGCAAATTTGGCGATTGTCAAAAGTGAGAACCGGCTGGCAGTATAGGTGATTTTGAAAATTTTTTAAACGTTTTCGTTAAAAGCCCACGATCGTCCTGATAGACTATGAATATTGACTGAGTGCAATTTGCTCGGGTGAAATAAATGGGTCTCTTGAAATTTGTAAGGGGGTGGTCTGGTTTAAAGGAGATTTAACCTTTAGACTTGAAACTTTGCATGCGGTAAATACTTTTTAAAAATGTTCTTATCCGTTGTCACCAAGGAGCTATCTTAGTCACGTGACTTGTCTCGCCCATTGTTTGCAATTTAGTTCGGTCCAATTTTACGACATTTTACAAATACTAGTTGTTATTGTTTTTTGTTTTCTTTCAATGACTATCAACACAAGGCTTATGGAATTAATCGGAGTTTTTCAAAATTATTTGTTTTGAGTGAACTATAACGTTTCCAGTTGACAGTAGGACTGAGCCGAGGAAAAAACATGTGATAATTGCATAGGAATAAAATATTTTGCAATTCCCCGATTAATTTGACTCATTTGCCTTTAAACTTAACACTATGGGAAAATAAAGGGAAGCTTCAACAGTCATTTTCATTGTGTAATCTGAAAATACTAAATTTTGCATAATTTTGGGCGTCGCTGGACACGTGACCTTTGCCCTGGCTGAATATATAGATTTAGCCAGGGCTAAAAGCAAAGCTCCCGATAAAAAAAAATAATAATTTAAATCAAACAATAAACTTGTAATCCACAAATCAGTTCATTTTAGGGCACATTCATGTGACTTTTAAAGGAAAGGCTAACTGATTTTAGAGAAAAATGATTTCACAGTCCAGGAGTCAAACAAATCAGTTTTACATCAAGTTAATAGTCTTACAAGTACACCAAAAATAGCAATCATCTTAGCCTGTTCACAGACCCTCTATTTTCTTATCAGAGTCCTTCGAGCGCGTGTGATAAAAAATAAACCGCACGGGGATTTATTGACTGCCAGCGCAAGGGGGTTGGCGTGGGGGAAGAAGAAAATATTTTTCTTTCTCGCGCTCCGCGCTCGCTCGCCGATGTTTTCCAAAAGAAAGACAAGAAAAATAAAATAACGTCTGTGAGTTGGCTACAATCATCTTCGATCACAGTAGATTAGGCCTAGAAAACAAATTCTTCCCAAACAAAATAACCCAGTCGCCCACATACACCACCTTTATTTTATAAGGTTAATTCATAGTCACTCCAACGACTCTGTTGGAGAGACTATGGATAATTGGACAGCCCCGAAGTATAATTTTGTGCAACACACGATAGTCCTCAGTGGCAGCCAAAAATTTATACGTTGCATTCCTCTGTCTCACAGGGAGGCCAAAATAAGAAATCAGGCCGGATTTTTTTAGTTCGAAAAGTTTACTTTTAGAAGTAAATCTTGGTGACAAATCTGGTGGCGTTTAAACCAGCCTTTTAAATATACTTTTTATACATCACGTCTGAGGTAAACAGAACTATGAGGCGATGTTTTTTTTTTTACAGACCTCGGACAGAATTTTTTTTTTTTTGCCCTATTTAACCCTATAATTCTCCAGTTTTTCACAATTTTGCAAGACAAATTGCACTCCTTCAATCAGTCAAGGACGATCGAAGCACGCGCTTCCTTTGCACAACAAATTATCGAACTGATCACATTATAAAACTTTTTCATGAAGAGAATTCAGCATAATGCAGCGAGTGTTCAGTCAGAAAAATATGCTCCTATGTCATATGTAGGGTAATGAGTATGGGGTTTTAATGAAAACGATAAAAAAATTCCCAAAATCACTGAAACGGCCAGCCGGACGTGTTCTCACTTTTGTCCGTCGAGTGTTAGCCTGAGTATCAGGCGTTTCTGGGGGAAAAGGGGAAAGATGGAAGCGAATTAAAAATCTCCTCTCCCCTAGCCCCTTAGGAAGGCCTGATACTCAGGCTAGTCGAGCGTGAGTGATAAAATATATATAAACCGCAGGGGATTTATTGACCGCCAGCGCAAGGGGGTAGTGCATGGTGGAGAAAGAGGAAAATAGACGGTCTGTAGACATCTTTGGGAGCAACTGAAACTTGCTTTTCCCTGAAATTGGCTGAACGGCGATCATCATTATGTCAACGACTCATAACGCTCGCGTCATGCGAGTAGAAGCGTTTTTCATTTCCAGGACGCGCTAACCGCGACCCTTACTATTGTAATTTGCATAAAAAATAACACTGATCCATTGAAAGCGCCGCAGACTTGTGAACTTGGGATGGAGTCATATCACAAGTTTGTGTTGACCATGTTGACCATGTTGACCATAATTACCTTTTGTATCGGAGTGTAGACTATGACGATTGTTTGGCACAATTTTCAAGCAAATACGTGCTCAAAGAAGGGTAGTTTCGAAAACGAAGCACTCGAAAACGACAAATCTCGAAAACGAAGCACCCAAATCTCGAAAACGAAGCACCTAAATCTCGAAAACGAAGCACCTAACGAAAACGAAGCACTCAAAACTCGAAAACGAAGCACCCAAAAACTCGAAAACGAAGACCCCTAAACATGAAACCGGTCTGTCCTTTATAAACACGAGACAGTCTCTTGCTAATACAGCAGGAATCAAGCACGATAACGTATAAAGAGTCTTACGCGCGAGCCTCACTCCCGGTTTTCAAACTCGTTTCAGACCTTTTGTGTTAGTGCTCGCGCATACTTGCTTACGTCAAAATACCGTCAGGTTTGAAGTCTACATAAACATGTATGTGTACCGAAAAAAAATGCATATTGAGATAAGATGTATCAATTATAGCGACTCGGAGACTAATAATAAAATTAATACAGGATATCCTATCTAGAAACGTTCAGTTAAACAGTTGGCAGGAGGCAGCGTGGCCGAGTGGTCAGCGCGTCGGACTCGCAATCCGGCGGTCCCAGGTTCGAGTCCCGCTCTGGCCACTTGCTGGATTTGTGCTCGGTCGTCCCGAGTTCAAATTCTCGGCCACGCTTGTAAATAGCCAACTGGTTGCCTTCTGTCAGTTGGGGTTTTTAATCCTGTTATATTGTATTTGAATTATTTGTTTCTAAATATTTGAGTGGAGTGCCTGTAAATTAGCTAACTAGCTAAGTGCACCTTCCACTATAAACATGCCTTTAACCTCTTTTTTTTTTATAAAACCTTGGGATGGATTTTGTCGACCTTTGGAGGCGCGAACGCATCCGCTGCCTCCACCTGATTGGGATTGCGTCATGCTAGACGTAAAATTGTAGTTATTCAACCTACAGTAGTTTCGAGTTTTGGGTGCTTCGTTTTCGATAGGTGCTTCGTTTTCGTTTCGTTTTTTGGGTGTGCAGTAATGAGAGAAACTGGCATTTCAGTCATTGCATTAATTACCTTGCAGCGGAACCTTGAGGGTGTTACGAAAACTAAGACCCTCGAAATTAACCAAGACTTAAGACCCGTCTTAGTTTTCGAGATTACGAAAACTAAGACCACCGAAAATCGAATCCGTCGCCGGAAATATAAAGTCAAATTGTAACCGAAATAGGTCTGATCTGTCAAATTATATCATGTTCGATCTCTGTTCGATCCTTCCCACCGAGTTTTAGGTCAAATTTAACGGTAAATTTAGGGGCCTTAGTTTTCGTAATTGCGAAAACTAAGACCCCCACCAAAGCAATCTCTAAAATTTCTACAAAGTCGAATTACGACCGTTTGAAGACTATAATCCGTAAGACAAACAGAAACTGCTATCATACGCGTGCTGATCTACGATCCGCTAACAATTTGAAGACTCGCTTTAAAAAGAGGACCAAAGCCATAGACTTCCTACGTATCTATTGTACACTGAAAATATGCCTTACCCCTATTGGTCTTTAATTTGTTTGTTTATCCTTTAAATCATGAAATTGGCTTTCCACTGGAGATGCTGGAGATGGATGTTTTTTCTTTGTGTCTCTGCGATCGAGATTGCGTTACCTGTAACTATCACCTGAGGGGGTTTGTGTCCAGCGGTTGTCGTGTTTTTACACTTTCGCTTGAACATCTCCGACAAAAAGCTCTTCATGCGCGCTTCAGCCTCACACGGCACACGGATTTGAATAGTCTTAAGCCCTCACTTGCGTGTAAAATTTTTGACTCGATGATTTCACCAATTCTAACCTACAGCAGTGAAGTTTGGGGTGCTTTTGTTAAATCAGATTTTAAGTCTTGGGACAGCTCTGCAATTGAAAAAAAGCCATTTGCAATTCATGGCCCAGTGGTTAGAGGCCGCACTGTTTTCGCTGGAGGAAGTTGGGATGCGCGTTCAAATCCCCGCGTGGCAACGTCCGTTTTTTTTTTTTCTTTCATCGTTTTTTTACCCTTTGGCTTTTTACTTTTTATTCTCACAGCTGACCCTTTTAGCTTCGCGAGATTTTTGCGAAAACGTATTTCTAGTTTACAAGTACCCAACAAGGCATCCAACATTGCTTATAGAGCTGAACTCGGTAAATTTCCCGTGATCATTGATATAAATAAAAAGATTCTAAATTACTTAGACTATCTGAGAGGTAAAGATGAAGATTCTATAGTTAAACAGGCCTTACAAATTTCAATTGACCTTCATCATAACGGAAAAACTAGCTTTTACTCTAATCTCATGAAAATGGTTGACTACTATGATCTAAACTATGAATATTCCTGTAATTCATTGAGTGACTCAATAGTTAATAGGTATATTGGCATAATGAAAAATAAATACGTCTCTTACTGGAATCAAACCCTTCCGACAATCACAAAAACTCAGTTTTTATTGTACAATCAAAGACGACTATAGCCCCTCGCCGTACCTAGTTTTAACAAGAAAAAACCCTTCGAGAAAAGCATTAGTTAGATTTAGAATAAGTAGTCATCAGCTTAGAATTGAAACAGGTAGATACGAAAACGCTCCTCGCAATGAAAGGATATGTCACTTTTGTACAAGTATAGATTGTAAGGCTTATTCTCAGATCAGAGACATATTTTTCTCCAAACTAGAAACTAAAATACCTGACTTCAAATCACTTTCACACGAAACTTTAATATCTCTTCTTATGAATTCTTCTGATTATTTAATTAACTGTCAATTAGTTTCATTTATCTCGCAATGCTTTGAATTAAGAACCAAATTAATATCAATGAATGAATGAATGAATGAGAACTGTAACGTTTTGTAATGTTTTGCACGTACTAATTAGTTGAATTAGTTCTTAAATTAGACTAATAGCTTTTGCAATACTGTAATTCCTTTATGGTCATGCAAATAAAGCATTTGGTGTTGTTGTTGTGTTTATTTTATTGTTCTGAAACTCGAGACAATGCTTTGCTAGTACAGGAAATTCATTCACTCATTCGTTTTTTTTTTTATTATTATTTCATGAGTGATTTTAGCGATTATCCCTCACAGACTATTTTACCTTGCCCCCCACCCCTACCCCTCAACTACCTTTGTATTGTAACCCGGTGATCTCCAGCCGGGGTGGCAACGATAAAAACAAACGCTAGAAAAACGCAATGTAGCATATTCTCCTTTATTCGCCCTTTTTATAAAAGCACTTTTGTACCTATGACCTGGCCAGAAACGGAAAAAAAATATCCGTATTTTTGTGTGATGTTCAGTAACCGATAACGCCGTTGACCACTTAGCGATCAGGCATTCAGGTCGCAGCGACATGTCAGCCCGCAACGCAGACAAAAATCCATCTCCAGTGAAAAAACCAATTTTATGACTTTAAGGATAAACAACTAAAATTACAGGGGTAAGGCATATTTTCAGTGTACAATTATATCTAGGTAGCCTATAGCTTTCATCCTCTTCTTAAAGCCACAATATTGAGGGTGTTACGAAGACTAAGACCCTCGAAAACTAAGACCTAAGACCCGTCTTAGTTTTCGAGATTACGAAAACTAAGACCCCCTAAAATCGAATCCGTGGAAATATAAAGTCAAATTGTAACCGAAATAGGTCTGATCTGTCAAATTATATCATGTTCGATCCTTTCCACCGATTTTTAGGTCCAATTTAACGGTAAATTTAGGGGTCTTAGTTTTCGTAATTTCGAAAACTAAGACCCCTCTTAGTTTTCGTAATTACGAAAACTAAGACCCCCACCAAAACAATCTCTAAAATTTCTACAAAGTCGAATTACGACCGTTTGAAGACTATAATCCGTAAGACAAACAAAAACTACTATCATACGCGTGCTAGACGATCCGCTTCTTCTAACAATTTGCATTTGCAGACATACATTATCAATATTGTGGCTTTAAGAAGAGGATGAAAGCTATAGGCTACCTAGATATAATTGTACACTGAAAATATGCCTTACCCCTGTAACTTTGGTTGTTTATCCTTAAAGTCATAAAATTGGTTTTCCACTGGAGATGGATTTTTGTCTTCGTTGCGGGCTGACATGTCGCTGCGACCTGAATGCCTGATCGCTAAGTGGTCAACGGCGTTATCGTTTAAACATCACACAAAAATACGGATTTTTTTTCCTTTTCTGGCCAGGTCATAGATACAAAAGTGCTTTTATAAAAAGGGCGAAAAAAGGAGAATATGCTACATTGCGTTTTTCTAGCGTTTGTTTTTATCGTTGCCATCCCGGCCGGAGATCACCGGGTTACAATGCAAAGGTAGTTGAGGGGTAGGGGTGGGGGGCAAGGTAAAATAGTCTGTGAGGGATAATCGCTAAAATCACTTATGAAATAATAAAAACAAAACGAATGATTGAATGAATTTCCTGTACTAGCAAAGTATCGTCTCAAGAATTAGAGTTCTAATTTCAGAACAATAAAATAAAAACGACAACCACTGGACACAAACCCCCTCAGGTGATAGTTACAGGTAACGCAATCTCGATCGCAGAGACACGAAGAAAAACATCCATCTCCAGTGGAAAGCCAATTTCATGATTTCAAGGATAAACAACACAATTAAAAGCCAATAGGGGTAAGGCATATTTTCAGTGTAAAATAGATACGTAGGAAGTCTATGGCTTTGGTCCTCTTTTTAAAGCGAGACTTTCAAAAAATTGTTAGCGGATCGTAGATCAGCACGCGTATGATAGTAGTTTTTGTTTGTCTCGGATTATAGTCTTCAAACGGTCGTAATTCGACTTTGTAGAAATTTTACAGATTGTTTTGGTGGGGGTCTTAGTTTTCGTAATTACGCGAGTTCTGACGTTTTAATGTAGGGAAACTCTTGAAACCGGGTTCATATAACAGTTCGCGGTGTATACATCCCGCCGGATTTTTGAAAACGTTATCGCCAAATGGACCTCTTGTGCCAAACAATGTTATTTTCTCTAAAGTAGCTATTATAAAAGATAACAGTGTAACCATTGTTTTTTTCTCTTCTCCTCCTTACCGTCTCCTCACTCTTTCTTTTTCTCCTTTCCTTTTCCTTCGTTAGTGTGAGTTTGGAGCTCGTCGGGCTCTAGCCTGCGGGCAAGCTCTCCTATTTGGGCAAGCGAAGCGAGCCTCGCCCGAATAGGAGAGCTTGCCCGCAGGCTAGTCGGGCTCAGGAAACCTGCCAATTTTGTTAGGTTAGATGCATATTTTGAATTAAATTGTGCATACCTAGTACACGCCTCATTTAATTCTCTCTATGTTCCCCTCAGTGTTTTACCCGTAGTTGAAATAAGCGCCGCAAATGGCTTTCAAATGTACTTAAGAAATCCATATTAATTACCTGTCTTCGTTTCTAGGTCCTGGACTTTGTCAAAAAAGTCAACTGCACTTACACGTACGGCGTCTTCACTCGCTTGGATGAGTTCACAGGATGCTATGAATCTGATGATCAAAAAGAAATAAAGAGCCGTTATACTGAAGACTTCCAGAAGGCGTTGTCGGAGGGTGGGAAGGTAGAGGGAGCAGTTTTTTTCGTTGACAGTCAGGCTATAGAAAATGAGGTAATATTACATTAAAAAGTTACCAATTTTACTTTAAAGGCTATGGATAATCATTATTTAAAAAACAATCAACGATTCACATCTATAATTATACGCTAGACCAAGAAAATAACGTATTCAACCAATCTAGATCTATCTAGATGGCTGTTGCAATAATCAAGCTTTCCTTCTTCTGCAAAGCTCAAGTTTTAGCAACTTTCTCTTAATATTCTAGTTTAGTAAATCGAAAAATGTCTCATTTCCTAGAATATAATTACCTCTTTTTGTAGATCCCGGGTAAAAATGTAATGATCGCCGTGCCCCCTTCCCGAAGTCATTGATTAGGCTGATCAGGCCTTCCTGCTCCTAAACTAGCCAACAGGCTCAGATGTCTTCAGTTATCATTGAAAAGTATTTATTTATTTTTTTATTTATTTATCCATCTGACCACTACGACACACGCAAAGTTTTTGCGCCCTTTTATGCAGTGTTACTTGAGCCAGTTTTTTCCTATTTTTTATAATCTAGCCGATTTTTTGAAAATCAACAGCTAACGAACTTTACAGTCATTTTCCTGAAAAGGCGTCAAAAGGCACTGTTTTTTTAAACCCCACAAGCTCCAAAATAACAATAACGAAGGAAAAGAAAGGGCGATGAGGAACAGGACGAGACGAGAAAAAAGCAATGGCTGCACCCTTGTTGGACGGAAAAGGTCCATTTGGCGTAAAGTTGTCAAAAATCCGGCTATAGATATATGAGGGTCTGGATGGGGAGGTACAAATGTCAGTTGTCAGTTAAAATTTCGACCATTTGTCAGTTGTCAGTTAAATTTTAGGCTTTTTATCAGTTGTCAGTTAAATGGTTGTTAATGATTAACTATGAAACTTATTTGCATATTTTTGATGCGAAATTTGGCTTGAAAGGCACGTATAATGTAAATTAAACATTAAATTCGAAAACTGATGCGATAGTACCTTAATTTTTATCACTTTTTCTATTGTAAGCATTTCAAGTGGCCCTCCTTATCTCAAGTCTTGTGTTACTCTCCTCTACGAACGATTTTGCTGGCCAGAGTCCAACATTGCATACCATTAAGCCAATCAAAATTAATACCATCAGAATATTGTATACGCATTATGCGTGAGTCTTACGCCTGTGGACTAAAGACATCGATCCCACGCATCAAGGACAATTTCTCACGCCTGACTCACAAATCCGGACAAATTGTTCTTAACACATGATGACTTTGAGTCCTTTTTTGTGCTCTAACGAAATCATATCAAAGCACGCTAAAAGTGTCGTCCTTTAAGTAGCTTTGGAAGTGCTCAAACGTCTTTGGGAACAGTCAGCGGACATTTAATTTTCGGCAACGTTCGGAAGTCTTCGGAAATTCGTCGGAAATCTTCGGAAGTCGCCGGGACGTTTCCGGAAATCTCGGTCATGACAAGGTGAAAATCTCACTCCTTTGACTCAGAAAAAGTTGGCAGGTGTAATATTGGGATGTAGATCGTAAGAAGACCAAGAAAAACCGTCTTTGAATCATCTCACTAAAAACTTGCAATTGCCTTTGTAACGCCCTCATTCTAGTGAGCAGCCATTCAGGATCGGAGGGTCTCAATGGGGTGGTGGCATTTATAGTTATCGGCTAAAATTTTGGCTCTTTTACGGCTATCGGTAATTTTTTTCAGTTACGGTTAACTATAAAGTTAAAAATTAATTTCTTTGTTTCAAAGAGTTAAATATTAATAAAACTGTTTTTTTTTTGGATCTTTAAAGCAAAATAAATGTCTTAGGATCATCTCGGGATGAAATAAGTTCTTCTTCTGAAAATTTTAATATTTCATGAATCATGCTTTTAGAGTATTCCACTTCTAACATCATTTTACACACAGAAATGTTAGCTATGAAAAAGTTTGTCATCTTTTGCATGTTGGCATGATTTCCTTTTCTTTAGGAGCTACTGATTCGTTCTTCGCGTCGCTTTATATTTGCTGCCGTCTTCTCTTTTTGCTACCACGATAAGGTCTTTAGCCCACTGAAGAACAGATTGTACAACACGAACTAAAAAAGAACAAGCGTACAGATTGAGACTCGAACATTTCTGTGACTCTCACATTCAGGCAAGTGTCGGAGCCAAGCTGAGAAGTACGCGGCTTTGAAGATCTTTGAATAGAATCTTCGTGAAAAGCAGAACTAGCAGAAACAGGAGCGTAAAGAGTCAAAGTAGCCGCGAAATAAGAAACACAACCGTTCCAAGTCAGTTTAGCACGTTCCTCAAAATTATCAAATCTAAGGAGCAAAATTTTTTTACGGTTAACTCTTTTAACCCTATTTACGGCCAACGGTTAAAATATTTCAATTTTTACGGCTATCGACTAAATTTTGGGCCGTTTTACGCCTACCGGTTTACCCCATTGAGACCCTCATTCAGAGGAGCGTAAATTTGAGATAAATAGGTCATTTACAACAGATGGTACATACCTTATTATGAGGGGGCTTATTATGGTAAAGTTTTATTTCATTTAGTACAACTACATATCAATTTCAGACTATTTTGGCATGCAATAGGAAATAAACGCTCCATGAAATTAAGGTATTGGAAATTAACGCGACTTAAATTAGCGCGAATTTAATGGAAAACGACTTTCGAATAAAGAAAATTAACGCGAAAGAGGAGGTAGAATTTCATAATAAAGGAAATTAGCGCGATTAAGACACAGTTGGTGGTGACAACTGGAACAAATTTATTTCAACACTGGATGCAAACAAATTCAAAACTGAACAAAAGTGAGCTGACAGCGACAACGATGAAGATGAACTCGAAATATTGTAAACCTTCGCCTTACCTTTTGTGAAAGATGAAAGATAAAGGGTAAATGGAAAGAAAGAAAGCTTGTAGTTAATGTTTTTTAGGTGTCAAGAATGTCTGGAGACAGGGGAGAGGTTCTAAAATTGGGGTGAAAATACTGGAAATTAAGAGCGCAGAAATTAACGCTGCACTTAATTAACGTCGCGGAAATTAACTCTCAACAAAATTAACGCGACTTAAATTAACGGGAATGTTACCGATTCGCGTTAATTTCATGAAGCGTTAATTCCGAGGTAAGGGACGGACCATTAGAAAAGTTATGGGGGGGGGGGGGGGGGGGCGGGAAGGGGAATTTTCGAGCCGCAGGAATTTTTTTTCGTTATCAAATTCCTTGTATGAATTTTTTTTAGGCCATAGCATGAATATTTTTTAGGGTTAATTGGCGTGCAAGAATTTTTTTTCATTTAGTTTTCCCATGCGCGAATTTTTTTTTTTGTACTTCGCCCGCCCCCGATAAGTTTTCTAATGGTCCGTCCCTAACACACGTGGGTTTTACAGTAAAATCATTAACGAAATATGACACTCAAGCGTCTTGCTGCTAAGATTACCCCTAAAAACGCACATTTGATCACTTTGTCTGATGAAAAGAGTGGAACAATGCTATTTAAGGCCTTAAGAGCTGATGTCAGTAAATATCGACCAGAGGTCTACAAAAGTGAAAAATCGCAAATTCTCAAAAAAAGTCACAAAGTAGCACTGGGTAAGCTATTAACATAAATGTAATTTTTACTTCGATCCGATAATTATTTTCCACGTACGGGGGGGTTATTGGTTTCGCGGCTCTCGGACTGGTTTTCCAGGCCCGAGACCATGTGTTACAAAAAAATCGTTTTAAAATTCAAATCAATTGTAATGTGGACAAAAAAAAACTTATTCAGAAGAGTACTTAATTGCACACATTCTAAGTGGTGATTTACTCAGTTTGAACGAAAGTGTAATATTTTGGAGATTTTTCATTATTTTCAATATTTTGAACGTTTTCCTTTAATAAAAAAATGGCAAATTTCAAAGCCCAAAATCGTCCACTGGTACCTCGATTTCAGTGACGAGTCTTATACCACGTTAAAGAGCGTTATCTCTTCTTTCAAAATCTGTTTTTAAAACTACGGGCAAGTTAAAAGAAAATGTTTGAGGCCAAAAAATACAAGTAGTACTTTTCTGAAATTTCAGCTTTCCAGACGCGGCGGGCCGATGCTAAAAACTTGGAAAAATACAATAAGAAATCAGTTTGAGCAATAGTGGTTTCATGTTATCAGCTTTCAGAAACCAAGACGTGTTTATACAGCGATCTGATATAAATTAATGACGTTTGCTATCAAGAAAGGCAGATTTAAGCTGTCAACTCCTGCCAAGTGCACCAGTCACGTGAAGTTGTCAAAGGGAGGGCAAAGCACTAATGTTAAAAAGTCTTAAAATTCAAAACGTTTTACGTCCATGAAATCAGATTTTAGCGTACAAAACAATGTTGTGAATGTCTGTTGTTCGTACCTTAGCATGCATATGCATGGTGTTTCCATATATTGGAAATGTCAAGTATCCACACGGGAGAACATACCAAACAACAACGTTTCAAATCCAAGCGCCGAAAGATCGCAAACGGCAAAGATTGCGTTACATTTCACAGAACGACCGCTTACCACTGTTGTCACTCGTTTTTTCGCTGGAAGCTACGAGGAGTTTTCATTCCGTCATGAGTGATTCTTGATCAGCGTTTCCTTGAAAGTACGACCCCGGACAGGTGATAACTGAGGACGTTTCGACAAGACTCCTGTTGTTCAGTTTCAGGCTTTAGCAGGTGCGTAGTCAGGATTTTTCCGGAGGTACGCCCAACTTTTTCTACATCTTCTTCCCCTCCTCCCCCCCAGCCACCCCAAATCTCAACATTTTTTTAAGGTGCCTTTATTAAAGGTGGGGTTAACGGTTGTAAGCAAAAGCATTTTTGCTGTTTATGAAATGACACAACCTCTAAAATTCTTTAATTCTGTCGGCTTGTTATGTTCATTGACGTCAACCGTTTATCATTAATTCAGCTATTGAAAATCAAGCTTGTAGTACCTCCGACTTTAGTTTACAAATGACTCTTTTTATCCCTTTTTGTCACATTATTTTTGACCGACAAAAGCACCACACATTGACGTAATTGTGCCCTACTTCGTCTACTCCAAAGACAGGACGTGGAGAAAACAACGCGTTCACGCTTTACATCATCAAGCTTGCTATATAAATAAATATCATCCAAGATTCGGTTCTCAAATAGGACAATTGCACGATGACGTCATTTGACTACAACTACCAGAATCCTTGAGTTTATTGTTTTCTTATGCAAATTAAGGCTATTGTTCTGTAATCCTCAGCGGGATTGACAAATTTAAATAACAAAGCAAAACCGAAATGAATTGTGGTAGTTGTAGTCAAATATCGTCATCGTGCAATTGTCCTATTAATGTCGTCGCTTCTCTAGAAACTGATTTTTTTAGTTATGTTTATTTCATTCTATTTTTTTCCTCAACGTTTTCGGGTACGCACGTGCAAACCGTGCGTACAAGTAGCTACGCCCCTGTTTAGTCTCCTTAGCCCTGAGCGTTCCTCTCTTGCGGTTTTCGCGGGAGTTCAAGATGTGGTCCACCCAGTATTTCACGTCTCTTTTAAATGAGGGGAAGCACTTCTTGTTTACCGTTTCGTTATCAGACAGCGCTTAGACTCTCAGCCTTTCATTTAATTTTGATCAAATTTTTATCATTTAGTTACTCAGTATATGTTCGATCCTGTCCTTGTAAACTTATACTTTCATACTTTAGGGGAGCTTAATACCTATATTAATTTTTTCTTCGTTTAGTGTTGTCCAAAAGACCCAGTTTTTTGGCATTTTTTAAAAAAGCAAGAAAAAGAAACGACAAGGTTTATTTTTTTTGGACTTATATTAATTCTTTTAATCTAAAAAATTAGCATTATAACATCATTTCGAGGCATAAAACGTTCGGTGGTGTATCCTCTTTGCTTTTTACCCTTTTTGGGCCTTTTTTTAATGAAATTGACCATCAAATTTTCCGCCATATTGAGTTTGTGTCGATTTGGTGACCATGTCTTGTTGTTTTCAGTCTCCACGGCAATGATGCTGGTGTTTCAGGCCTCCAGTTCTCAGATTTCTTGCGATTTTTTTTTCACCCCACCGACCGACCCGCCCAAAACCAGGAAACCTATTCGACGCTAAACGAACGAAAAGGGGATGACCTAAGCCTTATGGTTTCTTTTTGGGCTTCCTCACCACATTGCTTCTGCGTTTTTCTGTATACTTGTCTTTTACTTTGTTTTGTTCTTTTTTGTCGGTAAAATAAACTGAAACTGTACAAAGACCCTCAATATTCCCTTTGGAGGTTCTCGAACGCGCATATAAAAAATGAAAAACGCCATGATTTATTGACCGCAAGGGCAATGGGGTGGGGTTTGGGCTCGTCACTGCACTCCGGTTCACTCGCACGCTGTCAAATGGTCCCGAAATACAAAATGAAAAATGACTGTGGACAGACTATTCACGTCTAGACATCAAGCATCTTTTAAGATGGGACTTATCGCCTCTCCCTGTTCATGGAGTTGATTCAAGGTGTTGACGTTAATTTCGTGATGCCCTGCATGTTGCCAGGACATGTTTCAAAAGGGCCTTTCCAAAGGTACCGAGTCCGCCGTCACCTTGTCAACCGTGCGATAAATGATGTACTTCACAAAACAAAGAGAAGTTATTTTCGATTTGCCCCGCCCCCTACCCCCGAAAATCCCCGACAGGACCGCTTCAAAGTACTCCCCATGTGGTTGCGCGAGGGATAGTAACAGGTCTACCTAATTGCACCGTGCATCAATGACAGTTTAACTCAATCAGAAGCCCCTTTTCCCTGGCTAGTTCAAGGTGTGTGCACCTCCTTTAAGCTGTTGTTTTCGGTTCTTACTAAAATTTTTGATCTGGAGGAAATTCACAACGACAGGAGCAGGTTATGGGCTTTTTTCCTAGCCCTAATCCTACATCACGGGAAATCCCTCAGGTTAGGCAAGAATTCGATAATCCTTCCATAATCATCCATTTTTTCATCGCGTGAATTGGGTATTTTTAGCTTATTTCGAGGAAATACTTTTTGCTTCAAATCCAGGGTGGGCCGTTTTAAACACATTTTTTAAGCCAAATGGTTTTTGCGAGAATCTGCTTACCCGAACTTTTCGAATAAAAAACGACAAATACCCGAAAAAAGCTCATGTTGTTGGTGGTGGTGGCATATTTCCGATAAATTCAGCTCAATGTCTCGTGAAGAAGAGTTCAGATCCGTGCCGCGCGCCTCTCGAGGCAAGCGTTCCGTCGAAGTGCGAGCCCAAAAACAGGTGGTAAGCGGTCAATCTGTGAAAAGTAACGCAATCTCCGTCGTTTGAGAGCAGCCGAAGATGGGCGTCTGGAAAAGCGGGAAACCGGAATCCGGAATAGGAAAGGGAATAGGAAAAGGAACAGGAACCGGAACCGGAATAGGAACCGGAATGGGAAGAAAAACCTATATAAAAATAGGGACAACATTTAACTTAATTTAAGTTAATCTGGATTTAATTCCTGTTCAGATATAGGAAAAATAAGGGAAAAAATGGAATAGGAACCGGAATATGAAGGGGAATATAAACAGTGTATAGAAATATGAAAAGAAAAAGATATAATCGTGATTTCAATAAAAAGCCAGGGAAATAATTAAGCAAACAAGAAAACACCCCTGAAATTTTAATCTAATTAACCTTTCTTTATCTTTAGCCTATGACACATTGTGTCTTCGTGTCAACCATAGCGAACTTCAGCAACGAGAACGCTGACCGTCGCTTGATGGAACGCTTCTGTCTCACACAACGAATCTGAATTCTTCCTGTTACCTTCCACTGTGCGAATTTGTTGAGTCAGGGGACCGAAAGACAGAAAACATCCACTTCCAGTTTCCATTTTTAATGTCCTGGACGTTAACGTTGTGGTTGCGTATTAAGGTCCCTATTGCACTCCGGTTGAGGTAGATGAAGTGCTCGCTGGGATGGGGGTGGGGGGGAGGGTGAGGTGGTAAGTGTTAATACCCTTTTCAAGCTGTGGACTATCTATCTCTGGTTAACTTCCCAATTTAGCACAGTACAATATATCTATGCAGCAAACCTGAGGTGTATGGCAGCCCAATAAACGTCTCAGATGGGTGTCTCGTTTACACATGGTCTGACAACTAATATTAACATGTTATAACCTCCTTCCTGTGAGAGACAAAAGGAACCTTAAGATCTGACAACGGCAACGCAAGCGAAAACGCCACTGAAAAATTGAATTCGGGTCTTAATTCAAACTATTTCTCATTAATTCCAAATTGTCCAGTCTTTTAAAGGTTGGGAAATGAAGCTGGAGACCGCGTCCGAGCTCAGAAAGACACAATAAAATTTATCGCCTGCTGTTCACGTTCTCAAGAGAACTTAAGATTTGATCATTTACGTCGTAGTTGTGCATAGCCGGTGAAGAAATTGACAGAAAGCGCGATGCACTAGCAAAGCTGTTGCTTTATTTATTTAACTTGTGGCTTTATCTACCTTCTCGTTGCCATAATATAAAGAGATTCGAGGGGGGCGGGGGAGCATGATACCAGATTAGTTTTCTTATTTTTTTATAAATTGAATTAGAATTAAAATAATTTAAAGTAAATGATGTCCCTGTTCTTGTACCGGTTCCCCTTCACATTACTGTTCCTGTTCCGTTGCCGTTGCCGTTGCCGTTTCCGGTTCCGGTTCCGGTTCCGGTTCCTGTTCCCATTCCCGTTCCTATTCCGGATTCCGGTTTCCGGCTTTTCCAGACGCCCGCCGAAGATGCTCTTGCCGATGCTGTCCTTGATGTTTTTTATTTCCAGTATCTAGGAAACCCATGCTAAGGTATGAAACATACACTTGTAGGCAATGTTCTGTCCGCTAAAGTCTAATTCCTGGACGCAGAAACGTTTTGCTTTTTGAAGTTTATTATTGTGCTTTGCCCTTTGACAACCTTACGTCACTCGTGCGTTTGGTAGCAGAAGATGGCTAAACTCTGCTTTTCTTGTTGGAAAACGGCTTTAAATTTTATCAGATCGCTCGATAAACACGTGTTAGTTTCCGATAGCTGATAACGTGAAATCACTGTTGCTCAAACTGATTTCTTATTGCATTTTTCTGAGTTTTTAGCATCGACCCGCTGAGTCTGCAAAGCTCAAATTTCAGAAAAGTACTACTAGTATTTTTTGGCCTCAAACATTTTCTTTTAACTTGCCCGTAGTTTTGAAAACAGATTTTGAAAGAAGAGATAACGCTCTTTAACGTGGTATAAGACTCGTTACTGAAATCGAGGTACCAGTGGACGATTTTGGGCTTTGAAATTTGCCATTTTTTTATTAAAGGAAAACGTTCAAAATATTGAAAATAATGAAAAATCTCCAAAATATTACACTTTCGTTCAAACTGAGTAAATTACCACTTAGAATGTGTGCAATTAAGTACTCTTCGGAATAAGTTATTTGTTGTCCGCATACAATGGATTTGAATTTTAAAACGATTTTTTTGCGACACATGGTCTCGGGCCTGGAAAACCAAGTCCGAGAGCCGCGAAACCAATAACCCCCCCGTACGTGGAAAATAATTATCGGATCGAAGTAAAAATTACATTTATGTTAATAGCTTACCCAGTGCTACTTTGTGACTTTTTTTGAGAATTTGCGATTTTTCACTTTTGTAGACCTCTGGTCGATATTTACTGACATCCGCTCTTAAAAACGGGTTTTGTAGAAAATAGGAGACAATCAGGTCCTTTGTCAGTTGACAGTAAAACCCAAGGCAAATTTGCTCAGCAGGAAAAGTAATTTGCATAACTAGAGCTGAACGGTAATTTCGCAAAAGTGGCACCTGACCCAGACTCAAGCCTATGATAAATCAGAAGTACTAAGACCAGTCTACTTCTTAATGCAATAAAATTTGTGGGCACTCTTCTTTGCGTGCCGTGCAAAGTTCCGTTAATGTTCCAAAATTCGCCATTTTGATAGCAAAGCTGGAATTGTAACGGGTCCGCATCTGATCGACTAATTTCCACAGCTTTAACGTTTCTAGATATCACTAAATGTCATTAGACCCTTTAAATGTTGGACGTTTGAAAACATGTGGAGAAAACTTAGTAATCGCTTTTCCTTGGGTCTTTTTCTTGTCGACGATGAACGTGACTTCGTTCTCCGTATGCAAATTAGCCTTAGATGCGTTGTTTCAACAAATTGACAGGAAATATAATCCTTGCATTTCACATTTCTAAGGAGAAAAATAACTCTCCTTTCCACAGAAAAACACAAACCATGACTTAGAATCCCCTTAAGGTCTGCTTTTTTTTAACGAGGAAGAAGCAGCTGAATAATATATCATGATATATGTTTGCGTGGCTTAAAATAATTCAATTACGGTGGTCTGTCACGCATTCCTAAAGAGGGGTGGTCGATTAGAAAACAATAGCGTTGTGTCCATCAATTCTATAATATTATCATCTTTTTTTAAATGATAGTTATTGATAATAATAAAAAATAAGAGTTCACTTGCAAGGTAAGTCCTCTTGTCAGCACACGAAAATTTTTGGGCACTCTTTTTTGCGTGCCTTAAAAAATAGCGTTAACGTCGAAAGCTTTATTATGATATTTGCTTATCAGGAGAAGGCAGATCTTTGTACATGGCACTAAGATAAAAAAAATGCCCCACACGTTTTCTATCTTAAATTAGCAGTAAATTTCAGTTTCATTCAAAGATCTTTAAAGCGTTTATCGGCAGCAGAATGAAACGGGAAAAATAGTTCCTTTTTTCAGTGAATAAACGCAAAAGGGAGTATCTTTTTAGTTTTTGTTAGGGTATAACATCCGAATTCCAACGATGATCTTGTTTTGGTTTCAATGTGATTGAATTATAATGCAACAGGTTCCAGTTTCAAATATAATTATGTCAATGAAATCGCGAAAGAGATCAATTGTGAAAAATGGCTTTTTCGGCCATTTCATCAAGCAGTTCTTCCGCGAGATCGTAGACAGAGTGAGGTCCCAGTAGGGGTGTGGAGGAATATCATTTATGCACTCTGTGACCAACACATATTACGTCGCACTTAGCCAGCTGTCACTTGTCTAAGTGTAGCAAGTGTAGCAAAGACAATGAAAATGAGCTCATTTTAGCGAGAGTACGTATTCGAAGCTTGGTGGGTATTCGGAACTGAAATGTCAATCTGCCCAAGGCACAGACACTAAATAGACCCGCCTCCCCTCAGGCTAACACTAAAATAACAATCTGCCCAAGGCACCGAACACCTACTTGGCAGGTTTTTGCGAGCGCCAAGGTCTTGTTAGGCTCGATTGTAAGCCGCTGTTCTGGAAAATGAGCCCCCAACGGACGGGGAGACGGCGGAAATCGAGCCTAAGGTCTTGTCAATAACCCGGTCACACTCTGGATCATACTGGCAAAATAACTTCTGTGGCAGGAAGACATGTCGTAAATTTGCAGATAGCCAGCGAAATAAGTCAAAGTTTTGTTCCATCGCGTAAGTATCATTCTTTTTTCTTCGTCGTGCAAAAAAGTCTCTTAACATACAGAGATATTCTAATTTCTCTAATTCACATTTCATCTTGCGATGTTTTCTGAAGTTCGTTTCCAGTTTATTTGAGCTTGCAAAGATAGTTTTTATTTCTATTTTTTTGACAGCAGTGTATCTTGCCCTAATCAATTCTTACCTTTAAAATGCTATACATACCGGTTAATCCGTGTGTTGTAAAAGATAGTTTTCTGATGATTGTTTGAAGAGCATTATAAATGGAAAAAAAAGAACTTTCTACACGGAGTCAGGATCCAACCTCGTCCCCATGGCTTTCCCGCCCATGCCATTTTCTAAGAAGAATGTCCTGGGGACGAGGCTAGGAGTGATTGTGGTCGACGTGTCGTATAGCCGATTTGCTCCTCCTGTCGCAAGAAACTTGAAAAATCTTGACGCCGAAGGGTCGAGAAGAGTACGATTGAACAGTCAGCAAACCATGTCCACACATTTGCCGGAGAGGATTATTGGACAAGATTTCTCTGTTTTTTTTGTTTTGATATCGTTTTCATTAAGTCTTCAAAAATGCCTCCAGATTGCTGTTTTTTTTGTTTTTGTTTTTGTTTTTTTTTTTGTATTTATACCCTCTTGACCAATGTGCTCCATCTCATCTCTCCATTTTTAACCTACCTTACCATCCACCCTCTCTCCCCACTGTTCCACCTCTACTTTTACAAGCATTTGTACTTAAGGGGGTGAAATTTCTCCCGTGTATATTAATTTCTGAAAAATTAAGTCCTTCTACTTTTTCCTTAAATTCTTAAACTTAGTTCATTTTTCTTTAAGAACCGCCAAAGATGCTGCTAAGGCTGCAATAAGCGCACTCGCCCTTTCATATACTTCATCTAGTGAAATGCCCACCTTTCTTATACCTGAATCCTGAAAACGATACTCCTTTGGGGCGGAACCTCCCCGTATAAGCCATCATAGGGAGTTCCCCCCACCCCTGTTCCAATTCCGTGCTCACCTATTGCCAGCCCATGTTGGACTCTAGGCCCGTTTGAGTCAACACGTAAACATAGTCCTAGGTGTATACAAGTTGAACTTGACCATAGAGATCTGTTGCAAGAAGACGAGGAGTACGAAAGGCAAAAGCTTATTGCCGAAATCGCTGAAGAATTGAGACCACAACACCCTCAACCAGAAGCTTTCAACCTATGTGTATGTCAAAGGAAGAACAACCTAGTCAGTTCAACGTGGTAATGCTAAAAAAATCTTGTGTCACTTTAAAATACCATTCAAATCCAGGGAAAGAAAGGGAGACCTAATTGACAAACTTTCGTCTTTCATACAAGATTGCAAGTGCTTTTCTCCATCAGCTCAGGAGTGAACATAGGGATCCTTAATTTAGTGTGATTAACAGCCGGCAAAAACTTTTGGGATTTAACAGGAGACGGACAGTCAATTTTCTGCATGCCATTCCTCATTTTTACTGAAATGTTGTTAATTGGCGATAAACACAATGCTCTGTTAATACCACCCTAAGGTTTGTAGGGTAGCCTATAGTTAGCTAGGGATTTAGGAAATCTGTATGCTGCTTTAAGGACTTTGCAGGCGTGGTCCTGTGGTGTCGCACGGTATTTCTGAAGTTGTTTGCGAGCTATTTCCAAAATATTAATAGTTAATTCTGTAATTGAAAATATTGTGCTAGTGCTCGTGAATGAGAGTGGCCGTGTCCAAGTGACTACTTTGTAGCTAATTGTCGTGTATTACACCATGGGCTGTCATATTAAACCCCATCCTCACGGTGGCGCCCGGGGATACTGACTCAGTTAAAACGGTCGTAGAATGAATAAATACAACAGCACGGTATTTCCCACCCAGTAAAGAATCGGAATTAACAGTGATTAAATTGTATGATTATCAATAACTATCACTTCAAAAAAAAATATAATCAGATAAAAGAACTGATCGATACACGGCCACTCTCGGGGAATGCGTGACGGGCCACAGCAATTAAATTATTTTAATTCGCGTAAACATGTCTTCTTCTACTGCTTCGTCCTCGTAAAAGAAACAGACCTAAGGGGATTCTAAGTCATATATCGTTCGTGTTTTTCCGTGGAAAGAAGAGATATTTTTCCCTTAAAAATGTGAAATATAAGCAGTTATGTTTCCTGTCAATTTGTTGAAACGACGCATCTAAGGCTAATTTGCATACGGAGAATGAAATGGCGTTCTGATCGTCGACAAGGAAAAAAAAAAAATCAAGAAAAAGCGATTACCAAGTTTTCTCCTCATGTTTTCAAAAGTCCAACATTTAAAGGGTCTAATGACATTCGGTGATAACTAGAAACGTTAAAACTGTGGAAATTAGTCGATCAAATGGGGACCGTTACAATTCCAGCTTTGCTGTCAAAATGGCGAATTTTGTAACATTAACGGAACTTTGTACAGCGCGCAGAGAAGAGTGCCCACAAATTTTATTGCATTAAGAAGTAGACTGGTCTTAGTACTTCTGATTTATCATAGACTTGAGTCTGGGTCAGGTGCCACTTTTGCGAAATTACCGTTCAGTCTAGTTATGCAAATTACTTTTCCTGCTGAGCAAATTAAAGGTCATTTTAAAAAAATCATATCTCAGCCAACCTTCCACAGAATGCTACCATTAAACTTTGACACTGTTAATCAGAGTTAAAACTTTTGTGTGTAAAATAATCAGCTTATTCGGCTATGTAAGGTAGGTTTGACAGAGCCCTAAAGTTTCAGCAATATCGCACCACTTCTGACGTTAAACGGGCCAGTTTTTGGTGACCGAGAAAATCTTCCTGTAATATAGAGAAAAAATTGAGTTGGTCCAAACAAATGTGATATTTCTTCATTTTATAGGATAGTTATCTTCCACTGAAAAAATCAGGACAATCTGTGATACACCGAAATTTGCCTTATCGGTTCTTACGCGGACAGCCTCTTAAGGACTAAGAATGCGAAAACCGATACCCTTTTTAAGGCCCAAAGCCGAAAAATGACACCCTATTCAAGGAAAAACAAAATTATTAATAGACAGTCATATTGTAATTAATACTGTGGCTTGAAGAGGCGTTACGTGTATTTACCCGCTTAACGGCTATTAAACCTCTGTTGCAAAATCATTTTGTTAATACTTAGAAGGATACATCAAGTTAAAAAAAACCGTTTGTTTAGGCAGGCGTTTTCACACTCCAGTATTAGATAACACAATTAATCTACCCTATCTAAGGACCACACCAGGGACACAGAAACAAAAGGGTCAAAAAGAAAACCTATTTAAGGACTGAGAACCTCGAAAACCATACCCTATTCCGCGGCACGTACCTATATAGCCCATATATGGGAGTACCCCCCCCCCCCCGGGATCCAGACCCTCATATATAGCTCCTTATTTAGTGGAAAACGCTCAGGAATTGCAAACCATATGACCATGATGTTAGCAAAAACAGTGAGTCTATGCCTCTAATAATTTTTTTTTATATAATTTGCAAAAAAAAACGGTTACTTACACTGAACAAAAGAAACGAATTAGCAAGTTCATGCCTCCACAGAAATATACTCGTAGAAATTTTAGAATAACGTGACGCAGAATATAAGATCATGGGTCATTCAAGAGATGTTACACGTCAGGTCTGAGGTGTGGATGTTATACCTCAGATCTGAGATATGAGAGGTATAATGAATGTTTTTCTTTCAATGACGAGTAACAACAACTGTTTATTTACTACGGTTTTTAAGTGTCGGTATTATACTTTAAAAGTGAAATCTGTCGTAAACTTGGAAGGCATCAGAAGTAGATTCCAAAATATATATAAAATGTCGGCAAGTCCAGAACAACAAACCAATGATTGGTGCCGGATCTCCCAGTTGTAGACCTGGATCAGTACAATTAAACTTGTAGAAAAATATGAAACGGCAAACTGATCCTTACGGCAAGGCGATGAAGAAGTAAACAAAAACAAACAAATACATATTTAAACAAATTGCCAAATCTTTCGGTTTGAAAACAAACCTTCTTCAGGGGCTAAAAGAAAAATGAAAATAAAACTAAACGTTCCACTGGACGAATAAACGGATTTACTTATGTTTGCGAAAGGTGCAAATATGTGGTAAATTTGGAGCTCCAAATTTGCATTACATTTGCGCTGTCGGCTAAAGTGTGGGCAAATACATATATTTGCTAGATAGGTATTGATACGCAAAAATGAAGTAAATGTAATGGTTTGATACAAATTTGATACGTATTTGCAGCATGGGCAAATCTTCAACATTTCTACCAGTTTACTCAAATTTACATCCTTGGCAAAAATGACAGTTTTCACTTTACTTCAAATGCAGGCAAAAATATTGCAAAACCCCTAATTTGCAGTGGTATTTGCTCTTGTTTTTCCAGGATACCAAAAGAACACTTTTGCATGTGGTTTACTCGTATTTGCCTTAAGAGCAAAAACAATAAATTTCTACACATTTGGCTGTATCATAAATTTGCACATTTGCATCATAATTATCCATATTTGCAAGGGGAGCAAATATAGTGAGCTGCATAACATTTGCTGACAGTCAAAGGTGATGTGCATGTGACATTTCCTATATGTTTGATCCGTTTTGTGACTAAAGTAAATTTCCAATCTCAACTGTAACATTACATTGTTACAATAAAATTTTGTACACGCTGAGACTCCGCCCAGAGGTCCAACCCCTTACATGCATCTTTCCTGTTAACTGTTTTATGTGAACTGTCATTTTAATATAAAGGAATCAGAAACCAGTTAATTTTTTTGACAATTTTACATTCACAAATTTCTTCTGTTAGTCTTTTTACAGAACGAAATGACAGATAGTCTACCCTCTCATATACTTTAACTCAGGAAATCCCTATCTTTTCATACCTGAAGCATGAAAAAGGTGTCCCTTTCTGACAGCGCCCCTGGCATAAACCTTTCCCGGGCTACTAATTTAAAGCAAATACCCTAATTCAAATCTACTCGTTATTAAGGTCCAGTAGTCAGATCATTGATGCACTCTATTTCCTACAGTCAGGGCCATAGCCAGTATGAGGCAAACCGAGGCACTTGCCTCTGTCATTTAAGGTTTGATCCTGGCAGTGTTTTGTTTCAACGTAGTCATCATAAAGACCCCGAATAGCTAGGCGGGGAATTCAACCATGGATATTGCCTCAGTCCTTATTTTTTTCTGGCTACGGCCCTGTCTATCGTCTTAAAAATTCCTCTATTAACTTATGGGACAATGTACATCTTAACAAGTGGTATTCCCTTATGCACAGCAATTACCACAGGGGTCCTTAAACTAAAGATAACACCTATAAATGAGAACTATGTAGTGGTTGGATGGCTGTAAATTCATCTTCATTAATATTACATGATGTTCACTTCCGAGCTGAATTAGGGAACCAAATTACTTCATTGTACGTTGGTGTAAAATATTGTGTTTTTCAAGGGTTGTCATACATATACTGCAGGGTTCTTTCTATATTTCCGACAATATTTATACTGATTCTAGAATATTAGGGGCATATATCATACGGCACTTATTTGTTGTAGTTTTGACTGACCACCTAGAGATGACCACATCTCGATGGTGGGCTTCCTAAAAATGACCACATTTTGAAAACCCAACAGCCAATACTACAACAAAATATGGTGAAACTGCTCACAATTTTATTTGAACATTAACTCAGCTGACAAATTTATGAAAGGCTAATTTTTCTTACTCTATTGTTTGCAACCCTGAGTTTAAGTTTCACTGATTTTAATGTTGATTTTGAGTTTTACTGTTCATTAAGTACTACCTATTCAATCCGAAAAAGTCATAGCATTTTTGCTGGCTAAAATTCACCTGAGGCCTGGTTATTTGAACTTGGGATACAAGGAGGATCTACAGGAGCTACCGGTCGAATTGTCAAATCCTACCCGACAAAGCACCCCGCACCATAAACAATGAACAGACCTATATTGGGTTACAGGATCACAGGAGCTCTGAGTTGGCCTTAGATCATGAAAAGTCTAGAGCTATAAAGAAAAAACTAAGGTGGTGAAACAAATTAACATGCAGCCTTTAAACTTCTGGGCTGGGTTGCTCAAAGATGGGTTAAGATAACACAAGGTTAGGTTCAGTGGTCAGATCATTTACTGTATTTTTTGAACATCATACTAAAAAATCAAATTTGGTCCGAAATAAAAAGTTTTGTGGATTTCAAACTCAGTGTTGTGATTATTCACTTGTACATAATTTCCTCATGGCCATTTAACCAACAAACTTAATTCAATTTAAAACCAACAATTTTAGTTTAACCGGTATTTGTTGTAGTTTTGACTGCCCACCTAGAGATGACCACATCTTGATGGCGGGCTTCCTAAAAATGACCACATTTTGAAAACCCAACAGCCAATACTACAACAAAATATGGTGAAACTGCTCACAATTTTATTTGAACATTAACTCAGCTGACAAATTTATGAAAGGCTAATTTTTCTTACTTTGTTGTTTGCAACCCTGAGTTTGAGTTTCACTGTTCATTAAGTACTACCTATTCAATCCAAAAAAAGTCATAGCATTTTTGCTGCCTAAAATTCACCTGAATCCTGGTTATTTGATCTTGGGATACAAGGAGAGGGGTTGTGGCTTCCCCAAAAAATTCTGATGAAGAGAGGGCCTTCATATACAGGAGCTACCGGTCAAATCCCACCCAACAAAGCCCCCTTAAAAATGAACAGACCCCTACTGGGTTACAGGAGCTCTGAGTTGGCCTTGGATCATGAAAAGTTTAAAGCTATAAAGAAAAAACTAAGGCGGTGAAACAAATTAACATGCAGCATTAATTTTTCCTTCCAGGATGGGTTGTTTAAAGCTGGGTTAAGATAACCCAAGGTTAGTACGAAATATGAATTCAGATATGAAAGTTTTAAAAACAAATTTATTTGAATTCCTTTTGTCTACAATTTGGTGATTTGATACTTAAAAAAAGAGGGAAAATTATCTGACAAAGTGCTTTTGATTAAAAGGAAAAAGAAACGCAGGTTAAAATCTAACACTGGGTTAGTGCTAATCGGTCTTTGGAACAACTGGGCCCCGGTCTTTTTTTGGGTCCAATTCTAAATCACATAACCACTTCGAAGTGAGTCAATATTGGTACATAACCTGGGCATGTGTTACATTCCCCTTCTGTCATTTGATAATAGTAAAGCCTAGGGTCGCACAATGGGCAGGGATCTCCAATTACTAAAACTAAAAATTCAAAATGACACAGTAACTGTTGTATACAGTTACAGAGGGCCCACACTACCTCCCCTTTACATTAAGTAAATACACTACAACAAATCTACTGGACAAAGGTCCAGTAGTCAGATCATTTACTGTATTTTTTCTACATCATAATATTATTATTAAAAAGCTAACAATAACAAGGCCACCCACAGTACCTTAAATTTGGTAAAAAAAAAAAAAAAGGTTCTGTGCATTTCAAAGTCAGGGTTGAGATTATTCACTTGTACACAATTTCCTCATGGCCATTTATTCAAGAAACTTCACATCAAAACTGACAATTTTGTTCTTACCGCTATTTGTTCTAGTTTTCACTGACTATACCTAGAGATGACCACATCTTGATGGTAAGCCTCCTAAAAATGACCACATTTTGAAAGCCCAACAGCCAATACTACAACAAATGGTGAAATTGCTTTGTATTTCATATAATTTGTGAATAGAAACTCAGCACAGACATGAATGAATAATTTCTTTGCTGCTCTTTACAACCCTGATTTTGAGTTCAATATGATTTGTCTTTTTAAACTGCTCAAACAGACTGGCAAGATTTATATCAGCCTTCACTCAACAACAATAACATCAGGTGCATTTCTTCACTTAAACCTAAACTTCTTAGACCAACGGGGTTTACACCATCAATATTATTATACCCTTTCACTAAATGAGCCGAATTTTAATAGATTTATTTAGAATAGGAATTCACACGGTAAGATACCTTTTTGATTTTCCTTTTTAAATAGGAATATGATATTTTATAATTGCTGGACAAAAAAAAGGTTCCAGCTAAAAATTTGTTTTGAGCAGTGAGAGAAGACATGAAATAGTAAATCTCAACTTTGGATCTGTCTGAAGGCATTTTCTTTGCCCTTCCACAAAATCACTTTCTACTTTCACTTTGCCACTAACTTTTGCCATGACTTAGTAACGCCAAGTGAAAACATAATATCTGAGGCATATTTCTTAAGCTATATGTCAGTGCTAGTGAGCAGTCACGGACTGCTGTTTTGAAGCGGCATCCGACAGCAAGATAGCCTTTCCAAAATCAATGAGCATTGGGTGGTACATATTGTTTACCTCTGTAAGAATAATGTTGTCACTCTTTATATCTCTGTGGGGAAACCTCTATGAGTGCAAATGTTCTATAGCTTCACACAATTTCAGTACATTATGTTCCCGCAGAACACTGTGAAAGGGACATGGATTTACTTAGCAGGGCACGGCACAAAGAACAAGAAAAATAATATTGTAAAGATGGTAAAAATATAACCCAAGGAAGTACATGTGAGGTTTCTTTTTTGTGACATTTACCCCAAACAGATGGGGTATTGATGGATGGGAGCGTTCAGTATATAAGCTTCAATTCTGTCATCTTGTGAAGAGGAAAAAATGATTACTGTAAATAAATTGAGACCCACTGGAATACCCCTGTAGCATTTCTTCTTGAACAGACCACAAACAGCTTCCCCATGTTGAACCTGTATTTCATTGACCTCTTTATCTTTTGGAGAGTTCAGGTGATGCAACTCAATTTCAAGAACATTGGAAATAAGTCCAGTACCACTCAAGGAAAAATCTGAAACAAATGTACAAGAAAGTCACTAAACCCACTAAAAATAACTGTTAATTCTACCTTTATTGATAATATTGTGAAATTAAATGAATTGTGTTACTTGTGTTGCCATTATCTTTATGAACATTATAAATACACATGTGGCACATTTTAGCATTTTTGACCCTTGGACTCAGCTTACATGTACAGCTGTATCATTATAAACTATTATAAACAAAACAACCTTGAATTGTATATGAAAACATGACAAAACAAAACAGAAAAAAATGACAGTAACGCATATAAAATAAAGGCTCCACCCTACCCCTGTCAAAATCAATGGTACATGTACAGGTATTACGCTCAACATGTCAATATAGCGCCAGAGGTAGTATAAATTACTCAAGCAATTAATCTTGAGCTACTTCTGCCAAATATCAATAAATTAGCATTTTAACATTGCATAACTACATATTTTACTGACTTAACACCACTTAAATTTTTCAACAAGGCTTTTTTCAGCTGGATCACTACCATACGCACGCGACACGCGTGCACATACATGCTACAAATGTAAATATGGATGCAAATGTAGTTTATTCCCGGTTATAACATAGATGTGGCAGTAGAAGCACGATATACAAAGCAAAATAAATCGACTTTACCTTTTAAATTTCGAATATCCTTGAGAAGAAATCCAGCAACATAGGCAATCTCTTCCTCCCGCCAAATCGCCAAAAGACCGCGCGCCCGATTTCCCAAGCATTTGCGCCTCAGTGGTGCTGGTCAGCGACAGTCTGCATAACCGTTCGAGAACGAGGCACAACAATTGAAATTCGTCGACCGTTAACACGTTCCACTGCCATCGATTTGTCATCAGCTTTTACTTCGTACGTTTAACGCCATATTTATCAAGAGGTTTCGAATTTTCCTTCTTTGTGGGGTTGACTGTCGAGTATGGAGGAATCGGGCAGTCTTATTTGTTCGAATTTATCGAACGAATGTGTCCTCGAAGAACAAATAAAAATAATCGCTCGAACTCGAGGGAACTGCATACTTATAGATCCTTCGACGAAAATCCACCATGAAAGACATCTACATCGCTCCATCGGCGACGATCAAGTAGTAACGAGTGGATCCAAGAAAAGCAGCCGTTAGTACTTAGTAAATAGACTTCGGTGAATCGATGCTGTTTTAATTAGCAGACATTGTAAAACTAAGAAGAGGCAGGAGAAATGTTGAGGACAAACAAATGCTAAGGGAGCAACTAATCGGGAGTAAAAGAAATGCTCAGTAAGTATAAGAAAGTTCTTTGTTACTGTTAAGCCATTAATGATGCTATTTGATAATACCTACATTTGCATTCCAATATTCAGTAATCAACAAGGACCACCTCTACTCCTGAAACTTTATTTGTCCTGTTGTTGTAAAAAATACCGTAATCTTTTGTTTGGTTGTTCTCTTCAGATAAATGGTCTTGGAAAATTTAATAAGAATTGAAGCAAGTGTTAATTCCCCTCTATTAGGCCAAAATTAACCTTATCCTCTAGTGCCTACTTTCTCCAAAGGCTTTTCCAAAGGCTTTTCCAAAATTTAAAAGGGGAGTAAAGGCAGTGACTGCCATGGTGCTGAAAACATATAGTGTAGCTAGAATTTAGATCATGGTACCCTGCTTTCACTGATTGTTTTTTATGATCACCCCATGTAAGGGATTCTGGAATCCGGGAAATTTTTGCTTATGGAATCCAGAATTCAGGCAATTTTTGTTGCGGAATCCTAAATTCTGAGCTTTGAAACCTGAAATACAAGTCAAACGGTTGGAATCCAGAAACCAAGTAATCCACCGAAAAAGGTTCCGGAATCCGCAGCGTGGAATCCAGAATCTAAAACTGTCTTGGATTCCCTCGTATGAGGCAATTATAGTATAATTAAACTTTTGTTCCCAAGATACACTGTAAGTGATGGCAATATTGCAGAAGAAGCAGCTCCATGAAGTTTTAAGTAATATGTCAATAATGTTGTTATGGTAGTGATGTAGTGGGACACTTACTATAAAATTAATACAATGATTTACCTGGAGTCAATTGTCTTGTTACAAACGGGTTTCTCGCATTCATTTTTTCATTTTGTTTTTGCTCAAAGAAGGTCTTAGTTTTAACGGGTACAGTGTAATCAGGATTATGATGACCGCTTGGGGTTAGATTTGAGACATGAAAGTTACGAGCCAGCAATTTGTTGAAACTAGTTAATTTTGATATCAGTTAACTCAGAAAATAAGTAAGTTTAGTCACCTAGTGTGACTGCAGCCAGTAATAATACATGTAATATCTAATAGCAACCTTTTTTCCTATAAAAGGCTAGAATATTTAGACAGAAAAGGACAATAGTATTTTTCATGACAAGCATCTACAGCTTTAGTTTCAGTATTAATGGTCTCAATTATGTATAATTTCTGTTTGTTGCAGAAAAAGCTGAAGAGACAACCCTTTTCCAGTCAACCTCTATTTTGAAGAAGGATTGTTGTAAGTTCAAAGCTTGTATAATTGTGGAGTACATGTCTTCAGAACAAGGCAATACAGACCAAGGAGATGACAAATCCGAGAAAAGTGCTTTGCAGGAGGCCTCTAGCATGGAGGAGTCAACAACTTAGCCTGTAAAAACCTCTTTGCGAAGCTGAACAGTAAAGCAAAATTAAAACAGTCACATGTAAGCTTGTCATCACTCAATGACAATAGAAAGGACGAATGGCTTCTCCTCAGAGCAGGAGGCACCAGATAATGCTCCTGAATTTGCTTTGTGATAAGGAAATATAAGTTAATCCAAGGCTCTTAAAGAAATTCCAGATTATTTATGACTGGTCATACTTACAGGTACATGTACATGTAGCTCTGCAAATACAGTAATCCTTTAATCACTCTCTGTTTATGACACTTTTTTTTAGAAAAAGATAAATCTGCGTAAACAGTACAAATCCTGATGGTGTTGATTTGTCCTGAGAATTCTGGTGGCAGGTAGATCAAATTGGGTGATGTGATAAATTTTTCATTAGAATCCTTTGGCTATTATTTGCAAGTAATGTACCAGTCAGCAGGTTAAAAAGGCCAATTAATGTACAAATGTTTCTTTTAAATCTGTTTGCTTAACTGCAGGCATTTGAGTTCTGCTGGCACCACTTCACAGTACATTTGTACCGATTACAGCAATTGCAACTGACCTGCTTGAACAAAAAAACAAAACAAATTTAGGTACACCCTGCTTTTTGTCATGATTTATTACGGAATTTTGCAAAGGATTGCAACATGACTGAAGAAAAAGAGTAATGAGAGACAGCAGTGTAGTTATTTTGCAGGCTAGCCAGATCAACCTTTTGTACTACATGTACATGTATACTGAGTTTAAAATAATTATTAGCTTCTTTCATTGGGACCAACTACAGTGACAATGGTAGTGTTGACATGCTGTGGAATACTTATAGCTGGTCATTACTTTCATGACCCTCAATTTTCTTAGAACGGGGCAAGTACTAGAAGCTCCGGCTGGTACTTCCTCTAAGAGCATATCCAATACTATGCAGGAACCATTAGCAACAAAAATGAAGTTAAAGAAGTCTGATCTGAATCTGAATAGCTATATGTACCTAAACTATTTCTTCCTTTGCTAAATGCTATAACCCAGTTGTTATACCAGCAAAAATTGTAAATTGGTAGCAAGAATTAGGCCTTTCATTCTAATAGAGCCTAAAGAAAAAATGCCACCAGAATCAAATTTTGTTTAATCTGTAAATAGCAATAAATACAAAAATACTAATTATTTATTAAAATGGGTGTCTTGAGGGTTCCATTTAGTTGGAACAGGATTTTGTCCTTAGATACAAAAGTTTAAGTAAGAAATAGTCTTGTCATAAGTAAATATTGGTCCAAGGGTAAAAGGATTTTTAACCTGTTTCTGAGTTGCAAAAACCTAAACAACTGAAATAGGTTTGAGGCAACTCTGAAACACCTACAGCTGTATGTAGAATATCTTACACATATAGATGAAGAACACTTTTCTTATAATATTAATAGTTAGTAATGATCTGATAGAGCAAAGAGTGGAGACAAGTAAACATCAACGAACTGTAAAATTGGGAATTAATATGAAGAGCTGTATGTACAGCTTTATACTGTAGTTTGTAATGTCTGTAATGTGTAAGCCACTTTGGTTTATGGAATAAATCATTTGAACATTAATGGGAGGTCACTGCTAGAATTTCTTTCAGTAACTTTAATGTTTGATTAATTATGGCCACTTGTTAAGAACCTGAAGTGAGCCATATTATAATTAAAAATATTTTTAAAATTTTATCGCATTTGCTACAACCCAAGCAAACTCGTTTAAACCTTGGAATTTACATTTGCTACTGGAGAAAACATGCTCAATTTTATGGGTTTGATGACATTTGCTAACCAAATTAAAGTCAGAATTTGATTATATTTGCTACCTGAGCGAAAAATTGTACAATACTAACAGTTTGATCAGATTTGCTGCCCAAGGAACTTTGTTCAAAACTCGACTTTTGACCACATTTGCCGCTACAAGCAAAATCTTGTGTTTGATCAAATTTGCACACCCTAGAAAATTTGTTCAAAGTTTAGGTTTTCTAACATTTGCTTCGTGAGCAAACATGTTTAATACAAAGATTTTGGTTACATTTGCCATGCAAAGCAATCTGGTTCAATTATGAAAATTTGATCACCCATGATAACCCAAGCAAACATTGTTCAAATTAGATACTTCGCTCACATTTGCAAAGCTGCGTAAACGTTCTGAAGATAACAGATTTACATGCTTTTACACCTAAAGCAAAAGCTGTGCAAAACAGCAGATTTGCGCTATCATTTGCGTAATGTGCAAATATAGTTCAAAGAAACATATTTGCCTACACATTTGAACCATCTGCAAATGACCCTCAATTCCATGGCTGCCCATTATCTTTGCACCAAGATGTAAATGTTGTGCAAATGTGGCATTTACCGTCATTGCTATGGATAGCAAATCTAGTGCAATATCAATCTTTGCTCTTGCGCAAAATTGTGCAAATGTGGTATTTGCTACACATTTGCTGTAATTTGGCTACCCTAGTAAATCCATTTTTTCGTCCAGTGTTCGTTACAAATAAGGATTTGAAAATGCGGCAATAAAAACAATGGACTGTTATTGGTAAAGAACTTGTTAAATATCTGATGCCAACTGAAAATAAACTATGACATCATCCTATCTTAATGAGATATATGACGTCATCGGCGTTAATTTATGCTAGTCAAAAACTTAATTATATCCACAAAATAGGCACTAACCGGTCCCTCCCCCACTTCTCGTTTTCATGTAAATGTTGCCCGTAGCAAAGGCAATCCAACATTTGTCTAGGAGGACTGCTATTGCCCTCTCTTTGCATAACAACAAAAAATCTTTTTCTTCAGCGTGGATCACGTGTTTCGTTTTGCCCTTGTCGGCGTGCTCATTATACTTGAGCGGAGAAACAAATAAAGCTTAAAAGTCTTAGAATAGATGGTAACCCGAGGAAACGAAAACGCGTCGTAATTTGTAAACAACTTTTCCCTGCCAGAAGCCCCCCTGTCCGCCCTCGCGGCAAGCGAAAATGTTTCCGCCAAAAATTAATGCATGCGTACTATGCGTTCGCGTCTTATGTAAGACACAAAGGTCATTTATACGAAGTTTTTCTCGCTTCGCTAAGACGCGTCGTATCTAATAACAGGTGTTAAGGGCTGTTCAAAATTAAGACGCGTCTTAGCTTAGTCGCGTCTTATTCTAGACGAAATCATAATGTGCCGTTTATACGAAAAGTTCGCGTCTTATGTTAGACGCGTCTTATTTTTCCTCGTATAAATGGCCCTATTATATCATTACTTCTGAAAATTTGAACACTCTAGAAAAATTATTTTAACCAGTTCAGAACTTACAGAATTTGCAGAACTAATACTACTCGCGGGTTTTTACTGTGTGAAACCTGATGGTGAAGTTAAAATATTTAATTGTTTACTTCACACAGTTTATTCACCTTAATAATGATAAAAATAATAGTTTCGATTGACAAGTTGTCCTTTTTGTCTACCTTTCATTGAAAAATAGAGGGAGTCGCAAGGTAAAAATGGTTTCCGTAAATTTGAAAAGAAATTGGAGAAGGATTCTACTGGACCTATTAAAGTTGACACGTTAAAGTTCCAGCTGCAAAGGATCCTTTCAGAAGCAAACAGTGTGTCGGAAGAGCTAATCAAATTCATAAAAGCCCGAAAGCAAAAACTGGCAGATATCGTAAATGACACTTGCAGAAAAGTTAATGATGTTAAAGACGAGTGTGATCTCCAATTCAAAAACATGGAAGGTGTCCTAAAGCAGAGTGCAGAGCAACTGGCCAAAAAGGTGCAGGATGGTGAATTTGACGCGGAAATTGCTCGCGATATGGAAAAAGAGGGTGTGCGAGAAAGAGCTTTGGAAAATTATTGCAAACGCCTCAATTCTGAGCTTGCCAAAATTGTGAAAGATGACAAGCAATTAAAAGAAATATCATTGGCCATTAACAACAGCCTAAAAGAAATTGAAGAATTGCCTGTCCCAGTTTCAGTTACAGTTGACTACATCTGGCAAGAAAAAGATTTCAAGTTGGACAAACATTTCACTTTTAATGACGATAATTTTCATTCACGCTTGACCAAACCCAGTTTTTTTTACAAGATGCTCGGATATGGAACAATGGCTGCCATTGGTAAGTACAAGTGTTGGGTAGTCATATTATACGTATCCAAGAGTTGACTCTCTCTTGACTCAATACAGCTGCCTCAATTTTAAGTTTTAACTAATGGCGGAGCTCCACGCGCGTGAAGCGGAGCACCATGGGTAAGAAAATTTGGCAATCTACTCATCCGAGAAATTTTGGTAATCACGTGACCGTACGCCCAACCGACTGTCTGTCCGCACCACAGGCATACCAATGTAACATAACTCAACCAACATGTATTGCAACCAAAATAGAACTCGAGGTTATTTTGGTGGGAAATCGTATAGCCACCCGCGTCTTGTGAAGCAGAGACAACTAAAGAGTCAATGAAGACGAAAACGGAGAGCGGAAATTGTTTCTGTATCCTTGTTGTCTAAAGTATTAAGCTTAGATTAATTGTCATGTCCACAAATTTGGAATATAGAAAAAATAAAGTCGGTGACAGTAGTAGGGCTTCAGCAAAGATAAGCCTCGTTGGTGGGTTCCCCTTGAGTTCCGTGTGGGTTCCCTCGCAAAAAGTGGGTTCCCTTTATTAATATGCATAACGGTCGAGTCTATGACGTCATCTATTGTGATAACCTAGGGAAAAAATGGGTTCCTCCATACTAATTAAGTGCCTAGTCAGTGTCTTCCTGCATACTAATTCGGTATAGGTTTACTAATAAGCGTCACTCTACTACAATAGGAACAATAGGCTTGCCTAGACTTGCCCGGTCTCTTTTAACCCTGATTGGCTCATGTAGAATCTATTATGTCTCAAAATAAAAGCGGGCTCTCCATTCAGCATATTACTCTTGCAATCGCTTTGCAGCTAGACCCAAGGGAGCACCTTGAAAATAGTCAAAGAAATCAAGCTATCTTTTTTTTTTTTTACCTCGTTTCCCTCCTCAATTTTTTTAATTCCCGCTTCCACAATTTTATTATTTTCGCTCCTCATTCGTGAATTCCCTCCTCCACAATTGTAATATTTTCCCTCTATTTTTTTTATTCCCTCCACCACAACTTTAATATTTTCGCTCAATTTTATCATTTTTCCTCCTCAATGTTTTTATTCCCTCCTCCACAATTTTTTATTATTTTCCTTCCTCAATGTTTTTTATTCCCCTCCGCCACAATTTTAATATTTTCCCTCAATTTCATTATTTCCCCTCCTCGATGTCATTATTCCCTCCTCTACAATTTTATTATTTTCCCTCCTCTTCCTCCCCCTCCTCCTCCTCACTTCTATTGTTTTCCCTCCTCCACCTCCTCATTTTGTTTTTCCTTTTCCTCCTCATTTTGATTGCTTTGTTAGGGTCGATGTAGGGTCGATGTGGGGTCGATGTAGGGTCGATGTAGGATCGTTATTGTTTTCCCTCCTCCTCCTCCACATTATTATTGTTTTCTCTCCACCACCACCGCCACCACATTTCTATTGTTTTCCCTCCATCGCCAGCACATTTTTATTGTTTCCCTCCTTGAGTTTGGCCTTTTAGGCCTGATTTTGGCCTCTTTGGCCTTTTGAGGGAAGCAATAAAAATGTGGTGGCGGTGGTGGTGGTGGTGGTGGAGGGAAAACTATAGAAATGTGGTGGCGCGGTGGTGGTGGTGGTGGTGGTGGTGGAGAGAAAACAATAATGATGTGGAGGAGGAGGAGGGAAAACAATAACGATCCTACATCGACCCTACATCGACCCCACATCGACCCTATCAAAACAATCAAAATGAGGAGGAAAAGGAAAAACAAAATGAGGAGGTGGAGGAGGGAAAACAATAGAAGTGAGGAGGAGGAGGAGGGGGAGGAAGAGGAGGGAAAATAATAAAATTGTAGAGGAGGGAATAATAACATTGAGGAGGGGAAATAATGAAATTGAGGGAAAATATTAAAATTGTGGTGGAGGGGAATAAAAAACATTGAGGAAGGAAAATAATAAAAAATTGTGTTGGAGGGAATAAAAACATTGAGGAGGAAAAATGATAAAATTGAGCGACAATATTAAAGTTGTGGTGGAGGGAATAAAAAAATAGAGGGAAAATATTACAATTGTGGAGGAGGGAATTCACGAATGAGGAGCGAAAATAATAAAATTGTGGAGGCGGGAATTAAAAAAATTGAGGAGGGAAACGAGGTAAAAAAAAAAGATAGCTTGATTTCTTTGACTATTTTCAAGGTGCTCCCTTGGGTCTAGCTGTAGAGTTAATTTGTATTCAACTTTGGGCTTGCGAACTCGCATGATTAACTGATTAACCGTGCGTGAAAATGACAAGACTTTCATTTCCTCGAGATAGAAAGGAGAAAACGGTTCTGTAATAGTCAGACAAACCTGAAATAAAGAGTTTACAGCTCGATTCGACTTGCATGTTTGGAGCAATGTTTAAAGAATATTGGTGATAGTAAGACTTTTTCCTTAGCAAAGCGATTGCAAGAGTAATATGCTGAATGGAGAGCCCGCTTTTATTTTGAGACATAATAGATTCTACATGAGCCAATCAGGGTTAAAAGAGACCGGGCAAGTCTAGGCAAGCCTATTGTTCCTATTGTTTTAGAGTGACGCAATGTTCTGAATGTTTCTATGTTTTTTCTTCAGTTCAAAATTCCTCAGGGTACGGCTCTTTGCGAACTGAATCGCATACTTCCTCTTATTCTTTATTCCTTTCTTCCACTCTACCGTCATATACGGGATATCCGTTTCTCTTACTCTTTTTCTTCTAATAGGCGTATGATCATAAACAACATTCTTGACAAGTCCCTTCCAATAATCATACTTATCGTCAATGTTGCTGAAAATGTCTCCACCGTGCCAAGGGCTTCACTCATATACTGATTAAGCTTTTCCAAATCAGTGTTCTTTGTTTGTCGGAAGATTGTAGTCTCGGTATTATGTTTCTGAACTTTCTCCTTCAATTCGCCATGAATTAATCGATGATCACTAATTTCGGGCTCGTAAGTCCCACATTCCTTGAACAAATCAGGATGATTCGTAAGAATAACATCCAAGAATGACTTAGAATGAGCAGTGATTCTGGTTGCTTCGTTGATCATGCAGTGAAAGTTGTTCAATTCCTCTAAATCCCTTAATCTTTTTCCTTCACCACAGTTGGCTCTCAATCTATTCATATTCAACTTACCCAGAATAACAACAGTTTGCTTTTGAAAACACGCCCACTGGCATATATCATTTGCATTCACTCCTCGACTGTTCGCAGATACGATTTCTTTTCACTTCCGGTTGTTTGCCTAGGCGACCTATAAATTGAGAGAAATAGTATATCGTTCCTTCCTATCTTGGATGCAACAGCAACTGCTTGTAGGGTCTATACCTTTGGGTATAGGGTATATACCTTTAGTACGGCCAGTCTCTGGAAGGTAACGACGAAGCGAAGTAAGGCTTTAAGTCCGCCTCTCTTTTTTCTCTGTTTCCTATAAGATTTACTATGAGGCCCGCATAAGATCGCATAAGATTTATTGTGAGGCCCGTACATCCCCAGCAGTAACTGCTTTTAATTGGAAATACGTATTTGAACGATTGTTTATCGAATATATTTATATTTAGTGAACGTGGACCCCACTTTTTAAAAGAAAATCGAGTCTAGTGAAAAATCTTGCTTTTATCTTTCAATTAAAATTCTGTTAGCGTTTGTCCATCAGTATAAATATTTTCCATGGTATATCGATGGAACAAAAGTCCGAAACTAAAAACAGTACACTACAATAGTTTCGGACTACTTAACAGAACTTTCTGAAATCTATTTAGGGTTCGTATTACGTCAGTTTAAGTACATTCTCCTGTTCGAGTCCTATCAAAGTGATGTTTTTTGTGTTGTTGTTGTTTTTTCTAAGTGTTCTTTCGTTCTTTTTGTTACGATATTAATAAAGTGTAATTGTTAACCGCCAAGGGTAAGTAAGTTTTTACAATTTATGACCAACTGAACCCAGTTTCTAACTACCACTTGTCTACTAACAGACCTTATTCACGATACCCGCCATCTTTACATGTTCTTATCTCCCACTGGTTTGTAAATATATTTGCACTTCATTTGGCATTATTAATCCAAAACGATCAAAGTACTCTCAATTGCGATCATCATTATGTTTCTAAAACACACACGATGAGTTCCAGCACAGGTCCTGTTGAATGCTCCAAATTAATGCTCTATACTGCAATGAATGAGATACCTTTAAAAGGTGAGGTTTAAAGCTCTAATTTTGCAAACAAAATTATTTACGATCAGTTAATTCGAGCTTTATAGTAATTATTAGTTAAAGCTAGATACAGGTTTTTCTACAGTAGCTACCACAGAGGAAAAAGTATGAGTTAAAAATCTTACACATAGAAAACTGCGCCTGTAATTAACAACGGTGCCAAAGGACCAATAATTGAAGGGATTAAAAAGGCCCACAGAGAAAAGTGTACCTTTCGTAGCTTTCTTTAATAAAAAGTATTATTAAATAACCCGTGAAAAATTTACCTCATGTTGATGTTATATTTCAGGTTCTGCCGTTGCTGTTGCTGGAGCCCTACCATTGACTCTACCCATTGCTGCAGGTAGTTTTATAAGTGTTAAGTTAGTGTTTCTTTATAATTTCATTAAACTGCAACATATTTAACAAATAGATTCCATGTTGTCGTGCGTCTGTTCAGTTATAGATCACAGATGACGTCAAAATATAGCAAAATGGTAAAGAAGTGGCACACTAGCCGCAGGCGAATGTGTTACTGATGTTTTTACCAAATTTTGACGTCTTCTGTGATCTATTACTTAACAGCCCCACGGAAACATGGAATCTATTGGTTTTATACAATTATCAGAAAAGTAAAAAGACCGATACACATTACCTGAATCGTACCGCTTGATTGTTCGAGGATTTCTGCTAGTTTAGGCATATTTTAAGTCCCAAACGCTATTTCTCGTTTCCTGCTTCTTATTTTTTTGTTACTCTTATTTGTATACGGTTTGTGCGACAAATTGTCCAACGTCTTCACTTGCTTAAAGAGAAATAAAGGCGAAAACATTTTGCAAAACAGCGAGTCTCTCGTAACGATGACACACGATGGCAACTGTTGTGAAGTTTTCTTGTAGTTTAGGTATTCTCAAGTTGTCATGAACTCTTTTTGGCTCCATTTCTCCAGGTTTCGTCCTAGTAAATAGCTCCTGCTAAACTTTTTACCAGGCTTTCACTTGCTTATTGAAAAATCGAAATAATCTCACAAAAATTTTAAAAACCGCGCTCCATGTTGAACAAAACAAAGAAAACAAGTTTACCGTGACGTCATCCATGTATCTGAACGTTCAAGAGAGAATGATCTCTTGGTATACTCTGATAGATCATGGTTAACGACCAATCACAAAGCGCGTAACATTCACATCGTTGTATAAACGTACATAGATACATATGTACGTGCACACCAATGCCAGCAAATCTTTGAAAAAAAAAACAAAAAACAAAAAAAACAAACAAAAACAAACAAAAACAAAAAACAAAACAAAACAACAACAAAAAAACAGTAGTTTCTCTAGCAACCTTTGTGGCATTACAGGTGTGGTATGGAATCCCTAATGAAAGGGTTCCCAAGTCTCCACTAAATAGTGGGTAAGGTGGGGAGGGAGGGTGTGTGTAAATGAGAGTGTTGTAGGCATTAAAACAAATAAAATTGGTTAAAAGTTAAATAGTTAGAAAAAGCACCAATATTGAGCGACCAACAACTGCAATGCAGCCACGTCCAACACAAATATACAGTGCAAAGTAAAATGTTAAAAGTTAAAAACACCGATATTGAGCGACCAACAAACCATGAGACAAATTGTTTTTCAAACAGTCGACCATCTCATATGAATGAGTGTCTGGGGTGTATATTAACTATAAGTTTGCTGAAGTTTTCCTCTTATTTGCTATAAAAAAGCTAATATTTCTTGATCTTATTATAACTTTCTTAACAGGTTTGACCGTAGGAACAGGTGTAGCTGGCCCAGTGATTAATCGTGTCATACCGTTTACTGATCCTTGTAAGTGGGTAAAGTACTTTTGGCCTGCAAGCCAAGAAGAGATTACAGCTGTTCAGGAGTTTGTCCGTACTAAAGCCTGCATTTTACAACAGGTAAGACGGGTGGTTTAATTACAGACAAGCCCGGTCAAGCGTAGCGCCCAAGATTCCATTAATGAATTTATGAATCAAAAGTTAAATCTGTTGGTAGTTGTAGATTTCAGATTCATCTGTGCATTCTTACAAGCGTAATGAACCGTGAATGGTCGTGAATTCACACGCGAGGCAATTAATTCAATATCTACCAGAATTTGATGTAAAGGTCTTCGAAGCAGTTGTTATAACCATTCAAAGATTTTCAATCTCACCATATACAGAGATATTCTCATAAAAAAAAAATTCGCATGCAGGAATGCCGATTTGAATTTGACACTTGTTACAGGAACGACCACTGGATTCTTTTTTGAAATAATCAATTCATTAATGGTATCTTGAGGGGTACGCTTGACCTGCCTTGACTGTAACTAACAATCAGAAATGTCAATGATAATGATGATGATTTTGTTGTTGACTATACTGATGATGATGATGATGATGATGATGATGATGATGATACTCCTGCTGGCTGGCTGGTTCAAAGAGTCAGTACGTGTGCACATACAGCTATTTCGAGAAAGGTTGCCGGAAAAAGTGCTCGAGACTATCTCGAAAGGTAATGTGGGTGGTTTTGAGTTCACTGTTCTTCAAAGAAATTTGAAAGAATGGCACGAGAGGCCATGGTCGTATGTTTGCAAGTTGTATGAAAGGAAAACAAAAAAGTTTGGTTGACAGCGACAGTGTCAGGAATAGCGTATTGATCATATTCCATATTACCTTTCGGGATTGTCGTGTGCACTATTTTCCCGACAAACTTTCTCAAATGATGATATAAAGCGCAAGAAATTTAAGGATATGTTAGAGATATGAAGTTTCACGAATGTGAGGAAAATCAATGGTGCAGGACGAATGTACAGCATTATTTCAGAAAGCTTGCTCTTGGAGAATGACCCTAAAATTCGATATTTGAGTTTTGAAGACCACTACATATCCATTCATTTACTTAAAGAAAAAACGTATCAGAAAAAATCATTAAAAATGCAAGCGATGAAGTATAAGAGTAGAATGGTTATTAGACCGGATAAGTGAGCTGATATTCGACCTGATATATTGAATATTTTTTTCCATGCTTGACACAAGAAAATTCAAATACAATCTTTTTTTTTTCTGGAGATCACTAGGTGGCCAATGGATTTTGTGTTACAGGGTCTTGGAAAGTTTACTTGCGACATTAATACCTTCTGTCGAAGAAGTTGCGTGAGTGGTTCTGTGACGCCAAGAACATAGGGAAGATAAGCCAAGCCAGAGGCTTTCTTTTAACCCATTCTATATAAAAATGTCCTTATTTATAGTTCTTCTGATGACGGGGTAGATTCTATGGGAGATTTTTTGTGATGCTGGGTATAAGAGCCCGTAGATAGATAGCCATTAGGTCCTAAAGTTAGCGAAATAATAAATCTCAGATGACTTTCCTTTCACTTTGCTGGAATATATAATGCGCACTTTGAAAGAGATGATGCAAGAACTTGACTTCTTCCCAGGGTTCTTTCCTTAGGGAAGCCGGGCCGGAAAGGGTTCTCACATTGCTAAGAGGCAAGCCCCGAGGACGAGGGTGACAGGAATCGGGAAAAATTTTAAGGAAAAAAGTGTCCCATAATGACATAACTTCTGTGTATCTACTTAGAATCTTGAAGAGCGCACCTCCAGTTATAATGTAATAATGCAAGTAAATTTGCCCCCAGGGGACTAAAACGCTCGCCTATGCAGTTGTTTCAAAACATGATCCATCTATTTCCCATTTCTAAAGAATGAGATGAGATGTCTAGTCTGAATATGGCCCTAGTAAGGGTGTTGACTCCGGCAGATGGAGTCAATATAATTTTTCTCAAAGTTGCATTTCGCATTAATTCTGCTTAGCCAGTCTCATAAGCGACATTAAATGGGCTATACATACATACATACATAACCTTTATTATAGTGTCTAGTCGTTCTAGTGCCTAGCTATTGGACCTTATTGGGGACACCTTTAAAACGAAATTACATCATTAGAAGAAATTAATTAAATACTCTAAAACATATAACAAAAGCCGGAAATTTACACTATTGAAGCTAAGTACTCTTTTACACTTTAAAACTAAGTTCTAAATTTACTCTTTAACACTTTGAAGCTAAGTTCTAAATTCACAATATAAAAACTAAATACATATATGAGCTCGGAGGCTAAAATGAATTAACTAAACTCCCACATCCTTCAAGAAATGATGTTACATCCTTCTTATTTATCATTGTCCTAAAAGTTGCCAAAGTTCCAATATTTCTCTCCCCCTTGCTTAATTTTGACCTCAATTGCTGTCTGAGAAATCTGAGAGAATGTCTTCCATAAGTAACAGTTTTAAACCGAGGTAAGACAAAATCTGCATTTGTTAGGTTATATCTCTTGCTATTAGTATTCTCCCTCGTTGATATTAAAAGTATCCGCAATTTGGTTAATTGTTCATTTGTTTTTTACTTTAAACATCAAAATGAGTATATCCTGCAACCTCTATTTTGTAAAGTAGTTAACTTAGCTCTTTTCAGCAAGGTGTCATAACTTTCGGTAGTAGTATTATACACTAATCTTAAGGCTCTTTCTTGTAGACGCTCCAATTTACGACTATCAGATGCCGTGCAAAAATGCCACACTAGATGGCAGTAGGTCAGGTGTAGCATGATAGCTGATTTGTACAAAAGTAACTTGGCATTTACTGGGATAAGATTTTTGAGCCTTCTTAATATTCCTATCATCCCGCCAACTTTCTTACACCACTACGTCTATGATCTCTAAAGTTTAGGTTTTCATCTGGGTTTACACCTACGATCTTGATGGATTGCGACTGTTCGACTTTTTCGCCACATATATCCAGATAAACGTTCCTTTCTCCTTTTGGATTTCCCAGAACCATAGCTTGATATTTATCGCAATTGACTTTTAAAAGATTATCTTGATACCATTTAGTCATCCTCTCTCCATTGTCCACCAGTATCTTCTCCACGCTTTTCGTTGTTTCATTTGCTACAAAGACCTGATGGTCATCTGCATACATCGAGACGTTGGCGTTTGATATTATGTTAGGCATATCGTTCTGGAAAATATTCCACATAAGTGGTCCAAACTTGTGGACATCCTCTCTTCACCCCAACCCAGTCACTTGTTACAGAACCTATCCTTACTCTATTCTCTCTTCCCTGAAAATATGATCGTATGAGCTGTATGGCTTTATCAGAGAAATTGTAGGCCTGCAGTTTATTTATGAGCAACTGTGGGCTAAGAGAGTCAAAAGCCTTGCTCATATCCGATGACAATATGCCGACAATTTTCTTACTGTCTAGTTCTGCTCTCCATGTTTCGGTCAGCCTTATCAGCTTGGTCTCACAGCTATTCTTTGCACGATAGGCAGTGATAGCATCACTGAGTCTGTCATTCATAAACTTACTGACTCGTTGGCCCAGCAATACTTCATAGACTTTATTCACGCATGGCAGCACCGTGATAGGCGTAAAGTTTATATCCCTTTATTTATCATCCTTCTTATGTGCCGGTATCCATTCTCCACGCTTAAGCTTTGCTATCCATTCTCCATTTCTAATCGCTTGATTAAAAATCACAGCAAGAGATCGAGCTAACTCAGTGGCGCCTACTTTAAGGATCTTAGGGTCCATCCTGTCATATCCCCTTGACTTATTGGGGTTTACGTCGTTCATGACTTTTCGTAAATCTTCACAGGTAATTTCGTTAAATTCAAAGTAGTTTTCATGTAGATCTCTCTTGTTGAGATTAGTCGATATATTGAGAAGAGAGTTGTGATTCACGAAATCACTCTCCGCACAGTCATTTAAGTGGTCCCCTCCAATTCCATCAGGCATTGTGAAAGAAAAAATTAGCAAAGTGGTTAGCTACTTTGGTTTGATCCCCTTCCAGCACATCATTAACTTTCAAGCAGATATTACAGCTGTCTCCTCGTTTGTTCTTGAAGTCAGTGAATGGTCTAAACGTTCTGTAGAACTTTCTTGGATCAGACTTTATCTGATACTTTTTCCAATACTGCCTGATTGCTTTTCTTCTTTCTTTAGTGGCCTCATTGCGCCACTTCCTCTTCAATGCAGAATTCTCTGGTGTGGGATTTTTACTGAATTTTTTTGAGAAGCGTCTTTTAGCTTTAATAGCATTTTTCCACTCTCTCGTCATGTATGGTACATTATGTGCCCTCACTTTCATGTCTCTGGTAGGTAGATGATCATCGACAATCTTATTTAGTAGTGCTTCCCAATACTCGTACTGTTCCTCAACAGATTCGAAACTCTCACCCACATGCCAAGGGGCCATTTTCAGATCTTCTTTGAACTTCTCCTCATTAAAGTTCTTATAGCTACGCACCTTCAGAAATCTGGTCTTGTGTTGCACTGCTCTCTCCTTCAGCGACGCATAGACCATATGATGATCGCTAATTTCTGGGTTGTACACACCTCTTTCTCGAAAAAAATCTGGTTCGTTTGTTAGAATAACATCTAGCAGAGTGGAACTGTTCTCTGTGATCCTCGTAGGTTCTTTGATCAGACATTCCAGGCCATACACTTCCTCACGATCACACAAAATTTTTCCTTCCTTTTCTCCTGGTCTGAGCTTATTGAGATTCAAATCTCTCATAATAATAAAGAACTGTCTCTGAAGGGATATCCAAGAACAGATTTCATGTAATTCCTTTTCCAGAGTTTCATAATAGTTCTTCCCATTCACTTTCGGAGATCTATAGATGCCCATCACGATAACATCCTTACCGCCGAATTGAGATTGGATTGGTATAACCTCAATTGTTTTGAACACCTTTGGTTGCTTTAAAAGCTTTGATGGAAGTACAGATGAAAAACATGCCATCAGACCTCCTCCGCCCTTGACACAGACATTTCTATATATATAAATGATAGTTGTTAATAGCAAACTGACTATTCGGATACGTTCCATCTATCTTTGTCTCCCCTAAGAAGACCACCTGGGCCTTGAATTGCTCAACCAGCATCCTGACCTCCTCGATCATATTTTGAAGGCTGTTGACATTTAAATGCATCACCAGAATTTCTCTGGAGTCTTTCTTTTTCCGTTGCATAACCTCTGGTACTGATTTGCATAATACCACATCATTATGTCGATTTGCTACATCGCTTTCAGAAAAATCCGAGCTGAAACTCAAATCAACAGGAAGAGTAGCAAGCAGACACAAGTCACAAATCCACGAATAGCCCATATTTGACTGCATTTGTAGATAGTTCTTCGTGTTCAGTCCAGAACATTTGAGATGGTAAGGAAGTTGACATTCTTGACATCGTACGGTACGGTTCGGTGATTTCGGGCTATAGTTCGCTGGCATGTTAGACTCATGTTTTGCATTTCGATTTCGACGTTACGCTTGTGTCCGGTCCTGGGTTGGGATTTCATGTCTCCACAAAGCGCCAGTCTTGTTAAATTGAAGCTTGCAGTAGAATTGGGATGATAGCTCAACCTTGATGCTAGGTAAACCTTCCTTTAGGGCCATACCTGAACATGAGAACCGGTCTGAAATGGCGCCAACGACTGACTGCGTCGTAACAGAAACCCACAAGGGGTTGAAACGTGTAACTCTCATATGTTTGCTTTGTCCGATGCTCGTGATTATTCATTTTCGAAAGTACCATATTTGGAACAAGAAGAAGAGATAACTGACAAAATCAAAATCAAATTTCGTAAACAACGTGAGGTAATTTTACTTCAGGTTCCCGCGCCCGCTTGAAAAAAAATGGCCGACAAACGGGGGAAAAACTCCTGAAAGCCGAGAAAGCTTTCAAAGGTTGAAACCAGGAATCTTACCGAAACACTGAGCAGGATATTATTGCCTCGCCACCCGGGCCAAACATAACATTATGAAACCCATTGACGTCCTCGCAACTTCTTGAAGTTGTCACTTCAAACAACGGTGCCTCGTTGACCCTCTGCACAGTAAACTTATACTGCAAATAGGCTTTTAAAATTGTTATGTTAAAAGTCTAGAATAAACAGCAAAAACTATTTTCGAATAAAATTCATTAGCTGCGTATCGAAAAGTGTCCAAAACCTGAACCTGACATCTTCGCAAAAAGTGATGCGTGTAATGAATGTGAGAAACATTTAAGCTTAAATTCAGCTTGGATGCTGTAGTCACGATCGTGCTTTGAGCTAATTTTATAAATGAACAAACTCAAAACAATAGACAGAAAAGCCGTTTCTTTAAAATGTTTATTCAAAATCCAAAAAGTTAATCCTCTAAAGCAATTCGGAAAACACTATCTGGATCGTGGATCCGTTCACGCAAGTGAAATCGGCTGAGCACATAGCAAAATTCAACACAAAATCCATCTCAAATCGGGGCACATTTTGTAATTTTTCTTTAGCGCCGAAGAGAAAAATTTATAAAACGTCTATGAAACATTTAAAAATACATAAATTCCCTTTCAAAAACGTAATTGTCATGGCCATAGAGTGCAAAATGTACCTGAAAATTCAGCAAAAACTTCACTGCCTTGTTTGCATTTCAAAACAGACCATGTGCTCCGTGAAGAAAACAAGGTTGAATTCCTCGAAGGACGATTTCTTGATGAAAAGCTTCCCTTCCTCCACAAAGAGAAAGCTGGGCATTCTTTTGAACTTTCTCTTTCCATTTTTTGTCTTTTAACGGTGTATTTTTAACCTTGAAATGCAGAACTCTTGTCTTAAAACACCTGCATGGTGATCGCGCGGCAGCCATTTTGTTGAAAATAGATATCTGTCACTAGGGTTTCCAAATATGGTAAAAGTGAATATTCACGAGCATTGAACGTGAGTTACACGTTTCAACCCAGCCTCGTTCCCAGTCGTCCTCGGCGATTTCGGATGTGACGTCACTTGTCAAGCTTGTCGGGAAAATTCGCGTGTTGAAACTGGCGGAAAAGGGGCGAATTTGCGCCACAGTTTCAAGTGCTGTCTAAGTTCTCCCTTGTATTCATCATGACAACTGCAAGTTCAGAGGTCGTTAATCAGGCGAGTACCGTAAATGTTTTCAGTTGTAAAAGATCGCAGTTTCAATTGCACCAGAATTTTATTTCACAGATTGATAGGGGAAACATTGCTCTTTCTCTGGAATACCATTTTTCTAATGAAAGCCATGTACCAGGAAGGGATTTTCGCCGTTGAAAAATGGCAAAATTGATGGTCGCGATAATGCTGATTTAGAGGGTAATTTTGAAAAAAAATTAAAAAATCAGATTGAAATCTTCTGAAATTGTAACAACGTTTAGGTAGAAAGAAAGGATCATAAAATTGTTTAATATAAGAAAAGTCATGGTATTAGTTTCCGTTTCCATTCACGAAGCGAGGGTATCAAGCACATTTTTCGGTGGTTTGAAGGCCTCTCGAAGGTGAAAATTAAAAAAAATTATTTTGGAAAATATTAAGTCAAACGAACTGAGTCTTGTATTTTCTAAAATAGTTTCCAAAGGGCTTTGTTGTGACAAAGTTTGGGAGATTTCGATTTTTCCATCTTGCACACCTATCCGTGGTATTTACAGAAAGTCGCTCTTAAGCTGTCCGGCAACCTTTTCATGGATGATCTCAAAATCCATATCGCTACGCCTTTTGTTGATGATACACTTGGAGTTCAAGGTTCTCTACTATCATGGCTGACAGACTACCTACCTGTACCCGATAGAACTCAATTCTCTGTAGTAAACGGCCAGCACCCAACTGTTAAACGTTACGTGCGGGATTACCCAAGGGTTAGTTCTGGGCCCAACGCTGTTCGCCTTGAACACCAATGACCTACCATAAAGTGCTGTTACCTCTGGCTCTGTCTTTATGTACGCGGATGACACCACCGTTTATTGCATTGGGGACACTGTTGATAACACTGTCACTTCTTTAAATTAAAGCTTTATAGACCTGAACAGTTGGTGCCTAGAGAACTCTTTAACGCCTCACTCGGCAAAGTGAGAAACTATGCTATTGATGAGAAAACCGCACATTGGGCCGCTAAATTCTGTGACTATCGGAGAGGATCGAATCGAGTGGGTGAAACACACTCGTCTATTCGGTGTTACTATCGATGACAGGCTTTCCTGGTCACATCACCTTACAGATGTAAAAAATAAATTTGTTAACAAATTGAACCTCCTGAAAGGGAGTTAGTTCTTCAGCGGAAACACCCTATCGGACATGTACTTCAAGATAATATTACCATCAGTTCGATATGGACTGGTTATTTGGGGCTGCTGGCCTAATGCGGACCTTCCACATTGTCTGGAAATACTTCACCGTATCCAGATGGAATTTCTAAGTCTGATGATAATTATAATACTAGACTATCTATTGTAATGAAAAGTTAACATTGTTGTCATTATTAAAGAGGAGTTTCATTACAGATGTTACATTTTTGTTCAATATAATTAATGAACATTATGATATAAACATTTCAAACAATCTCATATTTTGTAAGGACAGAAACACCGGTAAGGAAAAATGACACACAAGATCTTGCTCCAAATTATAGCAGTACTGCTACTGATATATGAAATAAATCATATATTAACTGCGGAAATGAAATGAAAAAATGAAGAAATGATCGTCGCAGTGAACGCAATTTATGCAATTGCGAAAAGAAGCCTGAAAAAAAAATTCAGGACTTCAACGGGGTTTGAACCCGTGACCACGCGATACCGGTGCGATGCTCTACCAACTGAGCTATGAAGCCACTGACGTTGGGAGCAGGTCAATTGTGGGTTCATATGTTCCCGTGAAAGAAATGAGTGTTACTGATATATGAAATAAATCATAAATCATAAATCATGAACTGCGGAAATGAAATGAAAAAATGAAGAAATGATCGTCGCAGTGAACGCAGTTTATGCAATTGCGTAAAGAAGCCTGAAAGTAGTACTAATGGTTATACTGAATATAGCTTTTTTAACCGTATTGTTAATGAATGGAATTGTTTACCTCTAGAGAAACAAAAAGGATTGCAACTTTTAAAGTTTTATTTACGATAATTAGAACATCTTTTTATATATATATATATTTGTACACACTTTTTTACATCTTAATTGCATTAGCGATTTTGGTTGTCTCCTTCTCCACAACGTTTCTTTAAAGTTCATTCCTTGTCGCGACCGTTGAAGGATGAATATTAGAGAGGAATTGTTCAGTTGTTCAAACAACTCCTTTGCGTATTTGAAACTTGTTTTGTTTGGTTTATTTTTTTTTGTCCATTACCGCTGTATGTCAATTCTCTTATGCAGCGTTCGTCTCTAAAATCTTGTCCTCTTGACCCTATGCCTTCAACTTTGGTCAGCCGATGTGATGTCCTACTCCCTGTACTTATAAGATTAATCACTATGTCCTTAAAGTCTGGTCAATTTCCTGTCGCCTGGTAGGAAGCCCTATTCTTACCGTTACTTAAAAAACCTGGCCACATTCTCTTCAAGAATTTTGGTCCCGTTAGTAACTTACAATTTGTTTCGAAGCTGACAGAGTCAGCCGTTTGTAACCAAACTCATAGTCACATTTGCATGAACAGTTTTACCCTGCCAATCAGTCATCTTATAGGAAGAATTATAGCACAGAAACAGCGTTGCTGAGAGTGAAAAATGACATCTTGTATAACATGAACAAACAGCATGCAAGCACAAACAAGCATTCGTGGAGGTGTTAAACGACCACTATTTAACTCAAATTCAACGCAAGCCCACGCGTGGCTCCAGTGTTTTGGACCTAGTTGTCACCAGTGTTCCAGACCAAACAAGCGTGTCCGAAGTCCTAGAAATAGACAAAGCTGGTTTGTTCACGGATCATCGCACCGTCTTATTCGAGCTCCACACCTTAGTTAAGGCCCCTTTCAAGAGGCACCGTTCTGTGTATGATTATGCAAAAGGAGACTTTGACGGCCTTAGAAACGCTTTGCGTTCAGTTAATCTTAGAAGTGTGGTGGGTGAGGGCGACTTTGAAAGCTGCTGGCAAACCTGGAAAGACCTATTTCTTGCTGCGGTGAAAGACAATATTCCAACCAAGCGATTAAGAGGTCGAAACCCCGTGCCCTGGCTCACAGGTGCCGTTATCAATCTTATCAAGAAAAAGGAAACCGTACGCAGGAAACTAAAATTGCACCCGTCGGTGTCACTAAAAGTCAAATTTCAAACTCTGCGTTCACAAGTAAAGCGCGCGATCAGAGAAAGCAGGGACGAGTTCTTTGAGTCTGCTAATATCGAGTTCAAGATCAATCCCAAGTCAGTATTAAAAACTCGCTCAAAGTCGCGCAACATGCCTCAAAGTGTCTCCATGGCAACTGGCAACCTACGTGCAACCGCTGACACCCCAGAAGAAATCGCAGACATTTTTAATAACTATTTCACTTCAGTGTTCTTTGTTCCCCAAGAGGACCAAGTAGATAACGGCGCAGGGAAATTCCCCGCCGCAGAACCCTCCTTTAGCGATATTGTGTTGCACGTCGGCGAAGTTGAGGCTGTCCTAAAATCACTAGACCCAAGCAAAGCCACTGGTCCAGACGAGATCCCGGCTAGAATCATAAAGGAAACCGCCACTACTATTGCTCCATCACTATGCAAGCTGTTCAACAGGTCTCTGGGGGAAGGCTACATACCCTCTGAGTGGAAATTGGCCGATGTAGTGCCTGTCTCTAAGAAGGATGAAACAGATCATGTTGAAAACTATAGGCCTATCTCCCTACTTTGCAATATTTCTAAAGTCCTCGAACGTTGTGTCTTGAACCACATCCATGACCGATTAGACGATCTGATTGCGGACTTTCAGCACGGGTTCTCCGGAGTGGACGTTCATGTGTCACAAATCTACTGGAGACCCTAGATTACATCGGTGCTATTCTTGATAGAGCTGGTCAAGTAGATTGTGTGCATTTAGACATGTCCAAAGCCTTTGATAAGGTTAGACATGACCTCCTTATCGAAAAACTGCGGGATTCTGGCTTCGGAGGGAGCCTGCTTGCATGGTTTCACGCGTATCTCTGTAGCAGGCACCAACGTGTCACCGTACCAGTGGTCACATCACGTGACCTACCTGTCACCTCTGGAGTCCCACAGGGATCAATACTCGGACCTGCTCTCTTCTTGTTATATGTGAACAACCTTACAGATTCTATCCTCAATAGCAAAGTGGCAATGTTTGCAGATGACACTAAAGTATACAAGGTAGTGATGTCTGAGGATGATGGCGCCGCTCTCCAACAAGATCTGGATAATCTGTCTTCATGGTTCGCTGCCTCCGGATTAGCCTTCAATGATAAGAAATGCAAGCTTCAGACCATTACGAGGAAGCGCAAGCCCATCTGTACGAGCTACGATGTGAACGGCAGTACCATCAAGTCCTGTGAGGTAGAGCGTGACCTTGGCGTCTCCTTGGACTGTGACTTGACTTGGCACGCCCAAGTCTCTCACCAAGCTGCACGTGCAAACAAGTTCTTAGGTTTCGTTAGGAGGAACTCTAGGTTTATTCACAGTACTTCCGTAAGGCGCACATTATACCTCGGGCTAGTTCGTGCTCATCTTGGCTACGCAACCCAGGTCTGGGCGCCCCAAGGCATTGAACTAATTTCTAAACACGAAAGTATCCAAAGACGTGCCACCAAATTCATTCTTTGCTTGCCTTTTTTAACAAATATCTCTTACAAAGAAAGACTAATGTCTGTAAACCTACTTCCTGTGTGCTACTGGCACGAGTTACTAGATCTAGTATACTTTTACAAGGCTACGCATAACATGATTCACTTAGATCCGTCCGTTGTTCCCTTCGTGCGCGAATGCGCGCGAAGGACCCGTATATCCATTTCGAGCTCTCAATCTTTGGTGCCTAAAAAATGCAGGACTGCTACCTTTCAGAAATCTTTTTTCATTAGAACCACTAGAATCTGGAACCTGCTTATTACTAGACTGGACCTAGATAATGTTACTTTTGAGAACTTTAAATCTGTTCTTTACGGTTATTACTCGCGGGCTCTGGCAATAAACTATGACCCGGACTCTCCAAGGAGCTTCAAAAGTATTTGCCTGAAATGTAACACAGCCAGGTTTTTAGACGAGGAAATTAGCTGCTGCATGTGACTTAAATTGCTACTTTTATATTTTTATTGTTTTTTTTTTTTGTATTCTTCAGGGCAAAGCTAATAAAATAAATAACATAAAATAAAATAAAATTAAAAAAATAGCATGTAACACTACTGGTTTTATTAGATCTTAGTGCGGCATTTGATTATGTGGATCACAACGTTTTACTCAGTCGGCCTCACTCAAAATTTGCTATATCTGGAACGGCGCTTGAATGGTTTCGTTCCTACCTTAATGGAAGATCTCAGCGTGTTATGGTTCAAGGAAATTTATCTCAGAGTTTGAATTTGAACTTCGGTGTACCACAGGGCTCTTGCCTCGGACCATTGCTTTTCACAATTTATGCAAGCAAATTGTATGATATTATCAAGGTGCACCTTCCCACAGTTCACTGTTACGCTGACGACACGCAGTTGTATGTGTCTTTCAGTCCAAACAAAAGCACCGGGCAATTTGAGGCTGTCACTGCTATTCAGCACTGTGTAGATGTCTAGATGGCCAATGATAAACTACTTCTCAATGACAATGATTGGTACCAAGCAACAACTTGCCAAGGTTAACATTATTGATCATATTTTAATTGGAGACTGTATAATTAGACCAAAAAGGTAGTTAAGAACTTAGGGACATGGTTAGACTCTACTCTTCCAGTGAATTCTCATGTAAATAACGCTTGTTCCAATGCTTTTTATTACTTGTACAACATAAGAAGAATTAGGAAATATCTTTCTAGGTGGTCCACTGAGACACTAATTCACGCATTTGTCTCAAGGCTATTGTAACAGCCTGCTCTATGGCCTGTCAGCCTACCAGCTATCATTAAGTTACAGAGGCTCCAAAATGCTGCCGCTAGGTTAATTTTCCATTTTTTATTGTTATTGTTATTATTATTATTATTATTATTATTATTACTATTATTATTATTATTATAAATCTAGAGAGGTTTTCATTTAGATTTCTGTCATTGCTCGAAACTACCAGCAGAGGTCAGGTGCGTATCATCATAAAGAAATAGGAGCGGACCTGGTATTGTTCCCTGGGGAACACCGCAAATTGTTGGCCGACAATCGGAGAGTCAGAGCTCTACCAAACATCTTTGTTTTCGACAATCTAAGAAAGATTTTATCCAGCTATGGGAAATACCTTCAATACCGTAAAATTTCAACTTCGATAAGAGATTATCATGATCGACGGTGAGACTGAAGCTTTCTTAAGGTCTAAAAATACCACTGCGTTTACATTATTTACATTGCCTTTTCTATGTTGTATGCCTAGTTGTCCGTAGCTTCAATCAGAGCAGTAGCTGTAGAATGAAGGGATCTGAATCCTGATTGATAGCTCGAAACAAAGTTGTTTTCAGTAATATATCCATAGAGCTGGTCCTAAATGATGCTACAACTGGAACGATAACAATGGGACAATAGTGTTTAAATCTGAGCATTCGCCGTGTAGGACGTCTTGTCTTAGATGATTCATTGTATCCCTGAACGGGGCGCTTAGACTTGTAGAGATGCTATTTAAGCCAGCGTGAGCTGGGGAGTTTTCACACTTGAGTCCTCCTCTTGTCGGTGGATTGGCCACCAAGGCTGTTATAGAGCACCTCCTGCCCCTTTGATGAAACCCTAAAAGGAATGGCCTCGGGGCTGCTAACACTTGCAAAAGGTTTCAAACCAAACTCTGGTGGGCGGTAGCGTCCATCTTGTCATGGTAGGCTAAAGCACAAGCCTGTTCTGAGCCAGCTCATCATCCTCATCATCGTCGTCGTCGTCGTCGTCGTCGTCGTCGTCGTTATTGTCATTAACATTGTCTATGTTTGCAATCTCTACAGCAAAAAATCGATTTACTCAAGGAGACCATAAAAAAATCGAAAGACAAAGCAGATGCCACAGTTTCTAAAGAAGAGAAATCTTTAAAAGAGAAACTAGACCATGTAATCAAAGGGCAAAATTTTTTGAACAACCGCTTGGGTGAGATTGAAAAGTTGAAGAATGAGTTCAAGAAAATGGAAGGTGAAGTTGGAACAAAAACTCCACAGGCTTCACAAACTTCAGCTACTCCCAATTAACTTCCCTCTTCCAAAGAGAAACCAGTATTGAGCAGCCCGGGAACCCTGAGGCAAGTGTCCGTTTTAATTCAGGTTAGTGTGTGCAGTTTCATATAACTAAAAAGTAGAACATGGGATACGTAGTAAAGTATCAAACTTTGGACTATACGATGGAAAAGAATATCCTTAGATTTTTTGCCAATTTCTCTCGCTAGACAGTAGGACAGTGGCGAAGGAGGCGCCATTTTGAATAAAGTTGGTTTTGGGAAAACTGTCCACAGGTCTCAATCTGTACATACTAGGGGGTACCTCAGTGCTACTGCATGTACGTCGATAGTCGTTCCAACCATAGGCAATGCAGTAAAAATATTTTAAAATGCTTTTAGTTAAAGCTGCTCATCTGTCCTGTTTTAACTAAACTATTGACATTCTAAACCACTTGAAAGACTCTCTCACTTGTATCTTACGATACAAGTGGAGAGAGCCTTTCTCCAGATCGAAAACGCCTTCAAAGCCTGCTGAGGAATGATTTTAATAGTTAATTAGGTGGACCTCATGCCAACCCAATTTGACCTGAGATAAAGAGATCATAGAGAAAAGACTATGACCTTCCATTTGGGAGTCGTCTTCCAGTAGCCTTTAGTATTATATTAACGTTTACCCAAAACGAATACATAGTCTTGAACGTGCTTTGTATTTCTTCAATGTGACCTTGTCGCTTTGGTGTGTTGCGAAAACGTTTAAACATGTTCGAGTTTAAAGATGTCGTTGGGTCTTGGATAAAAGGCGCTATAAAGATGCCTAATTATTGATTATCATTATTAGTAGTAGTAGAGGTAAGGTTTTAAGTTTGTATTTCATAATGGATGAATGTTTTAACACAATTATATTCAGACTATACTACAGTGGAACTTCGATATAACGAACCTCTATATAACGAAGTCCTCGATATAACGAACGATTTTCTTTGCTCCAGTAAAGGCAAAATACATGAAAAGGCCGAACCATGATATAAAGAAACCTCGAACAAATTTTGCAAGTCCCTTGGCCCTTCGTTACATCGAGGTTCCACTGTACCTAGAACAAATGAACTTGATTTGATCAAGAGAGCTCATTATCTCTTGATTTGATACATATAGCGCTACTTATTTTGCATTTTAAACTTACACTGATATCAAGACGTGGAATAACCGTTGTTGTTAGCCTTGGTCCTATGAATTACTGTAATTTCACGATTTTGAAAATTAAGCTCTTTTGGCTACTAGACGCTATGCCATTACCATTTCTTTTCTCGTCGTTTCGAAAAGAAAAATGAAAAGATAAGTTTGGCTACGTCTTCCGTGAAAATAGAGTGGTTCAACGAGGAATTTTTGAATGAACGTTGATTTTAGCTATCATTTTTTTAAACAAACATTTACGGGTAGGGAAAGTGAGCGGCTCTGAATCTTCTGTCGTCTTAAAACCTCCGATATATAATGAACAGTTTGAACTGGGTGATTGATCCCTAAATAAATATATCAAATTTTATGGCCTTTCTATTGTTTTCATTTCTTTTGATTTGAACAGTATGAAAAACGTGAACCTTAATTTAATACAAATTTATGGTCTTTCTTGTTTTCATGTCTTTTAGTTTTTTTATTTTTTTTCATTAAATTTTTTCGCCCTACCAACCGAGCACGATGGAAAATTTAACACTTCTAGACGTTGAGAACTTTTTAAAAAACCCCTTCCCAGTTCTCAAAAATATGTATCTTTTTTTATCTTCTAGTTTTTTATTAAGCTTACCATTGATAGTAAAATAGTGAACCTCAAGATATTTACAATAATCTTATCAAATGAAACCTCATCTATCGAGGTTCTCCTAATTTTTTTTCCGTCATTAAAAGCTTTGCATCTCAGTATTAAAAAATTGTAGGTGTTAACTTGAAAGAGCTTCCTGTCCACATTTTTGGACCTGCCCACTTCCTATCCTATGCGAAGAACTCTATTGTTTTAATCGGCCGTGATATTCCGTCACACAAGTCTCCTTGGGCGAATGTGCTAAAGACCTCAATCGGAGGTGGGGAGAGGTTGCTTCAAGTCACACAAAGGCAGATGGAGATGCAAAGTTTACATTGTAAACAACTTATTAACTAATGAATGAAACTAATGTATGAAATATAGATTTCTTCATGGAAGGTGCTGACGTACGATATTTACGCACGAGTTTGTATTTGAAAACAAACGAGTGCGTAAATATCGTACAAAAACACTTTTCATGACGAAGTTTGTTTAATATATACAAACTGAGATTTTCTTGAAATTCAAGGTGATTTATTAAATCGCTTTTACAAGTATCCATGTAGTTTTGGAAGCTTTCTAAATAACTTAAAAAGTGCCTGACAAGTTAAACCAAGACTTGAAATAGTAAAATAAAATGCTGAGTTGAATTAACTGAGCTTACAGCATGACAATTTCATAACAACGAATTAGTTTTTCGTAAGTATTCACTCAAGAAATACATTGAACAAAAAGGAGGAAAAGCTCGACAAAAATAAGCACTTAGCTTTTCAACGAAGCTGACTCTTTCTATGTCAATGGACGACTGTCGTCGTCGTCTGAAGAGTCAAATATGCGTTTTATTCGTTTATGAGTTTGTTGTTTTTGTGCTACTATTGAAGACGAGGAGGAGCTAATATTGATGGTGAAATTTCCTGCGTAAAACACAGCACCCTTGAATAGCCCTGCTGCTGTCGGCGTTGTACTTTTTTCTTTTGTTGTTTCGACAAGACAGTGTGTTTCAGTTTGAACCATTGAAGAGTCGAGCCAATCAATATTTTTAACATACTTTTCTGTTGTTCTTGTGAAACATGACTCGAAGGTTCAAAGTCTTTGCCTTCTTTTTACTTCACACATTCAATTCCTTAGCTTCGATGTCTTCAGGATTTCTTTGCTCGTGTTTTTCTCTCAGAAATTCAATGAGTAGCTTCACATCTCTCGTCGTCTTAGTTCTTGTATTTTTGTTTTGCTGCTCGATAATATAGTCGTCAATTGACTTTTCTAAATACTCAAATCTCGTGGATCCTTGAGCCATTGTTAAATGTACAAGTACTTTTGTACTTTTGGTACACAAAGTTTTCTCGCTATGGAGGTTTGCTCGCAAAGAACTTGAACTTGTTGAATGAAATCTGTGGTATGTTTTGACAAGTCTCTCCTGATTGGACGAAACGCTTTACTCACATGTGAGAAAGCCATTTTGCTGCTGTGATTGGCTATCAGAATTTTTTAAGCGGGTTTTCTTATGAAGAAAACTGTGAGTAAATCTCAGTATGTATATAATAAATATATTTAGGTGAGGTCAGATGCCTCTGATTTAGAAGCGTATCAGTTAGGGCCTTTCACTTAAGCGCCGTTTAACCTTACAACACCGGTTCTCTCGCTATGTTAGCGAGAGATGGAAGTCAGAACAATATTTGTAACTTCTACAATACTAACATGTAATAGGCCATTTCCGAGTTTCCAAAAACCCTCACTTTTAAACGAGGCTAAGCCGGCAAAACCTTTCTTTTGATAATGAGTTTTATTTGCACGAGAATGAAAAATCGTTTTCATATCATTAGCTTCACAATTGGCCTCGCTTTGAAACAGAGGCTTGGGGAAACTCGGAAATTGACTGTGGAATAGTTTGCCAACAGCTGTCACAAATAGCTGTTGTAGCTTATAATGCCAGTGATATTAAGAAAGCCGATTTCTTTAAATTTTCTCAAAGAACAGTTTCGTTGCCTAGTAGATAATAATCTTACGGTTTGTTTCTACGTTTAGACTCTCTTTATTGTTTACAATTGTTATTGTACCGTTGTCGGCCATCGCCCTTTTTTGACCAATTACCGTCGTCGGTTTTTTTTTCCATGAAAAGAAGAACAGAAAAAGGAAGGACTTAAGAAAGTTGAGTGACTGTCCCTGGACTAAGTTTAAATGGGCTTATAAGGGGGTTTAAGATACCTTGACGGTGACGGCGGTGAAAACGTCGAATGATTGAATTCGCGTTCTTTCATTCTTTATCGCAATTATTCCAACTCGCTTACTTTTTACTTTTTCAAATGAATGCTAACTCTCCTTAAGTAGTTGAAGTCGTGTAGAGACCCAAGTTCAACTTTTACTGATTTGCATATGTTTTTCCAGCCCTATTCACACCACTTGGTGAGATATTAGAGAGATTTAGGCCCCGTCCACACGAAACCGAATATTTATGAAGTCGCATAATCACGAATCATCCTTCCGACCACACGAAACCAGTGAATCCGCTTATTCATCAGCGTTCTATTTGTGTAGAAAAATATGCGGTTACAAAAAGACCCGGATTTGTCTGGACGTAGCCTTATAATCACGTTTAAGGCACAAGGCAAACGTCAGTCTCAAATTGGCAATTTCTGAAAAAAGGTAATGAGCCAGATAAAATCAGTCTAAAGGTCATTCGTATGGATGAAACTGGCATGAAAATTTTTGTTTTTTTGTAGAGATAATTAACAGCAAACGATCTGTAAAGGAAAGTCGTGGTCATGTGGTACAAACTGGCGTTTGCCGTTTGCCATAAGCGGGATTCTAAATCTCTCTATTATCCCCTATCCTCTTTCCTGTTTACTGTATTTTGAGTATTACGTTTAATGTATTTTTTACTTGGTTGCCGTGCCTTCAGAAATTGTCGAGGATGACCAAAAAAGGATGAAATGCTTATTATTTGAAATTCTGTTTTAGCACTCGCGCACTAAGCATGTAGAGTACAACTTTAATTACAAAAAGTAAGTAAGTATTAAAATACTTACGCACTTCAATCTGCGGCAAGCAATGATCCCCTACGTATTCGGGAATCGACATAGTAAGACAGCTTGAAAGTACGGAACTAGCGGTTTTTAAAATTAGCAAAAGAAAAACTTTGCACGTGCATGACATTTTTTGTACTAATTTCACAGTTAATTTTATGGAGGACAAGAACAAGCGAAGACAAAATTTTTTTCTGTTTCTAAACTTGGATATATTTCTATAGGAATTCAACTTCAGGAGAGTTCGCATACATTTGACAAAGTAAGCGAGTTGAGATAGTCGCCGAAAGAATTGAAAGATCGCAAATTCACTTTTTATTATTATTAGTTATTTCGTTTTTGTTACTTTGCTTGTGTAACTACCTTTGTGGTATTGTTAATTGTAATTAAAATATGTTTATCGGAGTAGCTTGTTGTGAGTGTCACGGGGTTATAGCTAAGACTGTACATATAAAAGTAATACGCTGAGTAATACGTCTACATCTCCCCCCACTCCCCCCGCTGAATGTTCATTAGATCAACACCTTATTATTGCTCTATCGAGTACATGTTCGAACATGTATTCAGAATTTCAGTAACTGGCATGCCCCCTTTGTTTTTTATGACATTCTGTAGCTATTGTAGCATGGAGTGTGATACAGCAGGCCACAGATGATCCATTTTGAGCTTTTTTATCACCTGGTACGCACGACAAATTTCAACTCCCAAACAATATTTGTTTAGAATACATATGCATCTGAAAAAAAATATCTATTTTGGGCTTTCATCGAAAAAAGATAATCATCCTGGCGCCCTTTCACGAGCTCAGCGTTACTTGGTAGACTTAGCAGAGTCTTTTTTTTGCCATCTCAGGGGCCTCTAATTTTAATCATTTGTTTTTCCGTGACCCTTTCTGGACTTGGCTTGCGCATGCTCACTATGTGTGAGCTTCCTCGTCGAGTCTCCTAATTTGTACCTAGCCTTCTTTAGAACTATTGTAGCTGCTCTATTCAGGCCTTGTTGTCTTCCCCTTCGTTTCTTGCCTTCAAAACCTTTATTTCTCCATGATCATTTTACCATCCAACATTCGGATTTTTCCAGTTTTTTAGCAGTTTCAACAACTGATAAGCCGGTAAATCGAAGTATACATGCTTATGCTCTCACATAGCTGAACGTTTTGGCGTTAAGGGGGTTTATCTTCGTGATATTCACAACAAAAAAAAACAAGGAAGGAGTTCGAGCAATTCGGACTTAAAATACAGAAAATATGTGGCAGGAAAATGTACTCGTGCACGCTCACCTTTGGCACGGAGGTACACCGCTTGAAATCGAATATTCAGGTCAAAAGATGGCACAAAATGTATGAGAATAGTGAATTAGATTGAAAGCCACAACTTCTGTTTAAATGATTTGCTTAGTCCGATAGTGCTGAATTATAGACTTATAAATTAGAGGAACGAACTTTAGGGACACCCTGTAAACTGAGATTTTGTCGCATGTTCAATACAATAGATGAGCTAAAAACAGGAAACGCAAGGTTCCCATGCACTGATTCAGGCCGATTTACACACTTTAAAACGTCATTTTCTCTGTTTCGAGAATATTCTATTTTAAATTAAAAAGTACAAGAAAAGAATGATCGCAAGTGGTAATTTCCCCTGTTTCTCTTGCTTTCTTTAAATACAGTTTTTCATTAGCAGGAAAGCAAGCCTTAGAAAGTAAAGGTCTGATCTCGTTCTAGTCATTTTTTTTTTTTGACTATTTAGAAGACAATACCTAAAAAAAGCTTTGTACAGGGACATCTACGTCAACGCAGAATTTAATTGTAGGAGGGGAGGTAAGGTAACTCTATTGTTTTTCCACCTATTAGTTTCTTGACCCACTCCGCCTGTCAGTATTTTATATGACGTCACATAGTAACGGGCAAGAGCCTAGGGTCGCTTGTGCAAGCTAGCAATGCAACAAGGGATACGACAGTTATTTGGACGAGCGAGGTCGAGGAAAAGCTAAGAAGCTAGCAAATATCGCTATACATCGCTTACTTGATCGAATGCGTGTGAGCTTTGGTGTTACTATAATCGGCTTGTGTAAACCGTTTTGATATTTTGTGTCCGTGATTGTATAATTCCTTAATTTTTTCATCAAAACTTAAATCTTCTTTTTCTCTAAAATAGGCAAGGTCTAGTCTCCAGAATAAGAGGTTCCATTCACAGATCACACATGTTTATATTTCATCTATTCTTTTGCTAATTAAACGGGCCTAACTTCATATCATTCCTCTCCAGTGTGGGCCTCTGTTGATCTCCTAATTGTCCACCAAATTCAGTGAAGCTAGTTTGATCGATTATCTACATCGAGTCGGCCCGTTGAACCCGAAATAATGCGAAATAGCTTTGAAATACGCGCTTAAGGTGATTCCCTAGTAAAAGAACGTAACATAGATTTTAGATGAAACTTGGTACACTGATGTAACAAGTCAAGAAGATGATAAAAAAGTAGTAAAAAGTGGGGGTCACCGTGCTCGTTTTGACGTCACAATGCTGACAAATACGGCTATTTAGGACCCTTTTACAAAAACCGCGGGCAGCCCGAAAATAGACAAAAAGGAAAGTTTTTTCGATGATGCATGCGGTATCACACAGAATTTGACTTTAACGTATTGTTTGTTCACTTAATTACCAGAAAAATACCCTTTAATGCCCTTGTTTTTACTTTACGCTACAAAGTAGAATTAAATTGGACACGCGCTATTCGACCCGTGATAGCTCAATCCGTACAATTTAGTAAAATTGCCAAAAAACTGAACATAGATTCGTGCCAATTTGGGGGGTCACCGTACTCGTTTTTGCGGTAGAGCTGCAGAAAGTGCGCACCAAATGCATTTTCTCCGATTTTTGAGAGAGGACTGAGGCGAGTGTCAAAATAGAATGTATGTGAAAGGGGGAAGAAAGTATTAAAAAATCCGTTTTAACAGAATTTACATCGAGATATCACATTTAGGAGACAATGTGATAAAGAAAGCGTTTAAATGAAAATCAGATTGAGTAAGCACAAATCGAGGTTCTCCATGAGGAAGTCGAACTCAGCTACTCGCGTACTGCTTACGTTATGCACATTCCCAACACATTGAGTCTCACCTTGGCAAGAAACAACAGCAAGAAAAAAATCCAATAGCGTTTCTCTTCAGTCAACTTCGTTTTAATAATGTTACTTCACATGCTCTTTTTTACGGCGGCCATCTTGTTATACGCAGTAAGAGATGCGCAGTTCAAAACCAGGGAATCACCTTAAGCTAATTTTCCTCAAATGTACATTTGAATTCATGATAAATACAGCTCCACCAGCTTCAGACAGCGTCTAAGGCAGAGAAAAATTGTTTTGATATGACAAAATTAATTTTTCAAATCAACTGTGTCACTGTGGTGCAGTGAGGAGTTGTTTGAACGTGCAGATACGGCCCTGGTCCGACTCCCGGCGACGCTGTTTTGTGTTTCTTTGTACCGTTTTTTTTTTCTGTTTGTTGTCTTTTTTTAACACTATTTTTCCTTTTGGCCTTTTATTCTTTATTCTTACTGCTGACCGTGCTGGTCATGCACCTGGATCAATATATATATATTAAGGAAAAAGGGAAAGCTCTTGATCTGCATACTGGCCAAGCTTACGACCACAAAAAAAACATAAACTGTACCTCCTCTGAAACAGCTGAATTTTTTTCAATTAACGTTAGTTGACATCATGACAAACAACACACAGTACACCACAAACTGTACTAATTTACACCCAACACCCACGAGTGACTCACTGCAGGCGAAAGTTAAACTTGCCTTTTGTACATCGTCTTAATCATCAATATTATTACCCTAAAAAAGAATTGAACGAAACCTTTTATTGGTTTTCGGGATTTAATTACAGCAACTTTGAGAGGAATGATATGGGGTTCCACTAACTCTGAACAGCTGAAATTACGCACAATGTAAAGTATAATACATCTTTTGATGAACCTCCTATTGCTGGGTCTAGAGTCCTCAATCTTGCTGTTCACTGGCCCTCAAAAGTGTGACCGGTCGGTATGATTGCCCGTAAAATTTGCACGACGATAGAAAGGAATCTTTAAAATTCAATACACCACTTGACATTTCATTCCAAAAAAGTACTTAAGTCTAGTTTTCTATTATGATAGAAACCTCAAAATCTCCAAATCCAAGAAATCGGAACAGTATTTCCGTGGTAAAATCGAAATTTTTATCCATCTCTTCGATGACCACTTTGCTCGCCATTTTGAAAGTTACTGACGCGAGACGTAACGTCATACTGGCAGGCGGAGTGTACCACAGATTTCCTTGGAGACACCCCGTTGTCGGGCAAGTTTCTGTAAGCTACCCGTTGATTCACTACTCCACATAGGGAAAATTGCTTGTTAACGGACTGAGTCTTATTCCCCCAAAGTGATTTTTGTCTGGCAAATCATTTCAAAGAGTTGTGAATGATAACGGCGTGTATGGCAAACCCTCCAATTGTTTATATATTACAAAGTTATACGCCTCTTGTAACTTCATCAGCGCTTAATAACGAGTGTCTTAATTGGTTCATATCTTTCAAAATAGCTGTACACAGAATGTTACTGAACACACGCAACGCAAAAGAGAATCGAAGTATGACTGTACAATAAGGGACCAGTCATAATTTAATTTGGAGGAGGGGGTGGAGGAGAAACTGCTTTTTATCCCAAATTATTTCCAGACCCCTACTACTAGCACCCATGTTTTTTAGGTACCCCCCTTTAAGCATGTTAAAAGATTTAAGGGCCCCCCTTTCTTACATAATACCCAAATGGTAATAGCAAATAACATTTTCTTTCTCACTGTCACTTCCGAATGTGCCAACTAACAAGCACTTCACACTAAACTGAGAAAGAGATTTCACCTAGAGCCTCTCAAACAGCCTATAGAGCAAGGATATATCAGTTATTGTGTTATAATTGAGATAAGACAAGCAATCGAAAGGTTAGAGGCCGACAAGACCGCTTCAAGGAAGAAAGAAGATAATCAGCCAAAACTTACTGCTTTTTATATGAGCAGTACATGCTCTTATAGCAAAAAACTTGACAGTGACACAGACAGTGAGTCCACATCAACCTCATCTACAAATAATGATTCGGATTTAGTGAGATTGCATAACATGAGTTTATGCATGTAATCATTTGTTAAAATGCCGATGAAATTGTTTCAGTGTTACACAATAATGGATGTTGTGTTGATGCACCTACTATTTGAGCATTAAATTTTTTTGTCAAAATGCTGATTAAATTGCTTTAGTATTACACAATATAGGACTTTGTGTAAAACTGAATCAAAATCAGGTCCTTTAATACTCAAGCATCATGCTGCTCAGTAGGGATGCTACTTAAAAGAAACTTGAAGACCCCCCCCCAAGGTCATCTTTTGGCATTTTAAGGGGCCCCCCCTGTAGCCACTTGTCCATACATTACTAACGGCCTCACAAGTTATACCTTTTACGCTACAGGCGAAACACGCTCCATCACTTCACACATTACTTGTAACACTAAAAATGTGATCTACATGGTTCTATGTAACCGTTGTAATTTACAATATATAGGTGAAACTAAGCGACGTCTCAAGGACAGATTTAACGAACACAGACGTGCAGTCGACAAAACTAACATTAAATCTAAACCCACTACTGTTTCTGAACACTTTCTCTCTCACTCTAACCATTCTCATACTGACATGCAGTTAATCCTACTAGAGAAAATTTATTCTTCACGTGACTCAGTTCGTAAGGCCAGGGAGTCGCATTTGATAGATAAGGCCATGACTCTTGAACCTCATGGCCTAAACCGCCGTGACGAATTATTGTAATCCATATCCTTAGTATTTTTCCTTTCCAGTTTTTATGTTGTACGTCATTTCCGCCTCTCCCTTTTATTGCGACATTCTCCATTTATATAATATTGTGATTGCTACATAAGTTCAGTAACCTGAAGAAGGCTGGTATGGCCAGCCGAATATAAAAGACAATATACGTTGTTTTAAATCAGCTCTGCAGTAGTCTACTTGTTTTTGGTTCTTTATATTTTGGCTGATTTGATCCCTTTTCTAGAGATCCAACGTTTACAACTAGCAGGATCTTCGTCCACGGTTTTTGCAGCTAATTTAATCCTTCTGATTCCAATGTCGTTCAGAGCTTTTGTAGTAATATATTGTGCGACAATGTGTCGAAAGCTTTAGTGAAATCGACAAACAGAATTCCTACATAAAGCTTTTTTTCTACTGCTTCTTTCCACCTCTCTTTTAGGGACGGACCATTAGAAAACTTATGGGGGGCGGGCGAAGTACAAAAAAAAAAATTCGCGCAAGGGAAAATTAAATGAAAAAAAATTCTTGCACGCCAGTTAACCCTACAAAATATTCATGCTATGGCGTAAAAAAAATTCATACAAGGAATTTGATAACGAAAAAAAATTCCTGCGGCTCGAAAATTCCCCTCCCCCCCCCATAACTTTTCTAATGGTCCGTCCCTTAGGTGAATTAAAAGCTGTTCTATTGACTTTCTCTTCCTATAAGCCCAATTGTCTGTTATCAAGCAAATTTTGCGTGACCACGCGATTAGTGATATCACTTGCGATGCAGGATTCCATTAATTTACTTGGTATCCTGAGCTTAGATAGTAGTCTGTATCATGTAATGTCTTCCTCTCGTCCTTTTTGAACGCTGCACTGACTCTAGCTATTTTCCACTGGTCTGGTGGCTTGCAGGTATCAACACTGTGTTTAAACAAGCTCGTGAGAGATGGGGCAATAGACATACCCGCATACTTTAAATAACGTGCAGATACGTCATCTGGCCCCACAGCTTTCTTCACTTTTAACTTAAAGATCTTTCCCTCCATTTCCATTTGACTAATCGTGATGCTGGTCGTAGTCGGAATGTCTACATTTTGACGGCTATGAGAATGTAATGGCTGAATTTCATCTGCGGGGCCAATCAATTTTTCAGCAACTCACATGTGCAGAAATAATCGTTTAACATAGCTGCCTTTTCGGTGTCATCAGTTGTAAGGTTCCCATCGTCCTCTTTAATTGGTGGGCTTCTCTGTTCACTTTTGTAAGTAAGCAGCAGCCGTGTCTACTTCGTCAAATAAATTGGAGTAGTAATCGGCTTTGGCTTTTTTCATCATTGTTGATACTTTATTTCTTTTTAGAATAATTATGGTTTCGGATAAGCACTTGAGCATTTTTAACTCTTTACAACTGAACAAGGAAGGAATATCAAGCATATAAAGCTGCAAAATTGTTGATTGATAAAAACGTTACGGCTGAGCCCATACATGACCCCATTATACATTCTTCCCAAAATTTCGACACAATTTTTTCTTAATTTCTCCGAAAATATATATTAACAAAAGTAAAACTGAAAAAAGTAATCACTTCTAGCAGTATACAAATGTCTTGACAACGACCTCAATAAGTCCTAACGAGAAAGCGATTATTTCCCCTTACTATTACCTTAACATCTTTCTATTTGAAAATTTTAAGCTACTAGGGGTAATAATGTGAATATAGCAAGGTTGAAATATTTCCTTTTTCACTTTTCTTACGAAACCGAAAAATTAGATTTACCGAGGCAGCTTACATGCACCCAGACTATTTTTGATAAACGGCTTCAAATGTTTATACTGTTACGAAACACTTTGGCCTATTGTACTTATTGTAAGTCATGGCAAGCACACCAACCTTTTTTTTACATGTTTCACTTTATTTAGAACACTGTTTTTGTTGTACCTAACCGTGAACTGGAACGCACTAAAGCTGAGAAATGAGACTGATTTTATAGCCTTCAGTATCAAGCATTTTAATATTAGGCTTATATTTAGATATGCATTATTATTAGATGGATTATTCAGCTATTTGTATGATTTAAGTCATTTCTGACATTTTTGAATGAAGCTTACGTAGAACAGTACAAACAACTGCTAATAATACAAATTTACACTCATATTAATTCAAGTTTTAGTTCAGTTCTATGGATTGATCGAGTCACTTGCATGCATTATACTGAAATCTAAATATAGCAAGTGAGGTTAGTAGGGAAGGTTATAGACGGTTTATTAACAGAGTATGCACATTGTGGCTCTTCATCTGTTACTGGTATCTAGAAATATCTAAAGTTCACTATAAAAATATAATATTGAGAAAATTATCAAAGGGATGTAAGTAGCTAAAAAGAGGAGAAGGGACTGGACTGGAAACCACCACGGTGGGCGGGAAAATGAAAAACGGGAACATTTAACCTAACTTGAACTTTAGCCCCATCAGTAACTTCGTTAACCACATTTCTCCGTTCTCCCCGTGACATCCGCGATTAAAGTAGAAAAATAACACAGAAATATCTCAGGGCAACAAAACTAAACGAAATAACAAAACTGCCTAATGTACGTTTTTGGCAAAACTATTTTCCCACTGAAAATTAAAAAAAAGAGTAACTTTTTATTCCTGTTAAATTTTGTCACAATTAGTCAGCTCAAGCTAGTCACTCTCAAAAAATGCTGACAAATGATTTAATTATAGTAACGATTGATAGTTCGAAAATAACTTTTATCACCTATAAATTAAGTGCATGGGTTGCTCACCGACCAACAGTTCAAACAAAAGTCTCAGAAGAATCAAAGAGATATCCCTTAAGATTTTCAAGAAGTAGAATTGGAACCAAAGTTTCTTCGACATGGCCCTCGCTTTCGGATTCCCGACTTTTCATCCAACTAGGTAAGCCTTTCAAAATTATAATTTTTCTTCGCTGCAAGTAATTGAGTTATCAGTATCTAAGAGTAATTTTGTTTTCACATCGTTTTTTAGGGTCTAACACAGGTTTTTTTTGGTATACAGTATAATGGACTCTCTGAAATTGGTTAAACGAATACAGTGTTTTCTTTAGGTTTCGATATGTTGAAAAAAATTAGTGGATTATTTTCGTTTATAACCGATCAAGGTAAAACGAGAATTAGAAGGGAGAGGAGGCCAGGGGCGCGGGGAAGGGGGGGGAGTATTGCGGGGGAAATGCAGCGAAATGCCCTAGTGTTCTTCCCTGGTTTGGCCTCAATCCAGCTTTTCAGTGCACAGTTGTTTTATAGAAAGCTAATGAAATTCCTCCTTGCGAATTACCTTTCGAAAAATTACTATCCGAAAAAAAGGTCACTAGAGAGTACCGACCTGCCAGACAAGAAACCCCCTGGACCACTCTGATTCGTTTAATTTTTCTTATGACCTTATCCACACTTGACTGTTTGTACGTTTGTTATTTTCTTTCCAAGTTACGCGCATATCTTTTGGTTAGCTTGACATCTTTGAGGGCCACAAGTTTTCAGTTTTTAACTGGCTGTCGTCACGCACTGTAACTAAAGTTGATTATGATCAGAGATCATGATATTAATTATGGTTATGATTATGATTCGGTCCTAGAAACCCTTGCCTTAGCCTAAACTGAAAACCTTGCAACTTCGCCCAGTTTCTGTCGCTAGGGTCAGGGAAATAGGATCAGCCTGATGAGCTCAGTTAGGCGATTTAGGAACTGGATGGGCGATAAACCTGAATATCCTCACAGCAGAGTGCCTTAAAGCTTCCTATTCTTTCTCTTCTTTATTTCAGACATTTTCCTACTTTATTCGTTAACGCTTAAAGCAAAACAAATTTAACATTACATATGTATTATCACCACTGATTTGCAAACGCGACAAACCCAATGTTTTGTTCTGCCAGCGTCAGTCAGACAGGCGTTTAAATTCGGCAATTCAAAATTTCACGGAAACATTTTTATTTACATTGTAAAGAAAATCCGACTTGCAAATTTTTAAGGCAACTGAGATGTTTTGGTCCAGTTAGTCTCACCAACTCCAGGCAAAATAACAATTTTCTTTTGTTTCATTTTCAGCTACAACAGCTTCTTCAATCAAGTTGTCCCAGGTTATCGGTTTTTGCAAGATTTATGGAGGAGCACAGCTCTCTTCTGCGAGGAACAGGCTCGGAAGAGGAAACTAATGAAGACATATTCGGGCCCAGTCATAATTGCTTGGCTGCCACTGAACCAGTACAAACCAGAAGAAATGTCAATCTGTGTTGACGACGAAAACATAACGTTACACGGCCAGCATCGATCCGAAGGAGAAGATGGATTTGAGAATAGTGAGTTCATGAAAATCATTAAGCTCCCGCAAGACGTAGATCCCACAACAGTGACATCACATGTAACCAGAAATGGTAGCGTTCTAGTCCTCAATGGCATCAAACGCCTTGAAAAGAAAATAAAAGCAAACGATGACAAGTTTGTTGCTAAATTAAATCTGCGTGGATTTAAACCAGAAGAAATCAAGATCCAGAGTCGAGGAAATGAGCTCATGGTCATAGCAAAACACGGATCGGAGGAAGATGGTTCACGTGATTACAGGCGTCGCATTTTGCTGCCCGATGACGCAGACGTCAGTTCAGTGACGTCACACCTCTGCAGTAACGGCGTGCTAATTATAGAAGTGTCACGTGACCAAGCGTTCTCACAAGACGAGGCAAAACAAGAAGCAAGTGGTAACACAGAATTCAATTGGCGTGAATGAACCACGTTCACTTGGCAGATTGTACAGAATCACTCTCTACATTATTTTTTGAAATATTTATTACATTTCTTATTAAAGTTATAATTTTAAAGTGCAACCTCGGCATACTCTGTTAAACCTAGTGATACATCATGATAATTTTATTGTGATATCTTTAGTTTAGATTTTTGCTTAATTTTCAGTTTTTAATTCAGTGGTTTTTAATCATCAGACAAACATGTTCCAATGCGTTAAGTACCGATTAAAAGAAATATTTTACACTTTAGTTAAAATGTATATCAGATCAGTTATCAGTTTTTATCCAAAGTTCTTTGTCTATATATAGTATAGTTCTTGATATTTTAAGTTTTTGGGATTGTAAACCTTTGGAATATAAGTTAATGAAAGTTATT
>CALNXK010000037.1:3257500-3280000 GCA_942486035.1 Porites lobata | reverse complement strand
CTTACTGATGGTGTACTACAATTTTTTTGGTTTTTAAAATTCGCTGTCGTCCCCATGATCAGGCGGGAATATCATGTTTTGTAATCTTCTGTTACTTTCTTGTTATATTTTAGGTTCATTTTCCCTTTTAAGATATTCAGTCTTACATGCGTACATAATTGATCAATGCATATAAGCAATAGGACGGCCATAGAGTATCAAAAGCCTATTCTGGAGACTCGATCAGCAATAATTTCAGGCGGTTCGAAAACATTTGCAGATATACATATCCAGGCAGACATTAAAGATTTTTTACTTGAGATTTTTTTTCCTGTGGATTGGAGTTTCAGCATTCAAATTATATTATATATATGAAAGGTAATTTGTTCATAGTTTGAATTAACACATCTGTATATTTCTATACGGAACATTCACTAAAAATATACACTGCTAGCACTGAGTAATCAGCTGCAAATGCAAAATCAAGACATCGATGTGTGTATTAGACAGCTCAGTCTCAAAATCACGCAAAATAACAATTTCCTTTTGTTTCACTTTCAGCTACAGCAGTTACTACAATCAAACCGTCCCAGGTTATGGGCTTTTGGGTGATTTATGGAGAGACATAGCTCTCTCCTTTGGGGATCAAGGGCGAGACATATGCTGTCAGCAAAGGAAACACTCCGGCCCAGTCACAATCGCTTCACTGCCACTCAACCAGTACAAACCAGAAGAACTTTCACAGGATGTTGATGGAGAAAATATAACCTTACACGGCCAGCATCGATCCGAAGGAGAAGATGGATTTGAGAATAGTGAGTTCAAGAAAATCATTAAGCTCCCGGAAGACGCAGATCCCACAACAGTGACGTCACGTGTATCTAAAGATGACAACTTTCTTGTTGTCGAAGGCATCAAGCGTGTTCAAGAGAAAACAAAAACAGACGATGACAAGTTCGTAGTAAGATTGAATCTGCGTGGATTCAAACCAGAAGAAATCAAGGTCCAACTTCGTGGACATGAGCTCACGGTCACAGGAAAACACAGAGCGGAAGAAGACGGTTCATATTTGTCACGTTTTGTTGCCTGACGACGCAGAACTAAGTTCAGTGACGTCACGCTTGTCCAAAGAAGGCTTGCTAACCATAGAAGTGGCACGTGACCCAGCTCTGTTACCAAGTGAGAGAAACGTGGAACTTTCCATGGAAGTTGATCATAAGCCACATCCTGAAGAAGAAGAGCAACAACAACAAGGAGCAAGCGGTAACAGAGAAGATTAGAATAAAAGCTTAATCAACTACGTTTACAGATTGTAAGGAATCACTCGCGATCGTATAGAACAGTTTGTTAATTTTTTGTTACATTAATTTCTGATTAAATTTTCTCGAGAAGCTATGCAAGATTTCAGCATAGCATTAAATGCTTGTTAAGTTATCAACACTTGGGGTAACATTTTATCATAAAATAGTAATTTAGAATTTAGTAAAGCATTTTCTTTCTTCAGTTTTTGACTTGATTTTTAATGTAAGCAGACAAACAAATGCGCTAGTATTAGCACTATTTTGCGCTCTTTTTGTAGTCAATCAATTATAGTATCATAAGCTGTTCACACCAGGCTAGGGTTGTCTGGCTATGTGTTAAAGCTATTAACAGATTAAAGCTTTTTTTAGCTGTGCAATTATCGACAATAATTTTTTGAGATCATAACATGTTATAAAATAGTTTGTCCGTAGTTAAAGGTCAATAAAAGTTGGAAAATGAGGAGACTGACTTTGTTTTCACTGTTACCATTCATTCTGACCCTATTCATCACTTTTCCTGTTTCAGAGACGACATCTTAAAACAAAAAGTCATAGAAAAGAAAAAAGTCCAAATAAGAAGGATTGGGGCAGTTGGTTAGTGGACGGCCCAGGTTCTGAGTTTAATAGAACATTTTACGGTTTTTTCAGCTTTTGACAAGGAACAGTAAGGGAAACTCTGTTGACACTACCGGAAAGAAGGCCTTTAAATTGGTAAAACTGCCAAGTTTGAAAGAGGTACGTCTTGAGCGGGAAAAGATATAGTTCCGTAAAGTTCCTACTAAAATTTACAGCTTTTTGCTGGATGGTTCCCCTACCACTATACAAACATCTGTAAAATTTCTCAGTTTTGATGAGGAGCAATATTAATATCTTCGTTAGTTTTCAACAAATCACTTTCAAACCTGGCAATTTTAATATTTTATAGGCGTTCTTTCCAGCGGAGTTGGCGGATTTTCCCTGACTTGCCCATGTCAAACGTAGAAAAAAACCATGGAAAGGTTTATATTCTCCGGTGTTTCCTCAAGATAAAATAAGATTAAATAAGATAAGATAAGAACTTTATTTTAGCACGATAGGAAGATCAGCAGTGCTGGTGGGGTCGTGTATGCAACAATTACAAAAAAGAATAAGGAGGACTGAAAACAAATGTGTAATTAACAATTACAAACTGTTTAAAATATTTGTAACTGATAGTTATAGCTAAAATAGGTTCGAAATTCATTTTATCAGTATCAAAATTTGCAAGACAGCGTTTAAACACTTTCAAGGTTTTATCCCTTGTCTCCTTGTTCGTTAAACCGGTTCCAATGGAGTTTCTTAATAAATTCATTTCTGGTCTTGGAAGAATGATGTTCTCATTTCTTCTGCGGCCTGAATTCCCCTGAAAAAACAAATCTTTACATTCCATTACGGTGTAACCTTTTATACATTTGAAGAGAAACTAAGTTAATCGCACTTTGTACATTGTTTCCAAACTGCCCCATCCAGTTCGCGTTAAGACATCTTCAGCACTTGTGTCCCATGGCAACCCATGCATAAAAAATTCGTCCAGCCCTTGCATGGAGTTTCTCCAGGTTCTTTATGCGCGTCTTGTTGAAAGATCCCCACACTTTCAGGCCGTATGTAGCTGATAACGGTATCACTTTTGTGTAGAAGTCTCCTAATTGCTTGTGAGGGAGCCTATCGCATGCGTCGGAGTAAACTTAACTTGGATGCGAAGGACTTTGCTACATTTGCAGCATGATCTGACCAGGGCAACTTGTTATCAACCTGTTCTCCGACGAGTCTTTCTGAGGTTGTCCACTTTTTGATGTTGTTGCCAGGACGAAGAGCTTGGATAGGGCCAGTAAATGTTGATTTCCGCTGCAGGATCATTGCTTTACATTTTTCTAGGTGTAGTACTAACAAATTTCTGTCGCAACATTCCTGGAGTTCAGCTAGAACATTGTTTAGTGCGTTTGTTAGCAAATCCATAGTTTCTGCGATACAGTATTGTTGTGTCGTCTGCATACAGATACGTTTCCGCAGAGCGTAGTGATTTTGGGAGGTCGTTTGTGAAGAGCGAGAATAACGTGGGTCCGAGGACCGACCCTTGCGGCACTCAGTGAGTTACGATGTATGTATCGGAGACGCATCCGTTAATTCTGACGACTTCTCTTCGTTCTGTGAGGTAGTTCTTTAACCCCAGCCAAATATCTCCTCTGATTCTAATGTCGTTCAGCTTTTGTGGTAATATATTGTGCGACTCTGTGTCGAAAGCTTCTCTCCACCTCTCTTTTAGGTGAATTAAAAGCTGTTCTGTTGACTTTCCTTTCCTATAATCCCGCTGTCTGTTATCAAGTAAATTTTGCGTGACCACGGGATAAGTGATATTACCCGCGACGCAGGATTCCATTAATTTACTTGGTATCCTGAACGTAGATAGTAGTCTGTATCATGTAATGTCTTCCTCTCGTCCTTTTTTGAATGCTGCACTGACTCTAGCTATTTTCCACTGGTCTGCAGGTGGCTTGCAGGTATCTACACTGCGTTTAAGCAAGCTCGTGAGAGATGGGGCAATAGACATACCCGCATACTTTAAATGACGCGCAGATACGTTATCTGGCCCCGCAGCTTTCTTCCCTTTTAACTTACAGATCTTTTCCTAGAGTTTCCATCTGACTAATCGTGATGCTGGTCGTAGTCGGAATGTCTAAATTCTGACGGCTATGAGCGTGTAATGGCTGAATTTCATCCGCGGGGCCAATCAATTTTTCATTAACTGTGCAGAAATAATTGTTTACCATAGTTGCCTTTTCGGTGTCATCTGTTGTAAGGTTCCCATCGTCCTCTTTAATTGGTGAGCTTGTCTGTTTACTTTTCTTGTTCCTGATGTCTTTTTCAGTAGTCTCCAGTAAGCAACAGCAGTGTCTACTTCGTCAAATAAATTGGAGTAGTAATCGGCTTTGGCTTTTTTCATCATTGTTGATACTTTATTTCTTTCTAGGATAATTATGGTTTCGGAGACGTTATCTTATAACCTGAGCATTTAAGCGCTTCAGCATTTTTAACTCTTTCCAACTAAACAAGGAAGAAATTATCAAGCATATAAAGCTGCAAAATTGTTGATTGATAAAAACGTTACGGCTGAGCCCATACATGACCCCATTATACATTCTTCGAAAAATTTCGACACAATTTTTTCTTGATTTCTCCGAAAAATATATTAACAAAAGTAAAACTGAAAAAAAGTATTCACTTCTAGTAGTATACAAAATGTCTTGTCAAGGACCTCAATGAGTCGTAACGAGAAACTACATCTTTCTATTTGAAAATTTTTAGCTACTAGGGGTAATAATGTGAATATAGCAAGGCTGAAATATTTCCTTTTTCACTTTTCTTACGAAACCGAAAACTTGGATTTGCCGAGGCGGCTTACATGAACCCAGACTATTTTCGATAAACGGCTTCAAAATGTTGGTACTGTTACGAAACACTTTGGCCTATTGTAAGTCATGACAAACACACCAACTTTTTTTTTTTACATGATTCATTTTATTTAGAACACTGTTTTTATTATACCTAACCGTAAACTGGAACGCACTAAAGCTGAGAAATGAGACTGATTTAATAGCCTTCAGTATCAAACATTTTAATATTAGGTTAATATTTAGACGTGCATCATTGTTAGATGGATTATTCAGGCGTTTGTATGATTTAAGTAATTTCTGACATTCTTTAATGAAGCGTACGTAAAACAGTACGAACAACTGCTAATAATACAAATTTACACTTAAATTAATTCAAGTTTTCGTTCAGTTCTATGGATTGATCTAGTCACCAGCATGCATTATATGGAAACCTAAACATAGCAAGTGACTCGGGTTAGTAGGTAAAGTTGCAGACGGTTTATTAACAGAGTATACACATTGTGGCTCTTCATCTGTCACTGGTATCTAGAAATATCTAAAGTTCACTATAAAAATATAATATTGAGAAAATTATCAAAGGGATGTAAGTAGCTAAAAAGAGGAAAAGGGACTGGACTGGAAACCACCACGGTGAGCGGGAAAATGAAAAACGGGAACAAAACCTAACTTTAACTTTAGCCCCATCAGTAACTTCGTTAACCACAGATCTTTGTTCTCTTCCATTTCTCCGTTCTCCCTGTGACATCCGTGATTAAAGTAGAAAAATAAAACAGAAATATCTCAGTGCAACAAAAAGGAACGAAATAACAAAACTGCCTAATGTACATTTTTGGCAAAACTAAGAACTTCTCGTTTTTTCTCACTGAAAATTAAAAAAAGAGTAACTTTTTATCCCTGTTAAATTTTGTCAGAATGAATCAGCTCAAGCTAGTCTGACTCTCAAAAAAAAATGCTGACAAATGATTTAATTATAGTAACGATTGATAGTTCGAAAATAACTTTTATCACCTACAAAAGTACAAGGGCTTTTCTCACCGACCAACAGTTCAAACAAAAGTCTCAGAAGAATCAAAGAGATATCTCTGAAGATTTTCAAGAAGTAGAATTGGAACCAAAGTTTCTACGACATGTCTTTCGGATTTCCTACTTTTCATCCAACTAGGTAAGCCTTTCAAAATTGTAAGTTTCCTTCGCTGCAAGTAATTGAGTTATCAGTATCTAGGAGTAATTTTGTTTCCACATCGTTTTTTAGGGTCTAACACAGCTTTTTTTGGTATACAGTATAATGGACTCTCTGAAATTGGTTAAACGGATACAGTGTTTTCTTTAGGTTTGGATATGTTGAAAACAAATTAGTGGGTTATTTTGGTTTATAACCGATCAAGGTAAAACGAAGAATTAGAAGGGAGAGACGGCGAGGGGGGGGGAGTATGGCGCGGAAAATGCAGCGAAGTGCACTAGTGTTCTTCCCTGGTTTGGCCTCAATCCAGCTTTTCAGTGCACAGCTGTTTTATAGAAAGCTAATGACATTCCTCCTTGCAAATTACTTTTCCAAAAATTACTATCCGAAAAAAAGACCACTAGAGAATACCGACCTGCCAGACAAGTAACACCCCGAACCGCTCTGATTAGCTTACTTTTTCTTATGACCTTATCCACACTTGACTGTTTGTACGTTTGTTCTGTTTGTTCCACGTTATGCGCATATCTTTTGGTTAGTTCATTGACATCTTTGAGGGCCACAAGTTTTCAGTTTTTAACTGGCTGTCGTCACGCTCTGTAACGAAAGTTGATTATGATCAGAGATCATGATATTAATTATGGTTATGATTATGATTCGGTCCTAGAAACCCTTACCTTAGCTTACACTAAAAACCTTGCAACTTCGCCCAATTTCTGTCGCTAGGGTCAGGGAAATAAGATCAGCCTGATGAGCTCAGTTAGGCGATTTAGGAACTGGATGCGCGATAAGCCTGAATATCCTCACAGCAGAGTGCCTTAAAGCTTCCTATTCTTTCTCTTCTTTATTTCAGACATTTTCCGGTCCTACTTTATTCGTTAATGCTTAAAGCAAAACAAATTTAACATTACATATGTATCATCACCACTGATTTGCAAACGCGACAAACCCAATGTTCTGTTCTGCCAGCGTCAGACAGACAGGCGTTTAAATTCGGCAATTCAAAATTTCACGGAAACATTTTGATTTACCCTGTAAACAAAATCCGACTTGCAAATTGTTAAGACAACTGAAATGTTTTGGTCCAGTTAGTCTCGCCAACTTCAGGCAAAATAACAATTTTCTTTTGTTTTAATTTCAGCTACAACAGCTTCTTCAATCAAGTTGTCCCAGGTTATGGGTTTTTGCAAGATTTATGGAGGGACACAGCTCTCTTCTGCGAGGAACAGGCTCGGCAGAAGAAACTAACGAAGACATATTCGGGCTGGCATGGTTTTTAATCATCATACAAACATGTTCCAATGCGTCAAGTACCGATTAAAAGAAATATTTTACACTTTAGTTAAAATGTATATCAGATCAGTTATCAGTTTTTATCCAAAGTTCTTTGTCTATATATAGTATAGTTCTTGATATTTTAAGTTTTTGGGATAGTAAACCTTTGGAATATAAGTTAATGAAAGTTATTATAGGTCCGTATATAGTACAAGAACAATAAAATGTTTAAATGAGCAACTAACTGGGTTGTGTTTCCTTTTAATTATCGTTCATTTTGACCACTTTTTACCTCTGGATGATGTAGTCTCAATGAGGGGATAGCCTGTTGGTATTTTTCTATCTAAAGCAGAAGCTTCTTTGGTCTCTTTGACTTGAAATTTTCTGATGCCTTTCCAGAGCAGTTACCCTATTAATAGGGAACTTAAGCAAAGACGTTTTTGAGCGACGCACGTCGACCGGAAGTGAGGTCTTCTCCCTTCTCATATGCCTTGACGCTAACAAATTTGTATTGCTAAGTTTCTCTTCTCTTATAAAGACGATTTACCCACGATTTTCAACAGCACCACTGCCCAATGATGCAAAAAGTCCACTTCCGGTTGACGTCCGTCGCTCAAAAACACTGTTGCTTAAGCTCCCTAATACTGGCTCACGACAACGGCCCATATCCCCAGGGGGTGGGGGGAGGGTATTCCCTATAATGGCATAACACGGGAAAGTACATCCCGAAAGGAGTACTTTCTCAGGCTTCAGGTATACGAAAGAAAGGGTAGGGATTTCACTACTTGTTGAAGCATATGAAAGGGTAGGGAAATCTGTCATTTCGGTTGGTAGAAAGACCCAAAAGAGCTAACAAATGCATTTTATGGCAGTGACAAAGTCGACGAAAGCGTTCTACTTTTGTGATTTATTCATATTTTAAAGACCATGCGTTTACAGCAGTTAAAGTAATAAACAGTAACTACGATTGTAAGTAGGTGAAAGGGGTACCATTTGTCAATAGGAGTTATATAAAAAGGAGAGGGGTCCTTTTCTGTCAAAAATGGTATATAAAATGGTAGGGGATTGGACCTCCGGGTGGAGCCTCTCCGTATAAACCTTTTTGGAGTACTCCTCTCCCCTCTCTCCATATATATCGCAGGCTTGGATTGCACGACATTCATTATCCTAATGGTTAATACCATTTACGATAATCGCGTGATCAAATTATTTTGATTACTGTCTATAGTGTCAACAAAACAACAGTCTTAAAAGATTTCGTCCCCGGTATCTCTGTTTATCCTCGAGTTTAATTATATTACCCGTGTTTCCCTTGTTTGTTTTACCTTTGAAAAGGTATAATATGTTTTAGTAAAATCCAACTAGTGGTCTATTATCAATGCTGCGTTCTGATTGGTTGAGCTGCTACTAGGCTGTATGTTACATCACACTAGTAGGGCAAAGCGCCAGCTTTTTGGCAGCAAAAAAGGCTTAATTAAAGTCTAGCTTTAACTAGCTAAAGTTGTTTTGTCTCAATATTTTTTACTAACTAGTTGGATTTTACTAAAATAATTATTCCTCTCGCCCTCATGGCCTCTGAGTCAATGGCCCATTTGGCCTTTGGCCTCATGGGCTATTGACTCAGAGCCCATTCGGGCTCGAGGAATAATAATTGTTAAATACTGGGACTGCGTTGAAAGCTTGTTTATTGATAGTTATAAACAGGACATTTACACCCCTATTTGTGTCATTTTTGGTTTATCTTCATACGTTCCGCCATTTTGGTTAACAGACTTTGTATTCAATTTAACTGCTCATTCTTACCCTTTTCATCCCTTTTCTACCTTGGAGACCACTTCTCAAACGAAAAAAAAGAAAAGAGAAAAGAGAGAAAAACGTAAGGTTTGGGGATTTTGATTAGTATACGAAGTGCGCGACCATCTATGAGGGGGTTCGGAGGTCAATTCCCTGGTGCTCTATATCTTGGCAACGACTTCAAAATTAGCTGTAATGAGAGAGAAATTTGCAATTTTAAGCTACGAAGGGTAATAATGTGAATATGGCAGGCTGAAATATTTCCTTTTTCACTTTTAATTAATACAAAACTGAAAGGCTGATTTTCTTGCCCGTTCAGCATCGAGCATTTTAGTGTTAGGCTAATATTTAGGTATGGATTATTATTAGATGTCCAGCCATCTCTTCGCGGGAAGGACTAAGAGAGTGGCGGAAATCAAGCCTACATGTATCCTATACTCTGAAGAAAGTGAATCGAAAAAGGCAATTAATATAATCATAGCTGGTTATGAGTTAATGATACCCAAGCCCTGGCATTTTTAACATGTTAAAACTGACATATGAGATTAATTTGAGGTGCAAAATACCAAAGATATGTAACAATGTAAGTTGTATATAAAAGAGTGTATACAATATTTGAGCCAGCAAGGCAGACGTTGCGAGGCATGAACAGACTATTTGAGGCAGTTGAACAAAACATATAAGCTTTGACGCCCCACGCAAATGGATGCAACATTGTTAGCCAACAGCTCCCAACATTATTGGATGTGTCAGTGCACAAGTTGCCTCCATTTGCACACCCTGTTGCATGTTATTGGGAGTAGTTGCGCAAAGTTAGATCTGTTTGCACGGCTCTTCAAACTTTTTGGGGGCCACACACACACATTACACATGGTCCTCTTTGAGTTTACAATGTCTTATGGGTTGTACCCTTCTCACAATTCACTACAAGTCCCAATATTGTTGGGAGTTGTTGCATCCGTTTGCACACAGCTGCCAACACTGATGCAACAACTCCCAACATTGCTGGCTCATTTAATCCATGATAAGCAGTCTTGTCAAGAAGCTGATCTATGTATTAAAATTGTTGCAAGTTACCGCTGGCAATATTCACTCTTTTCGGATCCATAGTAAAGAAATGCTTCGGATCATGTATCCAAATAGCCTGTTCACAGACCCTCTATTTTCTCTTCAAATTATGTCGAGCACGCAAGATAAAAAATAAACCGTGGGCGATTTATTGACTGCCAGCACAAAGGGGTAGGGGTGGGGGAAGGCTACGAGCAGTCTCTTTTTTTTCTTGGTCCGTCGAGCAAAACGCCCGAGACACGCAAATGACCACGCGCGTGGCTAAAGGCGCGAGACGGGAGGCGCCCTCGTTTCTCGTGTATCGCGGCGAAAGCCGCTCGACGCTCGCGCGTGCGTGCGGTCTAGGGTGGGGGAAGAAGAAAATAGACGATTTATTTTTCTTTCTCGCGCACGCCGATGTTTTCCAAAACAACGAAAAGAAAAATAAATCAACGTCTGTGTACCGGCTAGTATCCAAAGTATCCGGTTTTGAATATGATCCAAAGAATCCTCCTTCGTTGTGGATCATTTGGGTCAATAATCCGTTTTTGGATTAAAAAACCGGATTTCGATTTTAGTAAAGAAACACAACCTTATTCTATTTCAGTTTACCTTTTAACTTACGGCAAAACATCAGAATACCCGGCCACTAAAATATTCCTCATCATATTGTGCTACCGCGGTCCGTGGTGACGAGTATTCTGAAGTTGCTCCAAACTGACTTCACCTACCTAAAACGACCAGATGAGCTTTATCTACTCTTCCCGTTCCATTCTAACAGCTGATTCTAAAGATCCACAGTCAGCTAGTTAACATCAGCTTTACCTGCAGCTAAAAAATGGCCGAGATATTGCCCGGATAATGCTGTAATAAATACCTACAGACCCTTTTCTTTATGAAGTCTGACCAAAGGAAGAACCAAGGCATCACTACTGTCAATTTCGTGTTTTTCTATGAATTATAATACTACTTATTGGCGTAAAATTCGTAACGACACATGCTATTCGTATGTTCTCATGAGCTTGTTGTTGTTTTGGAGAATGACGTCAGTTTGACCCAGCAGACCTTTCGCGCGATGTAAAACTGCTGATTTTGCATTTTGGGCAGAACAGAAAGTTCGAGAAACGTCTCGTTTTTTCACGAAAAAACCAAAAGAACTATATTTTTGTCCAGTCAGATTTTGTCAGGATGAATCAGCTACCAGTCATCTGACAAATTATTTAATTTTAGGAACGATCGACGGTTCGAGAAGAAATTTTTTTATTATAAAAGGCATGGATTTTGGCTCACCAACCATCAGTTAAAAAAACCCCAGAAGACTCAAGGTATCGCTGAAGATTTTCAAGAAGTAAAATTACAACTAAAGTTCTCGACAGTATGGCCCTCGTTTTCAGATTTCCAACATATCATCCAACTTGGTAAGCTTTTCGAAATTATTTTTCTTCTCTACAAAGAGTCAATTACGACTTTGAATAATTATTTTCTGTATAAAATCTCAACTTTATTTTTTAACAAACTACTCTTTCGCCTGCATGCTTCGATTGATTCGTATGGTGTGCTACAAGTTTTTTGGTTTTTTAAAATTCGCTGTCGTCCCCATGATCAGGCGGGAATATCATGTTTTGTCAGGATCTTCTGTTACTTTGTTTTTATATTTTTAGGTTCATTTTCCCTTTTAAGATATTCAGTCTTATATGTTTACATAATTGATCAATACATCAGTTAAGCAATAGGACAGCCATAGAGTATCAAAAGCCTATTCTGGAGACTTGATCAGCAACAGTTTCAGGCGGTTCGAAAACATTTGCAGATATACATATCAGGCACATTATAGTATCATTAGCTTTTCACACCAGTCTAGGGTTGTCTGGCTATGCATTAAAGCTATTAACAGATTAAAGCTTTTTTTAGCTGTGTAACTATCGACAATATTTTTGTGAGATCACAACATGTTATAAAATAGTTAAGTCATTAGTTAAGGGTCAATAAAAATTGGAAAATCAGGAGACTGACTTTGTTTTCACTTTTACCGTTCACTCTGGCCCTTTTCAGCACTTTTCCTGTTTCAGAGACGACATCTTAAAACAAAAAGTCATAGAAAAAAAAAAAAAAAATCCAAATAAGAAGGATTGGGGCAGTTGGTTAGTGCACGGCCCAGGTTCTGAGTTCAATAGAACATTTTACGGTTTTTTCAACTTTAATTTTGACATGAAACAGTAAGGGAAAATCTGTTGACACTACTGGAAAGAACTCCTTTAAATTGGTAAAACTGCCAAGTTTGAAAGAGGTACGTCTTAAGCGGGAAAAGATATAGTTCCGCAAAGTTCCTCTTAAAGTTTACAGCTTTTTGCTGGATGGTTCCCCCAGCTACCACCGTACAAACATCTGTAAAATTTCGCGGCTTTGATGAAGAGCTATATCTTCGTTAGTTTTCAACAAATCACTTTCAAACCTGGCAATTTTCATATTTTACAGGCGTTCTTTCCAGCGGAGTTGGCGGATTTTCCCTGACTTGCCCATGTCAAACGTAGAAAAAAACCATGGAAAGGTTTATATTCTCTGGTGTTTCCTCAAGATAAAATAAGATAAGATAAGATAAGAACTTTATTTTAGCACGATACGAAGATCAGCATTGCTGTTGGAGTCGTGCATACAACAATTACAAAAAAAAATAAGGAGTACTGAAAACAAATGTACAATTAACAATTAAAAAGTGTTTAAAATATTTGTAACCAATAGTTGTAGCTAAAATAGGTTCGAAATTCATTTTATCAGCATCAAATTTTGCAAGACAGCGTTTAAACTTTTTCGATGTTTTATCCCTTGTCTCCCTGTTCGTTAAACTGTTCCAATGGAGTTTCTGAATAAATTCATTTCTGGTCTTGGAAGAATGATGTTCTCATTTCTTCTGCGGCCTGAATTCCTCTGTAAAACCAAATCTTTACATTCCTTTATACATTTGAAGAGAAACTCCGTTAATCACACTTTGTACGTTGTTTCCAAACTGTCCCATCCAGTTCGCGTTATGACATCTTTAGCACTTGTGTCCCATGGCAACCCATGTATAATTCGTCCAGCTTTTGCATGGAATTTCACCAGGTTCTTTATGTTCGTCTTGTTGAAAGATCCCCACACTTTCAGGCCGTATGTAGCTGATGACCGTAGAAGTCTTCTAATTGCTTGCGAGGGAGCCTATCGTATGCGTGGGATTAAACTTAACTTGGATGCGAAGGACTTCGCTACATTTGCAGCATGATCTGACCAGGGCAACTTGTTATCAACCTGTACTCCGAGGAGTCTTCCTGAGGTTGTCCACTTTATGATCGATGTTGTTGCCAAGACGAAGAGCTTGGATAGGGCCAGAAAATGTTGATTTCCGCTGCATGATCATTGGTTTACATTTTTCTGGGTGTAGTACTAACAAATTTCTGTCGCAACATTCCTGGAGTTCAGCTAGAACATTGTTTGGTGTGTTTGTTAGCAAATCCATAGTCTCTGCGATGCAGTATTGTTGTGTCGTCTGCATACAGATACGTTTTCGCAGAGCGTAGTGATTTTGGGAGGTCGTTTGTGAAGAGCGAGAATAACGTGGGTCCGAGGACCGACCCTTGCGGCACTCAGTGAGTTACGGTGCATATATCGGAGTAGCATCCGTTAATTCTGACGACTTGTCATCGTTCGGTGAGGTAGTTCTTTAACCACAGCCAGACATCTCCTCTGATTCCAATGTCGTTCAGCTTTTGTAGTAATATATTGTGCGACACTGTGTCGAAAGCTTTAGTGAAATCGACAAACAGAATTGCTACATAAAGCTTTTTTTCTACTGCTTCTCTCCACCTCTCTTTTAGGTGAATTAAAAGCTGTTCTGCTGACTTTCCCTTCCTATAAGCCCATTGTCTGTTATGAAGTAAATTTTGCGTGACCACTTGATTAGTAATATTACTTGTGCGACACAGGATTCCATTAATTTACTTGATATCCTGAGCTTAGATAGTAGTCCGTATCATGTAATGTCTTCCTCTCGTCCTTTTTAGAACGCTGCACTGACTCTAGCTATTTTCCACTGGTCTGCTGGCTTGAAGGCATCAACACTGTGTTTAAACAAGCTCGTGAGAGATGGGGCAATAGACATACCCGCATACTTTAAATAACGCGCACATACGTCATCTGGCTTCGCAGCTTTCTTCACTTTTAAGTTACAGATCTTTTCCTCGATTTTCATCTGACTAATCCTGATGCTGGTCGTAGTTGGAATGTCTACATTGTCTACTGATTTCATCCGCGGGGCCAATCAATTTTTCATTAACTGTGCAGAAATAATCGTTTACCATAGTTCCTTTTCGGTGTCATCTGTTGTGAGGTTCCCATCGTCCTCTTTAATTGGTGAGCTTGTCTGTTTACTTTTGTTGTTCCTCATGTCTTTTTCAGTAGTCTCTAGTAAGCAGCAGCGGTGTCTACTTCGTCAAATAAATTGGAGTAGTAATCGGCTTTGGCTTTTTTCATCATTGTTGATACTTTATTTCTTTCTAGGATAATTATGGTTTCGGAGACGTTATCTTATAACCTGAGCATTTAAGCACTTGAGCATTTTTTTAAAAATGTTTAGTTGGTTAGTTGTTTAGTTGGTTAGTTGGTTTAGTTTAGTTGTTTAGTTGTTTAGTTGGAAAGAGTTAAAACTCTTTCCAACTAAACAAGGAAGGAATTATCAAGTATATAAAGCAGCAAAATTAAATATTGTTGATTGATAAAAACGTTACGGCTGAGCCCATACATGACGCCATTATACATTCTTCGAAAAATTTCGACACAATTTTTTCTTGATTTCTCCGAAAATATATATTAACAAAAGTAAAACTGAAAAAAGTAATCACTTCTAGCAGTATACAAAATGTCTTGGCAACGACCTCAATGAGTCGTAACGAGAAACTACATCTTTCTATTTGAAAATTTTTAGCTACTAGGGGTAATAATGTGAATATAGCAAGGCTGAAATATTTCCTTTTTCACTTTTCTTACGAAACCGAAAACTTGGATTTGCCGAGGCGGCTTACATGAACCCAGACTATTTTTGATAAACTGCTTCAAAATGTTTGCACTGTTACGAAACACTTTGGCCTATTGTAAGTCATGACAAACACACCAACCTTTTTTTTTTTTTTTTACATGATTCATTTTATTTAGAACACTGTTTTTTTTATACCTAATCGTGAACTGGAACGCACTAAAGCTGAGAAATGAGACTGATTTTATAGCCTTCAGTATCAAGCATTTTAATATTAGGCTAATATTTAGACGTGCATCATTATTAGATGGATTATTCAGGCATTTGTATGATTTGAGTAATTTCTGACATTCTTTAATGAAGCGTACGTAAAACAGTACGAACAACTGCTAATAATACAAATTTACACTTAAATTAATTCAAGTTTTCGTTCAGTTCTATGGATTGATCTAGTCACCAGCATGCATTATATTGAAACCTAAACATAGCAAGTGACTCGGGTTAGTAGGTAAGGTTGTAGACGGTTTATTAACAGAGTATGCACATTGTGGCTCTTCATCTGTTGCTGGTATCTAGAAATATCTAAAGTTCACTATAAAAATATAATATTGAGAAAATTATCAAAGAGATGTAAGTAGCTAAAAAGAGAAAAAGGGACTGGACTGGAAACCACCACTGTGAGCGGGAAAATGAAAAACGGGAACAAAATTAAGCTAACTTGAACTTTAGCCCCATCAGTAACTTCGTTAACCACATTTCTCCGTTCTCCCCGTGACATCCGTGATTAAAGTAGAAAAATAAAACAGAAATATCTCAGTGCAACAAAACGAAACGAAATAACAAAACTGCCTAATGTACATTTTTGGCAAAACTAAGAACTTCTCGTTTTTTCTCACTGAAAATTAAAAAAAGAGTAACTTTTTATTCCTGTTAAATTTTGTCAGAATGAATCAGCTCAAGCTAGTCTGACTCTCAAAAAATGCTGACAAATGATTTAATTATAGTAACGATTGATAGTTCAAAAATAACTTTTATCACCTACAAAAGTACAAGGGCTTTTCTCACCGACCAACAGTTCAAACAAAAAACCTCAGAAGAATCAAAGAGATATCTCTGAAGATTTTCAAGAAGTAGAATTGGAACCAAAGTTTCTACGACATGTCTTTCGGATTTCCGACTTTTCATCCAACTAGGTAAGCCTTTCAAAATTGTAATTTTCCTTCGCTGCAAGTAATTGAGCTATCAGTAACTAAGAGTAATTTTGTTTTCACGTCGTTTTTTGGTATACAGTATAATGGACTCTCTGAAATTGGTTAAACGGATACAGTGTTTTCTTTAGGTTTGGAAATGTTGAAAACAAATTAGTGGGTTATTTTGGTTTATAACCGATCAAGGTAAAACGAAGAATTAGAAGGGAGAGGAGGCGAGGGGCGGGGGGGGGGCGAGTATGGCGCGGAAAATGCAGCGAAGTGCACTAGTGTTCTTCCCTGGTTTGGCCTCAATCCAGCTTTTCAGTGCACAGCTGTTTTATAGAAAGCTAATGACATTCCTCCTTGCGAATTACCTTTCGAAAAATTACTGTCCGAAAAAAAGGCCACTAGAGAGTACCGACCTGCCAGACAAGTAACCCCCCGAACCGCTCTGATTAGTTTACTTTTTCTTATGACCTTATCCACACTTGACTGTTTGTACGTTTGTTATTTTTTTTTCCAAGTTATGCGCATATCTTTTGGCTAGCTTGACATCTTTGAGGGCCACAAGTTTTCAGTTTTTAACTGGCTGTCGTCACGCTCTGTAACTTAAGTTGATTATTATCAGAGATCATGATATTAATTATGGTTATGATTATGATTCGGTCCTAGAAACCCTTGCCTTAGCCTAAACTGAAAACCTTGCAACTTCGCCCAGTTTCTGTCGCTAGGGTCAGGAAAATAGGATCAGCCTTATGAGCTCAGTTAGGTGATTTAGGAACTGGATGGGCGATAAACCTGAATATCCTCACAGCAGAGTGCCTTAAAGCTTCCTATTCTTTCTCTTCTATATTTCAGACATTTTCCCACTTTATTCGTTAATGCTTAAAGCAAAACAAATTTAACATTACGTATGTATTATCACCACTGATTTGCAAACGCGACAAACCCAATGTTTTGTTCTGCAAGCGTCAGTCAGACAGGCGTTTAAATTCGGCAATTCAAAATTTCACTGAAACATTTTGATTTACATTGTAAAGAAAATCCGACTTGCAAATTTTTAAGACAACTGAGATGTTTTGGTCCAGTTAGTCTCGCCAACTTCAAGCAAAATAACAATTTTCTTTTGTTTTAATTTCAGCTACAACAGCTACTTCAATCAAGTTGTCCCAGGTGATGGGTTTTTGCAAGATTTATGGAGGAACACAGCTCTCTTCTGCGAGGAACAGGCTCGGCAGAAGAAACTAACGAAGACATATTCGGGCTGGCATGGTTCTTAATCATCAGACAAACATGTTCCAATGCGTCAAGTACCGATTAAAAGAAATATTTTACACTTTAGTTAAAATGTATATCAGATCAGTTATCAGTTTTTATCCAAAGTTCTTTGTCTATATATAGTATAGTTCTTGATATTTTAAGTTTTTGGGATTGTAAACCTTTGGAATATAAGTTAATGAAAGTTAGTATAGGTCCGTATATAGTACAAGAACAATAAAATGTTTAAATGAGCAACTAACTGGGTTGTGTTTCCTTATAATTATCGTTCATTTTGACCACTTTTTACCTCTAGATAATGTAGTCTCAATGAGGGGATAGCCTGTTGGCATTTTTCTATCTAAAGCAGAAGCTTTTTTGGTCTCTTTGACTTAAAATTTTCTGATGCCTTTCCAGAGCATGCAGTTACCCTATTCACAGGAATCCAACCTATGGAATCATATGCGATGATTCATGTGATGATGTAATAGTCCTGTATGCATCATAACGAATCGTAATATGATTTGACAAGTACCCTAAACATCATAATATGATTCCATTGGTATCATAATCATCATTATGATTTCTATAGGACTATTAAAATCATCTCTGGAATCATAACTATGATTTACAGTGCTGTTAATCATTGCTATGATTCCAACAGGCCTATTAAAATCATCTCTGAAATCATAACCATAATTTATTGTTCTATTAATCATAGCTATGATTCCAATAGAACTATTAACATCATCTCTGGAATCTTAACTATGATTTACAGTGCTGTTAATCATAGCTATGATTCCAACAGGTCTATTAAAATCATCTCTGGAATCATAACCATGATTTATTGTTCTATTGATCATAGCTATGATTCCAATAGAACTATTAAAAGCATCTCTGGAATCATAACCATGATTCATTGTTCTATTAATCATAGCTACGATTCCAATAGGACAATTAAAATAGTCTCTGGAATCATAACTTCCATTTGCAGTTTTATGCACAGGTAGCCCAGGTTCAGTTCTTGAACACTCACTAATACAATGCCATGCAAAAAATACAATGTGGAGTTTGTTCTAGAATCACTTAAAATGCTTTTAAAATGGCACAATACATAGGCATAAATGTGAAACTGAACTTAGGCCAGCTCAATAAAGATGTTTCTTTGCTTTTCATGTTATTTCTTTCCAACTGTTTCCAATCAAATTACACATAGAAAACAAATTTAAAAAATTGTGTATTTTTATGGTTTTGAGAAAAAAATATTGATAGCTCTCCAGATCCATTATAATCTATTAAAAACTAAATAAAATGTTTGTTGCATAGAAGTATACAGCATTGTATTATGAGTGTTCAAGCACTGACCTTGAGCTGCCTGTGATAGATGTACACTGTATCAGCCTCAGTCAGGTTGTAAACAGTCCTAAACAGAATGGAGTTGTATGAAAACAATACTACTAGCCAGAAAGCAAATATAATTAATATTAATACTGGCTCAAGACAACGGCCCATATCCCCAGGGGGTGGGGGGGAGGGTATTCCCTATAATGACATACCACGGGAAAGTAAATCCCGAAAGGAGTACTTTCTCAGCCTTCAGGTATGCTCTGGTCTGGTGGCTTACAGGCATCTGCACTGTGTTTAAACAAGCTCGCGAGAGATGGGGTAATTGACACACCCGCATACTTTAAATTGCGCGCAGATACGTCATCTGGCTTCGCAGCTTTCTTCACTTTTAACTTATAGATCTTTTCCTCGATTTCCATCTGACTAATCGTGATCGATGCTGGTCGTAGTCGGAATGTCTACATTCTGACGGCTATGAGCGTGAATTTCATCCGCGGGGCCAATCAATTTTTCATCAACTGTGCGGAAATAATCGTTTAACATAGTTGCCTTTTCGGTGTCATCTGTTGTAAGGTTTCCATCGTCCTCTTTAATTGGTGTGCTTGTCTGTTTACTTTTCTTGTTCCTGATGTCTTTTTCAGTAGTCTCCAGTAAGCAGCAGGGGTATCCACTTCTTCAAATAAATTGGAATAGTAATCGGCATTGAGATTTTTTATCATTGTTGATACTTTACTTTTTTTTAGGATAATTATGGTTTCGGAGACGTTATCTTGTTTTATAACCTGAGCATTTAAGCACTTGAGCATTTTTAACTCTTCCAACTAAACAAGGAAGGAAATATCAAGCATATAAAGCTGCAAAATTGTTGATTGATAAAAACGTTACGGCTGAGCCCATACATGACCCATTATACATTCTTCGTAAAATTTCAACACAACTTTTTCTTAATTTCTCCGAAAATATATTTTAACAAAAGTAAAACTGAAAAAAGTAATCACTTCTAGCAGTATACAAAATGTCTTGGCAACGACCTCAATGAGTCGTAACGAGAAAGGGATCATTTTCCCTTACAATTACCTAAATCTTTCTATTTGAAAATTTTAAGCTACTAGGGGTAATAATGTGAATATAGCAAGGCTGAAATATTTCCTTTTTCACTTTTCTTACGAAACCGAAAAATTAGATTTGCCGAGGCGGCTTACATGAACCCAGACTATTTTTGATAAACGGCTTCAAATGTTTATACTGTTACGAAACACTTTGGCCTATTGTAAGTCATGGCAAGCACACCAACCTTTTTTTTACATGTTTCACTTTATTTAGAACACTGTTTTTGTTGTACCTAACCGTGAACTGGAACGCACTAAAGCTGAGAAATGAGACTGATTTTATAGCCTTCAGTATCAAGCATTTTAATATTAGGCTAATATTTAGATATGCATTATTATTAGATGGATTATTCAGCTATTTGTATGATTTAAGTCATTTCTGACATTTTTGAATGAAGCTTACGTAGAACAGTACAAACAACTCCTAATAATACAAATTTACACTCATATTAATTCAAGTTTTAGTTCAGTTCTATGGATTGATCGACTCACCAGCATGCAATATTATACTGAAACCTAAATATAGCAAGTGAGGTTAGTAGGTAAGGTTGTAGACGGTTTATTAACAGAGTATGAACATTGTGGCTCTTCATCTGTTACTGGTATCTAGAAATATCTAAAGTTCACTATAAAAATATAATATTGAGAAAATTATCAAAGAGATGTAAGTAGCTAAAAAGAGGAGAAGGGACTGGACTGGAAACCACCACGGTGAGCGGGAAAATGAAAAACGGGAACATTTAACCTAACTTGAACTTTAGCCCCATCAGTAACTTCGTTGACCACATTTCTCCGTTCTCCCCGTGACATCCGCGATTAAAGTAGAAAAATAAAACAGAAATATCTCAGGGCAACAAAACAAAACGAAATAACAAAACTGCCTAATGTACGTTTTTGGCAAAACTATTTTCCCACTGAAAATTAAAAAAAAGAGTAACTTTTTATTCCTGTTAAATTTTGTCACAATTAGTCAGCTCAAGCTAGTCACTCTCAAAAAATGCTGACAAATGATTTAATTATAGTAACGATTGATAGTTCGAAAATAACTTTTATCACCTATAAATTAAGTGCATGGGTTGCTCACCGACCAACAGTTCAAACAAAAGTCTCAGAAGAATCAAAGAGATATCCCTTAAGATTTTCAAGAAGTAGAATTGGAACCAAAGTTTCTTCGACATGGCCCTCGCTTTCGGATTCCCGACTTTTCATCCAACTAGGTAAGCCTTTCAAAATTATAATTTTTCTTCGCTGCAAGTAATTGAGTTATCAGTATCTAAGAGTAATTTTGTTTTCACATCGTTTTTTAGGGTCTAACACAGGTTTTTTTTGGTATACAGTATAATGGACTCTCTGAAATTGGTTAAACGAATACAGTGTTTTCTTTAGGTTTCGATATGTTGAAAAAAATTAGTGGATTATTTTGGTTTATAACCGATCAAGGTAAAACGAGAATTAGAAGGGAGAGGAGGCGAGGGGCGCGGGGGAGGGGGGGGGAGTATTGCGGGGGAAATGCAGCGAAATGCCCTTGTGTTCTTCCCTGGTTTGGCCTCAATCCAGCTTTTCAGTGCACAGTTGTTTTATAGAAAGCTAATGAAATTCCTCCTTGCGAATTACCTTTCGAAAAATTACAATCCGAAAAAAAGGTCATTAGAGAGTACCGACCTGCCAGACAATAAACCCCCTGGACCACTCTGATTCGTTTAATTTTTCTTATGACCTTATCCACACTTGACTGTTTGTACGTTTGTTATTTTTTTTCCAAGTTATGCGCATATCTTTTGGTTAGCTTGACATCTTTGAGGGCCACAAGTTTTCAGTTTTTAACTGGCTGTCGTCACGCACTGTAACTAAAGTTGATTATGATCAGAGATCATGATATTAATTATGGTTATGATTATGATTCGGTCCTAGAAACCCTTGCCTTAGCCTAAACTGAAAACCTTGCAACTTCGCCCAGTTTCTGTCGCTAGGGTCAGGGAAATAGGATCAGCCTGATGAGCTCAGTTAGGCGATTTAGGAACTGGATGGGCGATAAACCTGAATATCCTCACAGCAGAGTGCCTTAAAGCTTCCTATTCTTTCTTTTCTTTATTTCAGACATTTTCCTACTTTATTCGTTAACGCTTAAAGCAAAACAAATTTAACATTACATATGTATTATCACCACTGATTTGCAAACGCGACAAACCCAATGTTTTGTTCTGCCAGCGTCAGTCAGACAGGCGTTTTAATTCGGCAATTCAAAATTTCATGGAAACATTTTTATTTACATTGTAAAGAAAATCCGACTTGCAAATTTTTAAGGCAACTGAGATGTTTTGGTCCAGTTAGTCTCACCAACTCCAGGCAAAATAACAATTTTCTTTTGTTTCATTTTCAGCTACAACAGCTTCTTCAATCAAGTTGTCCCAGGTTTTGGGTTTTTGCAAGATTTATGGAGGAGCACAGCTCTCTTCTGCGAGGAACAGGCTCGGCAGAGGAAACTAATGAAGACATATTCGGGCCCAGTCATAATTGCTTGGCTGCCAATGAACCAGTACAAACCAGAAGAAATTTCACTCTGTGTTGACGACGAAAATATAACGTTACACGGCCAGCATCGATCCGAA
>CALNXK010000037.1:3245000-3252500 GCA_942486035.1 Porites lobata | reverse complement strand
TGTTGTTTTGGAGAATGACGTCAGTTTGACCCAGCAGACCTTTCGCGCGATGTAAAACTGCTGATTTTGCATTTTGGGCAGAACAGAAAGTTCGAGAAACGTCTCGTTTTTTCACGAAAAAACCAAAAGAACTATATTTTTGTCCAGTCAGATTTTGTCAGGATGAATCAGCTACCAGTCATCTGACAAATTATTTAATTTTAGGAACGATCGACGGTTCGAGAAGAAATTTTTTTATTATAAAAGGCATGGATTTTGGCTCACCAACCATCAGTTAAAAAAAACCCCAGAAGACTCAAGGTATCGCTGAAGATTTTCAAGAAGTAAAATTACAACTAAAGTTCTCGACAGTATGGCCCTCGTTTTCAGATTTCCAACGTATCATCCAACTTGGTAAGCTTTTCGAAATTATTTTTCTTCTCTACAAAGAGTCAATTACGACTTTGAATAATTATTTTCTGTATAAAATGTCAACTTTTTTTTTTAACAAACTACTCTTTCGCCTGCATGCTTCGATTGATTCGTATGGTGTGCTACAAGTTTTTTGTTTTTTTAAAATTCGCTGTCGTCCCCATGATCAGGCGGGAATATCATGTTTTGTCAGGATCTTCTGTTACTTTGTTGTTATATTTTTAGGTTCATTTTCCCTTTTAAGATATTCAGTCTTATATGTGTACATAATTGATCAATACATCAGTTAAGCAATAGGATAGCCATAGAGTATCAAAAGCCTATTCTGGAGACTTGATCAGCAACAGTTTCAGGCGGTTCGAAAACATTTGCAGATATACATATCAGGCAGACATTAAAGACTTTTTACTTGTGACTTTTTTTCTGTGTATTGGAGTTTCAGTATTCAAATTATATTATAGAAATGAAAGGTGATTTGTTCATAGCTTGATTTAACAAATGTGTATTTCTATACGGAACATTCACTAAAAACATACACTGCTAGTATTGAGTACATCAGCTGCAAATTTCAAGACATCGATGTGTGTATCAGACAGCTCAGTCTCAGAAATCACACAAAATGACAATTTTTTTGTTTCATTTTCAGCTACAGCAGTTACTATAATCAAGCCGTCCCAGATTATGGGCTTTTGCGTGATTTATGGAGAGATATAGCTCTCTCCTTTGAGGAACAAGGGCGAGACATATGCTGTCAGCAAAGGAAACACTCCGGCCCAGTCACAATCGCTTCACTGCCACTCAACCAATACAAACCAGAAGAAATTTCACTTGATGTTGATGGAGAAAATATAACCTTACACGGCCAGCATCGATCCGAAGGAGAAGATGGATTTGAGAATAGTGAGTTCAAGAAAATCATTAAGCTCCCGGAAGACGTAGATCCCACAACAGTGACGTCACGTGTATCTAAAGATGACAACTTTCTTGTTGTCAAAGGCATCAAGCGTGTTCAAGAGAAAACAAAAACAGACGATGACAAGTTCGTAGTAAGATTGAATCTGCGTGGATTCAAACCAGAAGAAATCAAGGTCCATCTTCGTGGACATGAGCTCACGGTCACAGGAAAACACAGAGCGGAAGAAGACGGTTCATATTTGTCACGTGATTACAGCCGCCGCGTTTTGTTGCCTGACGACGCAGAACTCAGTTCAGTGACGTCACGTTTGTCCAAAGAAGGCTTGCTAACCATAGAAGTGGCACGTGACCCAGCTCTGTTACCAAGTGAGAGAAACGTGGAACTTTCCATGGAAGTTGATCATAAGCCACATCCTGAAGAAAAAGAGCAACAACAACAAGGAGCAAGCGGTAACAGAGAAGATTAGAATAAAAGCTAAATCAACTGCGTTTGCAGATCGTAAGGAATCACTTGCGATCGTATAGAACAGTTTGTCAATTTTTTGTTACATTAATTTCTGATTAAAATTTTCTCGAGAAGCTAAGCAACATTTCAGCATAGCATTTAATGCTTGTTAAGTTATCAACACTTAGAGTACAATTTGATTATAAAATAGTAATTCAGAATTTAGTAAATCATTTTCTTGCGTCAGTTTTTGAATTGATTTATAATTTAAGCAGACAAACAGGCACAAATGCGCTAGTATTAGCACTATTTTACACTGATTTATTTTGCAGCCAATCTTTTTCCATTACATTATAGTATCATTAGCTTTTCACACCAGTCTAGGGTTGTCTGACTATGCATTAAAGCTATTAACAGATTAAAGCTTTTTTTAGCTGTGTAACTATCGACAATATTTTTGTGAGATCACAACATGTTATAAAATAGTTAAGTCATTAGTTAAGGGTCAATAAAAATTGGAAAATCAGGAGACTGACTTTGTTTTCATTTTTACCGTTCACTCTGGCCCTTTTCATCACTTTTCCTGTTTCAGAGACGACATCTTAAAACAAAAAGTCATAGAAAAGAAAAAAAACTCCAATTAAGAAGGATTGGGGCAGTTGGTTAGTGCACGGCCCAGGTTCTGAGTTCAATAGAACATTTTACGGTTTTTTCGACTTTAATTTTGACATGAAACAGTAAGGGAAAATCTGTTGACACTACTGGAAAGAACGCCTTTAAATTGGTAAAACTGCCAAGTTTGGAAGTAATACGTCTTAAGCGGGAAGAGATATAGTTCCGCAAAGTTCCTCTTAAAGTTTACAGCTTTTTGCTGGATGGTTCCCCTAGCTACCACCGTACAAACATCTGTAAAATTTCGCAGCTTTGATGAAGAGCTATATCTTCGTTAGTTTTCAACAAATCACTTTCAAACCTGGCAATTTTCATATTTTACAGGCGTTCTTTCCAGCGGAGTTGGCGGATTTTCCCTGACTTGCCCATGTCAAACGTAGAAAAAAACCATGGAAAGGTTTATATTCTCTGGTGTTTCCTCAAGATAAAATAAGATAAGATAAGATAAGAACTTTATTTTAGCACGATACGAAGATCAGCATTGCTGGTGGAGTCGTGCATACAACAATTACAAAAAAAATAAGGAGTACTGAAAACAAATGTACAATTAACAATTAAAAAGTGTTTAAAATATTTGTAACCAATAGTTGTAGCTAAAATAGGTTCGAAATTCATTTTATCAGCATCAAATTTTGCAAGACAACGTTTAAACACTTTCGATGTCTTATCCCTTGTCTCCCTGTTCGTTAAACTGTTCCAATGGAGTTTCTGAATAAATTCATTTCTGGTCTTGGAAGAATGATGTTCTCATTTCTTCTGCGGCCTGAATTCCTCTGTAAAACCAAATCTTTACATTCCTTTACGGTTTAACCCTTTATACATTTGAAGAGAAACTCCCTTAATCGCACTTTGTACGTTGTTTCCAAACTGTCCCATCCAGTTCGCGTTATGACATCTTTAGCATTTGTGTCCCATGGCAACCCATGTATAATTCGTCCAGCTTTTGCATGGAATTTCACCAGGTTCTTTATGTTCGTCTTGTTGAAAGATCCCCACACTTTCAGGCCGTATGTAGCTGATGACCGTATCACTTTTGTGTAGAAGTCTTCTAATTGCTTGCGAGGGAGCCTATCGTATGCGTGGGATTAAACTTAACTTGGATGCGAAGGACTTCGCTGCATTTGCAGCATGATCTGACCAGGGCAACTTGTTATCAACCTGTACTCCGAGGAGTCTTTCTGAGGTTGTCCACTTTATGATCGATGTTGTTGCCAAGACGAAGAGCTTGGATAGGGCCAGAAAATGTTGATTTCCGCTGCAGGATCATTGCTTTACATTTTTCTGGGTGTAGTACTAACAAGTTTCTGTCGCAACATTCCTGGAGTTCAGCTAGAACATTGTTTGGTGTGTTTGTTAGCAAATCCATAGTTTCTGCGATGCAGTATTGTTGTGTCGTCTGCATACAGATACGTTTCCTTAGAGCGTAGTGATTTTGGGAGGTCGTTTGTGAAGAGCGAGAATAACGTGGGTCCGAGGACCGACCCTTGCGGCACTCAGTGAGTTACGGTGCATATATCGGAGTAGCATCCGTTAATTCTGACGACTTGTCATCGTTCGGTGAGGTAGTTCTTTAACCACAGCCAGACATATCCTCTGATTCCAATGTCGTTCAGCTTTTGTAGTAATATATTGTGCGACACTGTGTCGAAAGCTTTAGTGAAATCGACAAACAGAATTGCTACATAAAGCTTTTTTTCTACTGCTTCTCTCCACCTCTCTTTTAGGTGAATTAAAAGCTGTTCTGCTGACTTTCCCTTCCTATAAGCCCATTGTCTGTTATGAAGTAAATTTTGCGTGACCACTTGATTAGTAATATTACTTGTGCGACACAGGATTCCATTAATTTACTTGGTATCCTGAGCTTAGATAGTAGTCCGTATCATGTAATGTCTTCCTCTCGTCCTTTTTAGAACGCTGCACTGACTCTAGCTATTTTCCACTGGTCTGGTGGCTTGAAGGCATCAACACTGTGTTTAAACAAGTTCGTGAGAGATGGGGCAATAGACATACCCGCATACTTTAAATTGCGCGCAGATACGTCATCTGGCTTCGCAGCTTTCTTCACTTTTAAGTTACAGATCTTTTCCTCGATTTTCATCTCACTAATCGTGATGCTGGTCGTAGTTGGAATGTTTACATTGTCTACTAATTTCATCCGCGGGGCCAATCAATTTTTCATTAACTGTGCAGAAATAATCGTTTTACATAGTTGCCTTTTCGGTGTCATCTGTTGTGAGGTTCCCATCGTCCTCTTTAATTGGTGTGCTTGTCTGTTTACTTTTCTTGTTCCTGATGTCTTTTTCAGTAGTCTCCAGTAAGGAGCAGGGGTATCCACTTCTTCAAATAAATTGCAAAATAGTAATCGGCTTTGAGATTTTTTATCATTGTTGATACTTTACTTTTTTTTAGGATAATTATGGTTTCGGAGACGTTATCTTGTTTTATAACCTGAGCATTTAAGCACTTGAGCATTTTTAACCTTTCCAACTAAACAAGGAAGGAAATATCAAGCATATAAAGCTGCAAAATTGTTGATTGATAAAAACGTTACGGCTGAGCCCATACATGATCCATTATACATTCTTCGTAACATTTCGACATAACTTTTTCTTAATTTCTCCGAAAATATATTTTAACAAAAGTAAAACTGAAAAAAGTAATCACCTCTAGCAGTATACAAAATGTCTTGGCAACGACCTCAATGAGTCGTAACGAGAAAGGGATCATTTTCCCTTACCATTACCTAAATCTTTCTATTTGAAAATTTTAAGCTACTAGGGGTAATAATGTGAATATAGCAAGGCTGAAATATTTCCTTTTTCACTTTTCTTACGAAACCAAAAAATTAGATTTGCCGAGGCGGCTTACATGAACCCAGACTATTTTTGATAAACGGCTTCAAATGTTTATACTGTTACGAAACACTTTGGCCTATTGTAAGTCATGGCAAGCACACCAACCTTTTTTTTACATGTTTCACTTTATTTAGAACACTGTTTTTGTTGTACCTAACCGTGAACTGGAACGCACTAAAGCTGAGAAATGAGACTGATTTTATAGCCTTCAGTATCAAGCATTTTAATATTAGGCTAATATTTAGATATGCATTATTATTAGATGGATTATTCAGCTATTTGTATGATTTAAGTCATTTCTGACATTTTTGAATGAAGCTTACGTAGAACAGTACAAACAACTCCTAATAATACAAATTTACACTCATATTAATTCAAGTTTTAGTTCAGTTCTATGGATTGATCGAGTCACTAGCATGCATTATACTGAAATCTAAATATAGCAAGTGAGGTTAGTAGGGAAGGTTATAGACGGTTTATTAACAGAGCATGTACATTGTGGCTCTTCATCTGTTACTGGTATCTAGAAATATCTAAAGTTCACTATAAAAATATAATATTGAGAAAATTATCAAAGGGATGTAAGTAGCTAAAAAGAGAAAAAGGGACTGGACTGGAAACCACCACGGTGAGCAGGAAAATGAAAAACGGGAACATTTAACCTAACTTGAACTTTAGCCCCATCAGTAACTTCGTTAACCACATTTCTCCGTTCTCCCCGTGACATCCGCGATTAAAGTAGAAAAATAAAACAGAAATATCTCAGGGCAACAAAACAAAACGAAATAACAAAACTGCCTAATGTACGTTTTTGGCAAAACTATTTTCCCACTGAAAATTAAAAAAAAGAGTAACTTTTTATTCCTGTTAAATTTTGTCACAATTAGTCAGCTCAAGCTAGTCACTCAAAAAATGCTGACAAATGATTTAATTATAGTAACGATTGATAGTTCGAAAATAACTTTTATCACCTATAAATTAAGTGCATGGGTTGCTCACCGACCAACAGTTCAAACAAAAGTCTCAGAAGAATCAAAGAGATATCCCTTAAGATTTTCAAGAAGTAGAATTGGAACCAAAGTTTCTTCGACATGGCCCTCGCTTTCGGATTCCCGACTTTTCATCCAACTAGGTAAGCCTTTCAAAATTATAATTTTTCTTCGCTGCAAGTAATTGAGTTATCAGTATCTAAGAGTAATTTTGTTTTCACATCGTTTTTTAGGGTCTAACACAGGTTTTTTTTGGTATACAGTATAATGGACTCTCTGAAATTGGTTAAACGAATACAGTGTTTTCTTTAGGTTTCGATATGTTGAAAAAAATTAGTGGATTATTTTGGTTTATAACCGATCAAGGTAAAACGAGAATTAGAAGGGAGAGGAGGCGAGGGGCGCGGGGGAGGGGGGGAGAGTATTGCGGGGGAAATGCAGCGAAATGCCCTAGTGTTCTTCCCTGGTTTGGCCTCAATCCAGCTTTTCAGTGCACAGTTGTTTTATAGAAAGCTAATGAAATTCCTCCTTGCGAATTACCTTTCGAAAAATTACGATCCGAAAAAAAGGTCACTAGAGAGTACCGACCTGCCAGACAAGAAACCCCCTGGACCACTCTGATTCGTTTAATTTTTCTTATGACCTTATCCACACTTGACTGTTTGTACGTTTGTTATTTTTTTTCCAAGTTATGCGCATATCTTTTGGTTAGCCTGACATCTTTGAGGGCCACAAGTTTTCAGTTTTTAACTGCCTGTCGTCACGCACTGTAACTAAAGTTGATTATGATCAGAGATCATGATATTAATTATGGTTATGATTATGATTCGGTCCTAGAAACCCTTGCCTTAGCCTAAACTGAAAACCTTGCAACTTCGCCCAGTTTCTGTCGCTAGGGTCAGGGAAATAGGATCAGCCTGATGAGCTCAGTTAGGCGATTTAGGAACTGGATGGGCGATAAACCTGAATATCCTCACAGCAGAGTGCCTTAAAGCTTCCTATTCTTTCTTTTCTTTATTTCAGACATTTTCCTACTTTATTCGTTAACGCTTAAAGCAAGACAAATTTAACATTACATATATATTATCACCACTGATTTGCAAACGCGACAAACCCAATGTTTTGTTCTGCCAGCGTCAGTCAGACAGGCGTTTAAATTCGGCAATTCAAAATTTCATGGAAACATTTTTATTTACATTGTAAAGAAAATCCG
>CALNXK010000037.1:3212500-3240000 GCA_942486035.1 Porites lobata | reverse complement strand
AGTTGCTCCAAACTGACTTCGCCTACCTAAAACGACCAGATGAGCTTTATCTACTCTTCCTGTTCCATTCTAACAGCTGATTCTAAAGATCCACAGTCAGCTAGTTAACATCAGCTTTACCTGCAGCTAGAAAATGGCCGAGATATTGCCCGGATAATGCAGTAATAAATACCTACAGACCCTTTTCTTTATGAAGTCAGACCAAAGGAAGAACCAAGGCATCACTACTGTCAATTCCGTGTTTTTCTATGAATTATAATACTACTTATTGGCGTAAAATTCGTAACGACATATGCTATTCCGATGTTCTCATGAGCTTGTTGTTGTTTTGGAGAATGACGTCAGTTTGACCCAGCAGACCTTTCGCGCGATGTAAAACTGCTGATTTTGCATTTTGGGCAGAACAGAAAGTTCGAGAAACGTCTCGTTTTTTCACGAAAAAACCAAAAGAACTATATTTTTGTCCAGTCAGATTTTGTCAGGATGAATTAGCTACCAGTCATCTGACAAATTATTTAATTTTAGGAACGATCGACGGTTCGAGAAGAAATTGTTTTATTATAAAAGGCATGGATTTTGGCTCACCAACCATCAGTTAAAAAAAACCCCAGAAGACTCAAGGTATCGCTGAAGATTTTCAAGAAGTAAAATTACAACTAAAGTTCTCGACAGTATGGCCCTCGTTTTCAGATTTCCAACGTATCATCCAACTTGGTAAGCTTTTCGAAATTATTTTTCTTCTCTACAAAGATTCAATTACGACTTTGAATAATTATTTTCTGTATAAAATCTCAACTTTTTTTTTTAACAAACTACTCTTTCGCCTGCATGCTTCGATTGATTCGTATGGTGTGCTACAAGTTTTTTGGTTTTTTAAAATTCGCTGTCGTCCCCATGATCAGGCGGGAATATCATGTTTTGTCAGGATCTTCTGTTACTTTGTAGTTATATTTTTAGGTTCATTTTCCCTTTTAAGATATTCAGTCTTATATGTTTACATAATTGATCAATACATCAGTTAAGCAATAGGACAGCCATAGAGTATCAAAAGCCTATTCTGGAGACTTGATCAGCAACAGTTTCAGGCGGTTCTAAAACATTTGCAGATATACATATCAGGCAGACATTAAAGACTTTTTACTTGTGACTTTTTTTCTGTGTATTGGAGTTTCAGTATTCAAATTATATTATAGAAATGAAAGGTGATTTGTTCATAGCTTGATTTAACAAATGTGTATTTCTAAACGGAACATTCACTAAAAACATACACTGCTAGTATTGAGTACATCAGCTGCAAATTTCAAGACATCGATGTGTGTATCAGACAGCTCAGTCTCAGAAATCACACAAAATGACAATTTTTTTGTTTCATTTTCAGCTACAGCAGTTACTATAATCAAGCCGTCCCAGATTATGGGCTTTTGCGTGATTTATGGAGAGATATAGCTCTCTCCTTTGAGGAACAAGGGCGAGACATATGCTGTCAGCAAAGGAAACACTCCGGCCCAGTCACAATCGCTTCACTGCCACTCAACCAATACAAACCAGAAGAAATTTCACTTGATGTCGATGGAGAAAATATAACCTTACACGGCCAGCATCGATCCGAAGGAGAAGATGGATTTCAGAATAGTGAGTTCAAGAAGATCATTAAGCTCCCGGAAGACGTAGATCCCACAACAGTGACGTCACGTGTATCTAAAGATGACAGCTTTCTTGTCGTCGAAGGCATCAAGCGTGTTCAAGAGAAAACAAAAACAGACGATGACAAGTTCGTAGTTAGATTGAATCTGCGTGGATTCAAACCAGAAGAAATCAAGGTTCAACTTCGTGGACATGAGCTCACTGTCACAAGAAAACACAGAGCGGAAGAAGAAGGTTCATATTTGTCACGTCATTATAGCCGTCGCGTTTTGTTGCCTGACGACGCAGAACTCAGTTCAGTGACATCACGCTTGTCCAAAGAAGGCTTGCTAACAATAGAAGTGGCACGTGATCCAGCTCTGTTACAGAGTGAGAGAAACGTGGAACTTTCCATGGAAGTTGATCATAAGCCACATCCTGAAGAAAAAGAGCAACAACAACAAAGAGCAAGCGGTAACAGAGAAGATTAGAATAAAAGCTAAATCAACTGCGTTTGCAGATTGTAAGGAATCACTCGCGATCGTATAGAACAGTTTGTCAATTTTTTGTTACATTAATTTCTGATTAAAATTTTCTCGAGAAGCTAAGCAACATTTCAGCATAGCATTTAATGCTTGTTAAGTTATCAACACTTAGAGAACAATTTGATTATAAAATAGTAATTTCGAATTTAGTAAATCATTTTCTTGCGTCAGTTTTTGAATTGATTTATCATTTAAGCAGACAAACAGGCACAAATGTTTCCTCAAGATAAAATAAGATAAGAACTTTATTTTAGCAAGATACGAAGATCAGCATTGCTGTTGGAGTCGTGCATACAACAATTACAAAAAAAATAAGGAGTACTGAAAACAAATGTACAATTAACAATTAAAAAGTGTTTAAAATATTTGTAACCAATAGTTGTAGCTAAAATAGGTTCGAAATTCATTTTATCAGCATCAAATTTTGCAAGACAGCGTTTAAACTTTTTCGATGTTTTATCCCTTGTCTCCCTGTTCGTTAAACTGTTCCAATGGGGTTTCTGAATAAATTCATTTCTGGTCTTGGAAGAATGATGTTCTCATTTCTTCTGCGGCCTGAATTCCTCTGTAAAACCAAATCTTTACATTCCTTTATACATTTGAAGAGAAACTCCGTTAATCACACTTTGTACGTTGTTTCCAAACTGTCCCATCCAGTTCGCGTTATGACATCTTTAGCACTTGTGTCCCATGGGAACCCATGTATAATTCGTCCAGCTTTTGTATGGAATTTCACCAGGTTCTTTATGTTCGTCTTGTTGAAAGATCCCCACACTTTCAGGCCGTATGTAGCTGATGACCGTATCACTTTTGTGTAGAAGTCTTCTAATTGCTTGCGAGGGAGCCTATCGTATGCGTGGGATTAAACTTAACTTGGATGCGAAGGACTTCGCTACATTTGCAGCATGATCTGACCAGGGCAACTTGTTATCAACCTGTACTCCGAGGAGTCTTCCTGAGGTTGTCCACTTTATGATCGATGTTGTTGCCAAGACGAAGAGCTTGGATAGGGCCAGAAAATGTTGATTTCCGCTGCATGATCATTGGTTTACATTTTTCTGGGTGTAGTACTAACAAATTTCTGTCGCAACATTCCTGGAGTTCAGCTAGAACATTGTTTGGTGTGTTTGTTAGCAAATCCATAGTTTCTGCGATGCAGTATTGTTGTGTCGTCTGCATACAGATACGTTTCCTTAGAGCGTAGTGATTTTGGGAGGTCGTTTGTGAAGAGCGAGAATAACGTGGGTCCGAGGACCGACCCTTGCGGCACTCAGTGAGTTACGGTGCATATATCGGAGTAGCATCCGTTAATTCTGACGACTTGTCATCGTTCGGTGAGGTAGTTCTTTAACCACAGCCAGACATCTCCTCTGATTCCAATGTCGTTCAGCTTTTGTAGTAATATATTGTGCGACACTGTGTCGAAAGCTTTAGTGAAATCGACAAACAGAATTGCTACATAAAGCTTTTTTTCTACTGCTTCTCTCCACCTCTCTTTTAGGTGAATTAAAAGCTGTTCTGCTGACTTTTCCTTCCTCTGTTATGAAGTAAATTTTGCGTGACCACGTGATTAGTAATATTACTTGTGCGACACAGGATTCCATTAATTTACTTGGTATCCTGAGCTTAGATAGTAGTCCGTATCATGTAATGTCTTCCCCTCGTCCTTTTTAGAACGCTGCACTGACTCTAGCTATTTTCCACTGGTCTGGTGGCTTGAAGGCATCAACACTGTGTTTAAACAAGCTCGTGAGAGATGGGGCAATAGACATACCCGCATACTTTAAATAACGCGCACATACGTCATCTGGCTTCGCAGCTGTCTTCACTTTTAAGTTACAGATCTTTTCCTCGATTTTCATCTGACTAATCGTGATGCTGGTCGTAGTTGGAATGTCTACATTGTCTACTGATTTCATCCGCGGGGCCAATCAATTTTTCATTAACTGTACAGAAATAATCGTTTACCATAGTTCCTTTTCGGTGTCATCTGTTGTGAGGTTCCCATCGTCCTCTTTAATTGGTGAGCTTGTCTGTTTACTTTTGTTGTTCCTCATGTCTTTTTCAGTAGTCTCTAGTAAGCAGCAGCGGTGTCTACTTCGTCAAATAAATTGGAGTAGTAATCGGCATTGGCTTTTTTCTTCATTGTTGATACTTTATTTCTTTCTAGGATAATTATGGTTTCGGAGAGGTTATCTTATAACCTGAGCATTCAAGCACTTGAGCATTTTTAACTCTTTAACTCTTTTTTTTTTAAACAAGGAAGGAATTATCAAGCATATAAAGCTGCAAAATTAAATATTGTTGATTGATAAAAACGTTACGGCTGAGCCCATACATGACGCCATTATACATTCTTCGAAAAATTTCGACACAATTTTTTCTTGATTTCTCCGAAAATATATATTAACAAAAGTAAAACTGAAAAAAGTAATCACTTCTAGCAGTATACAAAATGTCTTGGCAACGACCTCAATGAGTCGAAACGAGAAACTACATCTTTCTATTTGAAAATTTTAAGCTACTAGGGGTAATAATGTGAATATAGCAAGGCTAAATTATTTCCTTTTTCACTTTTCTTACGAAACCGAAAACTTGGATTTGCCGAGGCGACTTACATGAACCCAGACTATTTTTGATAAACTGCTTCAAAATGTTTGCACTGTTACGAAACACTTTGGCCTATTGTAAGTCATGACAAACACACCAACCTTTTTTTTTTACATGATTCATTTTATTTAGAACACTGTTTTTATTATACCTAACCGTGAACTGGAACGCACTAAAGCTGAGAAATGAGACTGATTTTATAGCCTTCAGTATCAAGCATTTTAATATTAGGCTAATATTTAGACGTGCATCATTATTAGATGGATTATTCAGGCATTTGTATGATTTGAGTCATTTCTGACATTCTTTAATGAAGCGTACGTAAAACAGTACGAACAACTGCTAATAATACAAATTTACACTTAAATTAATTCAAGTTTTCGTTCAGTTCTATGGATTGATCTAGTCACCAGCATGCATTATACTGAAACCTAAACATAGCAAGTGACTCGGGTTAGTAGGTAAGGTTGTAGACGGTTTATTAACAGAGTATGCACATTGTGGCTCTTCATCTGTTGCTGGTATCTAGAAATATCTAAAGTTCACTATAAAAATATAATATTGAGAAAATTATCAAAGAGATGTAAGTAGCTAAAAAGAGAAAAAGGGACTGGACTGGAAACCACCACGGTGAGCGGGAAAATGAAAAACGGGAACAAAAGCTAACTTGAACTTTAGCCCCATCAGTAACTTCGTTAACTACATTTCTCCGTTCTCCCCGTGACATCCGTGATTAAAGTAGAAAAATAAAACAGAAATATCTCAGTGCAACAAAACGAAACGAAATAACAAAACTGCCTAATGTACATTTTTGGCAAAACTAAGAACTTCTCGTTTTTTCTCACTGAAAATTAAAAAAAGAGTAACTTTTTATTCCTGTTAAATTTTGTCAGAATGAATCAGCTCAAGCTAGTCTGACTCTCAAAAAATGCTGACAAATGATTTAATTATAGTACCGATTGATAGTTCGAAAATAACTTTTATCACCTACAAAAGTACAAGGGCTTTTCTCACCGACCAACAGTTCAAACAAAAACCTCAGAAGAATCAAAGAGATATCCCTGAAGATTTTCAAGAAGTAGAATTGGAACCAAAGTTTCTACGACATGTCTTTCGGATTTCCGACTTTTCATCCAACTAGGTAAGCCTTTCAAAATTGTAATTTTCCTTCGCTGCAAGTAATTGAGTTATCAGTAACTAAGAGTAATTTTGTTTTCACGTCGTTTTTTGGTATACAGTATAATGGACTCTCTGAAATTGGTTAAACGGATACAGTGTTTTCTTTAGGTTTGGAAATGTTGAAAACAAATTAGTGGGTTATTTGGTTTATAACCGATCAAGGTAAAACGAAGAATTAGAAGGGAGAGGAGGCGAGGGGCGCGGGGGGGGGGGGGGGTATGGCGGGGAAAATGCAGCGAAGTGCACTAGTGTTCTTCCCTGGTTTGGCCTCAATCCAGCTTTTCAGTGCACAGCTGTTTTATAGAAAGCTAATTACCTTTCGAAAAATTACTATCCGAAAAAAAGGCCACTAGAGAGTACCGACCTGCCAGACAAGTAACCCCCCGAACCGCTCTGATTAGTTTACTTTTTCTTATGACCTTATCCACACTTGACTGTTTGTACGTTTGTTATTTTTTTTTTCCAAGTTATGCGCATATCTTTTGGCTAGCTTGACATCTTTGAGGGCCACAAGTTTTCAGTTTTTAACTAGCTGTCGTCACGCTCTGTAACTTAAGTTGATTATTATCAGAGATCATGATATTAACTATGGTTATGATTATGATTCGGTCCTAGAAACCCTTGCCTTAGCTTACACTGAAAACCTTGCAATTTCGCCCAGTTTCTCTCGCTAGGGTCAGGGAAAATCAGCCTGATGAGCTCAGTCAGGCGATTTAGGAACTGGATGGGCGATAAACCTGAATATCCTCACAGCAGAGTGCCTTAAAGCTTCCTATTCTTTCTCTTCTATATTTCAGACATTTTCCCACTTTATTCGTTAATGCTTAAAGCAAAACAAATTTAACATTACGTATGTATTATCACCACTGATTTGCAAACGCGACAAACCCAATGTTTTGTTCTGCCAGCGTCAGTCAGACAGGCGTTTAAATTCGGCAATTCAAAATTTCACTGAAACATTTTGATTTACATTGTAAAGAAAATCCGACTTGCAAATTTTTAAGACAACTGAGATGTTTTGGTCCAGTTAGTCTCGCCAACTTCAAGCAAAATAACAATTTTCTTTTGTTTTAATTTCAGCTACAACAGCTACTTCAATCAAGTTGTCCCAGGTGATGGGTTTTTGCAAGATTTATGGAGGAACACAGCTCTCTTCTGCGAGGAACAGGCTCGGCAGAAGAAACTAACGAAGACATATTCGGGCTGGCATGGTTTTTAATCATCAGACAAACATGTTCCAATGCGTCAAGTACCGATTAAAAGAAATATTTTACACTTTAGTTAAAATGTATATCAGATCAGTTATCAGTTTTTATCCAAAGTTCTTTGTCTATATATAGTATAGTTCTTGATATTTTACGTTTTTGGGATAGTAAACCTTTGGAATATAAGTTAATGAAAGTTAGTATAGGTCCGTATATAGTACAAGAACAATAAAATGTTTAAATGAGCAACTAACTGGGTTGTGTTTCCGTTTAATTATCGTTCATTTTGACCACTTTTTACCTCTAGATAATGTAGTCTCAATGAGGGGATAGCCTGTTGGCATTTTTCTATCTAAAGCAGAAGCTTTTTTGGTCTCTTTGACTTAAAAGTTTCTGATGCCTTTCCAGAGCAGTTACCCTATTCACAGGAATCCAACCTATGGAATCATATGCGATGATTCATGTGATGATGTAATAGTCCTGTATGCATCATAACGAATCGTAATATGATTTGACAAGTACCCTAAACATCATAATATGATTCCATTGGTATCATAATCATCATTATGATTTCTATAGGACTATTAAAATCATCTCTGGAATCATAACTATGATTTACAGTGCTGTTAATCATTGCTATGATTCCAACAGGACTATTAAAATCATCTCTGAAATCATAACCATGATTTATTATTGTTCTATTAATCATAGCTATGATTCCAATAGAACCATTAACATCATCTCTGGAATCTTAACTATGATTTACAGTGCTGTTAATCATAGCTATGATTCCAACAGGCCTATTAAAATCATCTCTGGAATCATAACCATGATTTATTGTTCTATTGATCATAGCTATGATTCCAATAGAACTATTAAAAGAATCTCTGGAATCATAACCATGATTCATTGTTCTATTAATCATAGCTACGATTCCAATAGGACAATTAAAATAGTCTCTGGAATCATAACTTCCATTTGCAGTTTTATGCACAGGTAGCCCAGGTTCAGTTCTTGAACACTCACTAATACAATGCCATGCAAAAAATACAATGTGGAGTTTGTTCTAGAATCACTTACAATGCTTTTAAAATGGCAAAATACATAGGCATAAATGTGAAACTGAACTTAGGCCAGCTCAATAAAGATGTTTCTTTGCTTTTCATGTTATTTCTTTCCAACTGTTTCCAATCAAATTACACATAGAAAACAAATTAAAAAAATTGTGTATTTTTATGGTTTTGAGAAAAAAATATTGATAGCTCTCCAGATCCATTATAATCTACTATTAAAAACTAAATAAAATGTTTGTGCATAGAAGTATACAGCATTGTATTATGAGTGTTCAAGCACTGACCTTGAGCTGCCTGTGATAGATGTACACTGTATCAGCCTCAGTCAGGTTGTAAACAGTCCTAAACAGAATGGAGTTGTATGAAAACAATACTACTAGCCAGAAAGCAAATATAATTAATATTAATACTGGCTCAAGACAACGGCCCATATCCCCAGGGGGTGGGGGGGGGAGGGTATTCCCTATAATGACATACCACGGGAAAGTAAATCCTGAAAGGAGTACTTTCTCAAGCTTCAGGTATACGAAAGAAAGGGTTGGGATTTCACTTGTTGAAGAATATAAAAGGGTAGGGAAATCTGTCATTTCGGTTGGTAGCAAGACCCAAAAGAGCTAACAGATGCATTTTATGGCAGTGACAAAGTCGACGAAAGCGTTCTACTTTTGTGATTTATTCATATTTTAAAGACAATGCGTTTACAGCAGTTAAAGAAATAAACAGTAACTACAATTTTAAGAAGGTGAAAGCAGTACCATTTGTCAATAGGAGTTATATGAAAGGAGAGGGGTCCTTTTCTGTCCAAAGTGGTATATAAAATGGTAAGGGATTGGACCTACGGGTGGAGCCTCTCCGTATAAACCTTTATTGAGTACTCCTCTCCCCTCTCTCCGTATACATCGCAGGCTTGAATTGCACAACATTCATTATCCTAATGGTTAATACCATTTACGATAATCGCGTGATCAAATTATTTTGATTACTGTCTATAGTGTCAACAAAACAACAGCCTTAAAAGCTATCGTCCCCGGTATCTCTGTTTATCCTCGAGTTTAATTTTATTACCTGTGTTTGTTTTACCTTTGAAAAGGTATAATATGTTTTAGTAAAATCCAACTAGTGGTCTATTATGAATGCTGCGTTCTGATTGGTTGAGCTGCTACTAGGCTGTATGTTACAGCCCACTAGTAGGGCAAAGCGCAAGCTTTTTGGCGGCAAAAAAGGATTAAAGTCTAGCTTTAACTAGCTAAAGTTGTTTTGTCTCGATATTTTTTACCAGCTAGTTGGATTTTTGATCAATAACGATTTCTTAAAGCAGCAAGCGAATATTAACGTTAAAAGCCGACGTTTCGGTATCATCATGACGGGTAGTTGGATTTTACTAAAACAATTATTCCTCTCGCCCTCATGGCCTCTGAGTCAATAGCCCATTTGGCCTTTGGCCTCATGGGCTATTGACTCAGAGTCCATTCGGGCTCGAGGAATAATAATTGTTAAATACTGGGACTCTGTTGAAAGCTTGTTTATTGTTAGTTATAAACTGGACATTTACACCTCTATTTGTGTCATTTTTGGTTTATCTTCATACGTCCCGCCGTTTTGGTTAACAGACTTTGTATTCAATTTAACCGCTCATTTGTACCCTTTTCATCCCTTTTCTACTTTGGAGACGACTTCTCAAACGAAAAAAAGAAAAGAGAAAAAAGAGAAAAACGTAAGGTTTGGAGATTTTGGTTAGTATACAAAGTGCGCGAACATCTATGAGGGGGTTTGGAGGTCAATTCCCTGGTGTTCTATATCTTGGAAACGACTTCAAAATTAGCCGTAATGAGAGAGGAATTTGCAATTTTAAGCTACTAGGGGTAATAATGTGAATATGGCAGGCTGAAATATTTCCTTTTTCACTTTTCATTAATACAAAACTGAAAAATTAGAATTGCCGAGGTGTCTTACACGAACCCAGACTACTAGTTTGATAAACGGCTTGAAAATGTTTGTACTGCTACGAAACACCGTGGCCAACTGTAGGACATGACAAGTCTTCCAACCTTTTTTTCTACATGATTCATTTCATTTAGAACACTTTTGTTATTGTACCTAACAACAACAAAGGGAATACGCTAACGCCGAGAAAAGGCTGATTTTCTTGCCCGTTCAGCATCGGGCATTTTAATGTTAGGCTAATATTTAGGTATGGATTATTATTAGATGTCCAGCCATCTCTTCGCGGGAAGGACCAAGAGAGTGTTGGAAATCAAGCGTACATGTATCCTATTCGCTGAAGAAAGTGAATCGAAACAGGCAATTAATATAATTATAGCTGGTTATGAGTTAATGATACCCAAGCCCTGGCATTTTTGACACGTTAAAACTGACATATGAGATTAATTTGAGGTGCAAAATACCAAAGATATGTAACAATGTAAGTTGTATAAAAGAGTGTATACAATATTTGAGCCAGCAAGGCAGACGTTGCGAGGCATGAACAAACTATTTGAGGCAGTTGAACAAAACATACAAGCTTTGACGTCCCACGCAAATGGATGCAACATTGTTAGTCAACAGCTCCTAACATTATTGGATGTGTTACTGCACAAGTTGCCTCCATTTGCACACCCTGTTGCATGTTATTGGGAGTAGTTGCACAAAGTTAGATCTGTTTGCACAGCTCTTCAAACATTTTGGGGGCCACACACACACATTACACATGGTCCTCTTTGAGTTTACAATGTCTTATGGGTTGTACCCTTCTCACAATGCACTGCAAGTTCCAATATTGTTGGAGAGTTGTTGCATCTGTTTGCAAACAGCTGCCAACACTGATGCAACAACTCCCAACATTGCTGGCTCATTTAATCCATGATAAGAAGTCTTGTCAAGAAGCTGATCTATGTATTAAAATTGTTGCAAGTTACCGCTGGCGATATTCACTCTTTTCGGATCCATAGTAAAGAAATGCTTCGGATCATGTATCCAAATAGCCTGTTCACAGACCCTCTATTTTCTCTTCAAAGTATGTCGAGCACCCATGATAAAAAATAAACTGTGGGGGATTTATTGACTGCCAGCACAAAGGGATAGGGGTGGGGGTAGACTACAAGCAGTCTCCCATTTTTCTTGGTCCGTCGAGCAAAACGCGAGAGACACGCAAATGACCACGCGCGTGGCTGAAGGCGCAAGACGGGAGAGGCCCTCTTTTCTCGCATCTTGCGGCGAAAGCCGCTAAACACTCGCGCGTGCGTGCACTCCCCTTACTAAATCTGAAGAAAAAGAGAGACTGGTCGCAGTCTAGGGTGGGGGAAGAGGAAAATAGACAATTTATTTTTCTTTCTCGCACACGCCGATGTTTTCCAAAACAACGAAAAGAAAAATAAATCAACGTCTGTGTACCGGCTAGTATCCAAAGTATCCGGTTTTGAATATGATCCAAAGAATCCTCCTCCATTTCTCGTGTATCGTTCGTTTATCGTTTCGTTTCTCGTGTATCGCGGCGAAAGCCGCTCGACGCTCGCACGTGCGTGCGGTGTAGGGTGGGGGAAGAAGAAAATAGACGATTTATCTTGCTTTCTCGCGCACGCCGATGTTTTCCAAAACAACGAAAAGAAAAATAAATCAACGTCTGTGTACCGGCTAGTATCCAAAGTATCCGGTTTTGAATATGATCCAAAGAATCCTCCTCCGTTGTGGATCGTTTTTGGATTAAAAATCCCGATTTCGATCTTAGTAAAGAAACACACCCTTATTCTATTTCAGTTTACCTTTTAACTGACGATAAAACATCAGTGTTAGAAATATTAAGTGCGTGACAATTTTATCATATTGATCATTTAGCTATTTTGGAGATAATCAAGTACCAAAGACGTCAATCAAATGATTTGTAACTTTAGATTTTTCAACAGTATATGTGTTCAATATAGATTCTTCGCTTCACTCGAGACTAGAGCAGCTTTCGGGACGGTTATGGGTGTGACTTTTTCACTGTGACTTTTTAATTAAACAATTTGAAGTGAGTGAATAGTGTTGTGGTGACTACATTTCCAACATCAGAATACCCGGCCACTAAAATATTCCTCATCATATTGTGCTACCGCGGTCCGCAGTGACGAGTATTCTGAAGTTGCTCCAAACTGACTTCACCTACCCAAAACGTCCCGATGAGCTTTATCTACTCTTCCTGTTCCATTCTAACAGCTGATTCTAAAGATCCACAGTCAGCTGGTCAACATCAGCTTTTCCTGCAGCTAGAAAATGGCCGAGATAATGTCCGGATAATGCTGTAATAAATACCTACAGGCCCTTTTCTTTATGAAGTCAGGCCAAGGGAAGAACCAAGGCATCACTACTATCAATTCCGTGTTTTTCTATGAATTACAATACTACTTATTGGCGTAAAATTCGCAACGAGACATGCCGTTCGCCTGTCCGCCATTTTGTTCTCATGAGCTTGTTGTTGAGAATGACGTCAGATTGTCCCAGCAGACCTTTCGCGCGATGTAAAACTGCTGATTTTGCATTTTGGGCAGAACAGAAAGTTCGAGAAACGTCTCGTTTTTTCACGAAAAAACCTAAAGAAGTATATTTTTGTCCAGTCAGATTTTGTCAGGATGAATCAGCTACCAGTCATACTTACGAAGGTCTGACAGATTATTTAATTTTAGCAACGATCGATGGTTCGAGAAGAAATCTTTTTTATTTTAAAAGGCATGGATTTTGGCTCACCAACCATCAGTTCAAAAAAACCCGGAAGACTCAAGGTATCGCTGAAGATTTTCAAGAAGTAAAATTACAACTAAAGTTCTCGACAGTATGGCCCTCGTTTTCAGATTTCCAACGTATCATCCGACTTGGTAAGCTTCTCGAAGTTATTTTTGTTCTCTACAAAGAGTCAATTACGACTTTGAATAATTATTTTCTGTATAAAATCTCAACTTTTAATATAACAAAATACTCTTTCGCCTGCATGCTTCGATTGATTCTTACTGATGGTGTACTACAATTTTTTTGGTTTTTAAAATTCACTGTCGTCCCCATGATCAGGCGGGAATATCATGTTTTGTAATCTTCTGTTACTTTCTTGTTATATTTTAGGTTCATTTTCCCTTTTAAGATATTCAGTCTTACATGCGTACATAATTGATCAATGCATATAAGCAATAGGACAGCCATAGAGTATCAAAAGCCTATTCTGGAGACTCGATCAGCAATAATTTCAGGCGGTTCGAAAACATTTGCAGATATACACATCGAGGCAGACATTAAAGATTTTTTACTTGGCATTTTTTTTCCTGTGGATTGGAGTTTCAGCATTCAAATTATATTATATATATGAAATGTGATTTGTTCATAGTTTGAATTAACACATCTGTATATTTCTATACGGAACATTCACTAAAAATATACACTACTAGCACTGAGTAAATCAGCTGCAAATGCAAAATCAAGACATCGATGTGTGTATTAGACAGCTCAGTCTCAGAAATCACGCAAAATAACAATTTCCTTTTGTTTCATTTTCAGCTACAGCAGTTACTACAATCAAGCCGTCCCAGGTTATGGGCTTTTGCGTGACTTATGGAGAGACATAGCTCTCTCCTTTGGGGATCAAGGGCGAGACATATGCTGTCAGCAAAGGAAACACTCCGGCCCAGTCACAATCGCTACACTGCCACTCAACCAGTACAAACCAGAAGAAATTTCACTGGATGTTGATGGAGAAAATATAACCTTACACGGCCAGCATCGATCCGAAGGAGAAGATGGATTTGAGAATAGTGAGTTCAAGAAAATCATTAAGTTCCCGGAAGACGTAGATCCCACAACAGTGACGTCACGTGTATCTAAAGATGACAGCTTTCTTGTCCTCGAAGGCATCAAGCGTGTTGAACAGAAAACAAAAACAGACGACGACAAGTTCGTAGTAAGATTGAATCTGCGTGGATTCAAACCAGAAGAAATCAAGGTCCATCTTCGTGGACATGAGCTCACGGTCACAGGAAAACACAGAGCGGAAGAAGACGGTTCATATTTGTCACGTGATTACAGCCGCCGCGTTTTGTTGCCTGACGACGCAGAACTCAGTTCAGTGACGTCACGTTTGTCCAAAGAAGGCTTGCTAACCATAGAAGTGGCACGTGACCCAGCTCTGTTACCAAGTGAGAGAAACGTGGAACTTTCCATGGAAGTTGATCATAAGCCACATCCTGAAGAAAAAGAGCAACAACAACAAGGAGCAAGCGGTAACAGAGAAGATTAGAATAAAAGCTAAATCAACTGCGTTTGCAGATCGTAAGGAATCACTCGCGATCGTATAGAACAGTTTGTCAATTTTTTGTTACATTAATTTCTGATTAAAATTTTCTCGAGAAGCTAAGCAACATTTCAGCATAGCATTTAATGCTTGTTAAGTTATCAACACTTAGAGTACAATTTGATTATAAAATAGTAATTTCGAATTTAGTAAATCATTTTCTTGCGTCAGTTTTTGAATTGATTTATAATTTAAGCAGACAAACAGGCCGAAATGCGCTAGTATTAGCACTATTTTACACTGATTTATTTTGCAGCCAATCTTTTTCCATTACATTATAGTATCATTAGCTTTTCACACCAGTCTAGGGTTGTCTGGCTATGCATTAAAGCTATTAGCAGATTAAAGCTTTTTTTAGCTGTGTAACTATCGACAATATTTTTGTGAGATCACAACATGTTATAAAATAGTTAAGTCATTAGTTAAGGGTCAATAAAAATTGGAAAATCAGGAGACTGACTTTGTTTTCACTTTTACCGTTCACTCTGGCCCTTTTCATCACTTTTCCTGTTTCAGAGACGACATCTTAAAACAAAAAGTCATAGAAAAGAAAAAAAAACTCCAATTAAGAAGGATTGGGGCAGTTGGTTAGTGCACGGCCCAGGTTCTGAGTTCAATAGAACATTTTACAGTTTTTTCGACTTTAATTTTGACATGAAACAGAAAGGGAAAATCTGTTGACACTACTGGAAAGAACGCCTTTAAATTGGTAAAACTGCCAAGTTTGGAAGTAATACGTCTTAAGCGGGAAAAGATATAGTTCCGCAAAGTTCCTCTTAAAGTTTACAGCTTTTTGCTGGATGGTTCCCCTAGCTACCACCGTACAAACATCTGTAAAATTTCGCGGCTTTGATGAAGAGCTATATCTTCGTTAGTTTTCAACAAATCACTCTCAAACCTGGCAATTTTCATATTTTACAGGCGTTCTTTCCAGCGGAGTTGGCGGATTTTCCCTGACTTGTCCATGTCAAACGTAGAAAAAAACCATGGAAAGGTTTATATTCTCTGGTGTTTCCTCAAGATAAAATAAGATAAGATAAGATAAGAACTTTATTTTAGCACGATACGAAGATCAGCATTGCTGGTGGAGTCGTGCATACAACAATTACAAAAAAAATAAGGAGTACTGAAAACAAATGTACAATTAACAATTAAAAAGTGTTTAAAATATTTGTAACCAATAGTTGTAGCTAAAATAGGTTCGAAATTCATTTTATCAGCATCAAATTTTGCAAGACAGCGTTTAAACACTTTCGATGTTTTATCCCTTGTCTCCCTGTTCGTTAAACTGTTCCAATGGAGTTTCTGAATAAATTCATTTCTGGTCTTGGAAGAATGATGTTCTCATTTCTTCTGCGGCCTGAATTCCTCTGTAAAACCAAATCTTTACATTCCTTTACGGTTTAACCTTTTATACATTTGAAGAGAAACTCCGTTAATCGCACTTTGTACGTTGTTTCCAAACTGTCCCATCCAGTTCGCGTTATGACATCTTTAGCACTTGTGTCCCATGGCAACCCATGTATAATTCGTCCAGCTTTTGCATGGAATTTCACCAGGTTCTTTATGTTCGTCTTGCACTCTAAATCAGAAAGATCTGTTTTAGCCCTAAAAACAGGGCCGTTTCGGTGAGTAAAATACAGTCCTATTTTTGGGTCTAATTTGGCTCCCTTAAATCAGGGCCAATACAGTCCAATTAGCTAGGGCTGATTTGGTCCCAGGGCTGAAATGGGCCCTACCGTGGGCTGGAATAGCCTTTTGATAGAGCTTTTTTGGCCTAAATTGTGCTCAAATGGCTCCAAGAAGGGCTGAATCAGACTTTGGTCTGCAGGGCTGAATTGACACTTTGGGGCTGAAACAGATCCTTTTATTTACAGTGTGTTGAAAGATCCCCACACTTTCAGGCCGTATGTAGCTGATGACCGTATCACTTTTGTGTAGAAGTCTTCTAATTGCTTGCGAGGGAGCCTATCGTATGCGTGGGATTAAACTTAACTTGGATGCGAAGGACTTCGCTACATTTGCAGCATGATCTGACCAGGGCAACTTGTTATCAACCTATACACCGAGGAGTCTTTCTGAGGTTGTCCACTTTATGATCGATGTTGTTGCCAAGACGAAGAGCTTGGATAGGGCCAGAAAATGTTGATTTCCGCTGCGATGATCATTGCTTTACATTTTTCTGGGTGTAGTACTAACAAGTTTCTGTCGCAACATTCCTGGAGTTCAGCTAGAACATTGTTTGGTGTGTTTGTTAGCAAATCCATAGTTTCTGCGATGCAGTATTGTTGTGTCGTCTGCATACAGATACGTTTCCGCAGAGCGTAGTGATTTTGGGAGGTCGTTTGTGAAGAGCGAGAATAACGTGGGTCCGAGGACCGACCCTTGCGGCACTCAGTGAGTTACGGTGCATATATCGGAGTAGCATCCGTTAATTCTGACGACTTGTCATCGTTCGGTGAGGTAGTTCTTTAACCACAGCCAGACATCTCCTCTGATTCCAATGTCGTTCAGCTTTTGTAGTAATATATTGTGCGACACTGTGTCGAAAGCTTTAGTGAAATCGACAAACAGAATTCCTACATAAAGTTTTTTTTCTACTGCTTCTCTCCACCTCTCTTTTAGGTGAATTAAAAGCTGTTCTGCTGACTTTCTCTTCCATTAATTTACTTGGTATCCTGAGCTTAGATAGTAGTCCGTATCATGTTCTGTCTTCCTCTCGTCCTTTTTAGAACGCTGCACTGACTCTAGCTATTTTCCACTGGTCTGGTGGCTTGAAGGCATCAACACTGTGTTTAAACAAGCTCGTGAGAGATGGGGCAATAGACATACCCGCATACTTTAAATGGCGCGCAGATACGTCATCTGGCTTCGCAGCTTTCTTCACTTTTAAGTTACAGATCTTTTCCTCGATTTTCATCTGACTAATCGTGATGCTGGTCGTAGTTGGAATGTCTACATTGTCTACTGATTTCATCCGCGGGGCCAATCAATTTTTCATTAACTGTGCAGAAATAATCGTTTACCATAGTTCCTTTTCGGTGTCATCTGTTGTGAGGTTCCCATCGTCCTCTTTAATTGGTGAGCTTGTCTGTTTACTTTTGTTGTTCCTCATGTCTTTTTCAGTAGCCTCTAGTAAGCAGCAGCGGTGTCTACTTCGTCAAATAAATTGGAGTAGTAATCGGCATTGGCTTTTTTCTTCATTGTTGATACTTTATTTCTTTCTAGGATAATTATGGTTTCGGAGACGTTATCTTATAACCTGAGCATTCAAGCACTTGAGCATTTTTAACTCTTTCCAACTAAACAAGGAAGGAATTATCAAGCATATAAAGCTGCAAAATTAAATATTGTTGATTGATAAAAACGTTACGGCTGAGCCCATACATGACGCCATTATACATTCTTCGAAAAATTTCGACACAATTTTTTCTTGATTTCTCCGAAAATATCTATTAACAAAAGTAAAACTGAAAAAAGTAATCACTTCTAGCAGTATACAAAAGGTCTTGGCAACGACCTCAATGAGTCGAAACGAGAAACTACATCTTTCTATTTGAAAATTTTAAGCTACTAGGGGTAATAATGTGAATATAGCAAGGCTGAAATATTTCCTTTTTCACTTTTCTTACGAAACCGAAAACTTGGATTTGCCGAGGCGACTTACATGAACCCAGACTATTTTTGATAAACTGCTTCAAAATGTTTGCACTGTTACGAAACACTTTGGCCTATTGTAAGTCATGACAAACACACCAACCTTTTTTTTTTTTTTTTACATGATTCATTTTTTTTAGAACACTGTTTTTTTAGCCTTCAGTATCAAGCATTTTAATATTAGGCTAATATTTAGACGTGCATCATTATTAGATGGATTATTCAGGCATTTGTATGATTTGAGTAATTTCTGACATTCTTTAATGAAGCGTACGTAAAACAGTACGAACAACTGCTAATAATACAAATTTACACTTAAATTAATTCAAGTTTTCGTTCAGTTCTATGGATTGATCCAGTCACCAGCATGCATTATACTGAAACCTAAACATAGCAAGTGACTCGGGTTAGTAGGTAAGGTTGTAGACGGTTTATTAACAGAGTATGCACATTGTGGCTCTTCATCTGTTGCTGGTATCTAGAAATATCTAAAGTTCACTATAAAAATATAATATTGAGAAAATTATCAAAGAGATGTAAGTAGCTAAAAAGAGAAAAAGGGACTGGACTGGAAACCACCACGGTGAGCGGGAAAATGAAAAACGGGAACAAAATTAAGCTAACTTGAACTTTAGCCCCATCAGTAACTTCGTTAACCACATTTCTCCGTTCTCCCCGTGACATCCGTGATTAAAGTAGAAAAATAAAACAGAAATATCTCAGTGCAACAAAACGAAACGAAATAACAAAACTGCCTAATGTACATTTTTGGCAAAACTAAGAACTTCTCGTTTTTTCTCACTGAAAATTAAAAAAAGAGTAACTTTTTATTCCTGTTAAATTTTGTCAGAATGAATCAGCTCAAGCTAGTCTGACTCTCAAAAAATGCTGACAAATGATTTAATTATAGTAACGATTGATAGTTCAAAAATAACTTTTATCACCTACAAAAGTACAAGGGCTTTTCTCACCGACCAACAGTTCAAACAAAAACCTCAGAAGAATCAAAGAGATATCCCTGAAGATTTTCAAGAAGTAGAATTGGAACCAAAGTTTCTACGACATGTCTTTCGGATTTCCGACTTTTCATCCAACTAGGTAAGCCTTTCAAAATTGTAATTTTCCTTCGCTGCAAGTAATTGAGTTATCAGTAACTAAGAGTAATTTTGTTTTCACGTCGTTTTTTGGTATACAGTATAATGGACTCTCTGAAATTGGTTAAACGGATACAGTGTTTTCTTTAGGTTTGGAAATGTTGAAAACAAATTAGTGGGTTATTTTGGTTTATAACCGATCAAGGTAAAACGAAGAATTAGAAGGGAGAGAAGGCGAGGTTGGGGGTGGGGGGAGTATGGCGCGGAAAATGCAGCGAAGTGCACTAGTGTTCTTCCCTGGTTTGGCCTCAATCCAGCTTTTCAGTGCACAGCTGTTTTATAGAAAGCTAATGACATTCCTCCTTGCGAATTACCTTTCGAAAAATTACTATCCGAAAAAAAGGCCACTAGAGAGTACCGACCTGCCAGACAAGTAACCCCCCGAACCGCTCTGATTAGTTTACTTTTTCTTATGACCTTATCCACACTTGACTGTTTGTACGTTTGTTATTTTTTTTTTTCCAAGTTATGCGCATATCTTTTGGCTAGCTTGACATCTTTGAGGGCCACAAGTTTTAAGTTTTTAACTAGCTGTCGTCACGCTCTGTAACTTAAGTTGATTATTATCAGAGATCATGATATTAATTATGGTTATGATTATGATTCGGTCCTAGAAACCCTTGCCTTAGCCTAAACTGAAAACCTTGCAACTTCGCCCAGTTTCTGTCGCTAGGGTCAGGAAAATAGGATCAGCCTGATGAGCTCAGTTAGGCGATTTAGGAACTGGATGGGCGATAAACCTGAATATCCTCACAGCAGAGTGCCTTAAAGCTTCCTATTCTTTCTCTTCTATATTTCAGACATTTTCCCACTTTATTCGTTAATGCTTAAAGCAAAACAAATTTAACATTACGTATGTATTATCACCACTGATTTGCAAACGCGACAAACCCAATGTTTTGTTCTGCAAGCGTCAGTCAGACAGGCGTTTAAATTCGGCAATTCAAAATTTCACTGAAACATTTTGATTTACATTGTAAAGAAAATCCGACTTGCAAATTTTTAAGACAACTGAGATGTTTTGGTCCAGTTAGTCTCGCCAACTTCAAGCAAAATAACAATTTTCTTTTGTTTTAATTTCAGCTACAACAGCTACTTCAATCAAGTTGTCCCAGGTGATGGGTTTTTGCAAGATTTATGGAGGAACACAGCTCTCTTCTGCGAGGAACAGGCTCGGCAGAAGAAACTAACGAAGACATATTCGGGCTGGCATGGTTCTTAATCATCAGACAAACATATTCCAATGCGTCAAGTACCGATTAAAAGAAATATTTTACACTTTAGTTAAAATGTATATCAGATCAGTTATCAGTTTTTATCCAAAGTTCTTTGTCTATATATAGTATAGTTCTTGATATTTTAAGTTTTTGGGATTGTAAACCTTTGGAATATAAGTTAATGAAAGTTAGTATAGGTCCGTATATAGTACAAGAACAATAAAATGTTTAAATGAGCAACTAACTGGGTTGTGTTTCCTTATAATTATCGTTCATTTTGACCACTTTTTACCTCTAGATAATGTAGTCTCAATGAGGGGATAGCCTGTTGGCATTTTTCTATCTAAAGCAGAAGCTGTTTTGGTCTCTTTGACTTAAAATTTTCTGATGCCTTTCCAGAGCATGCAGTTACCCTATTCACAGGAATCCAACCTATGGAATCATATGCGATGATTCATGTGATGATGTAATAGTCCTGTATGCATCATAACGAATCGTAATATGATTTGACAAGTACCCTAAACATCATAATATGATTCCATTGGTATCATAATCATCATTATGATTTCTATAGGACTATTAAAATCATCTCTGGAATCATAACTATGATTTACAGTGCTGTTAATCATTGCTATGATTCCAACAGGACTATTAAAATCATCTCTGAAATCATAACCATAATTTATTGTTCTATTAATCATAGCTATGATTCCAATAGAACTATTAACATCATCTCTGGAATCTTAACTATGATTTACAGTGCTGTTAATCATAGCTATGATTCCAACAGGTCTATTAAAATCATCTCTGGAATCATAACCATGATTTATTGTTCTATTGATCATAGCTATGATTCCAATAGAACTATTAAAAGCATCTCTGGAATCATAACCATGATTCATTGTTCTATTAATCATAGCTACGATTCCAATAGGACAATTAAAACAGTCTCTGGAATCATAACTTCCATTTGCAGTTTTATGCACAGGTAGCCCAGGTTCAGTTCTTGAACACTCACTAATACAATGCCATGCAAAAAATACAATGTGGCGTTTGTTCTAGAATCACTTAAAATGCTTTTAAAATGGCAAAATACATAGGCATAAATGTGAAACTGAACTTAGGCCAGCTCAATAAAGATGTTTCTTTGCTTTTCATGTTATTTCTTTCCAACTGTTTCCAATCAAATTACACATAGAAAACAAATTTAAAAAATTGTGTATTTTTATGGTTTTGAGAAAAAAATATTGATAGCTCTCCAGATCCATTATAATCTATTAAAAACTAAATAAAATGTTTGTTGCATAGAAGTATACAGCATTGTATTATGAGTGTTCAAGCACTGACCTTGAGCTGCCTGTGATAGATGTACACTGTATCAGCCTCAGTCAGGTTGTAAACAGTCCTAAACAGAATGGAGTTGTATGAAAACAATACTACTAGCCAGAAAGCAAATATAATTAATATTAATACTGGCTCAAGACAACGGCCCATATCCCCAGGGGGGGGGGAGGGTATTCCCTATAATGACATACCACGGGAAAGTAAATCCCGAAAGGAGTACTTTCTCAGCCTTCAGGTATGCTCTGGTCTGGTGGCTTACAGGCATCTGCACTGTGTTTAAACAAGCTCGCGAGAGATGGGGTAATTGACACACCCGCATACTTTAAATTGCGCGCAGATACGTCATCTGGCTTCGCAGCTTTCTTCACTTTTAACTTGTAGATCTTTTCCTCGATTTCCATCTGACTAATCGTGATCGATGCTGGTCGTAGTCGGAATGTCTACATTCTGACGGCTATGAGCGTGAATTTCATCCGCGGGGCCAATCAATTTTTCATCAACTGTGCGGAAATAATCGTTTAACATAGTTGCCTTTTCGATGTCATCTGTTGTAAGGTTTCCATCGTCCTCTTTAATTGGTGTGCTTGTCTGTTTACTTTTCTTGTTCCTGATGTCTTTTTCAGTAGTCTCCAGTAAGCAGCAGGGGTGTCCACTTCTTCAAATAAATTGGAATAGTAATCGGCTTTGAGATTTTTTATCATTGTTGATACTTTACTTTTTTTAGGATAATTATGGTTTCGGAGACGTTATCTTGTTTTATAACCTGAGCATTTAAGAACTTGAGCATTTTTAACTCTTCCAACTAAACAAGGAAGGAAATATCAAGCATATAAAGCTGCAAAATTGTTGATTGATAAAAACGTTTCGGCTGAGCCCATACATGACCCATTATACATTCTTCGTAAAATTTCAACACAACTTTTTCTTAATTTCTCCGAAAGTATATTTTAACAAAAGTAAAACTGAAAAAAGTAATCACTTCTAGCAGTATACAAAATGTCTTGGCAACGACCTCAATGAGTCGTAACGAGAAAGGGATCATTTTCCCTTACCATTACCTAAATCTTTCTATTTGAAAATTTTAAGCTACTAGGGGTAATAATGTGAATATAGCAAGGCTGAAATATTTCCTTTTTCACTTTTCTTACGAAACCGAAAAATTAGATTTGCCGAGGCGACTTACATGAACCCAGACTATTTTTGATAAACGGCTTCAAATGTTTATACTGTTACGAAACACTTTGGCCTATTGTAAGTCATGGCAAGCACACCAACCTTTTTTTTACATGTTTCACTTTATTTAGAACACTGTTTTTGTTGTACCTAACCGTGAACTGGAACGCACTAAAGCTGAGAAATGAGACTGATTTTATAGCCTTCAGTATCAAGCATTTTAATATTAGGCTAATATTTAGATATGCATTATTATTAGATGGATTATTCAGCTATTTGTATGATTTAAGTCATTTCTGACATTTTTGAATGAAGCTTACGTAGAACAGTACAAACAACTCCTAATAATACAAATTTACACTCATATTAATTCAAGTTTTAGTTCAGTTCTATGGATTGATCGAGTCACCAGCATGCAATATTATACTGAAACCTAAACATAGCAAGTGACTCGGGTTAGTAGGTAAGGTTGTAGACGGTTTATTAACAGAGTATGCACATTGTGGCTCTTCATCTGTTGCTGGTATCTAGAAATATCTAAAGTTCACTATAAAAATATAATATTGAGAAAATTATCAAAGGGATGTAAGTAGCTAAAAAGAGGAAAAGGGACTGGACTGGAAACCACCACGGTGGGCAGGAAAATGAAAAACGGGAACATTTAACCTAACTTGAACTTTAGCCCCATCAGTAACTTCGTTAACCACATTTCTCCGTTCTCCCCGTGACATCCGCGATTAAAGTAGAAAAATAAAACAGAAATATCTCAGGGCAACAAAACAAAACGAAATAACAAAACTGCCTAATGTACGTTTTTGGCAAAACTATTTTCCCACTGAAAATTAAAAAAAAGAGTAACTTTTTATTCCTGTTAAATTTTGTCACAATTAGTCAGCTCAAGCTAGTCACTCAAAAAATGCTGACAAATGATTTAATTATAGTAACGATTGATAGTTCGAAAATAACTTTTATCACCTATAAATTAAGTGCATGGGTTGCTCACCGACCAACAGTTCAAACAAAAGTCTCAGAAGAATCAAAGAGATATCCCTTAACATTTTCAAGAAGTAGAATTGGAACCAAAGTTTCTTCGACATGGCCCTCGCTTTCGGATTCCCGACTTTTCATCCAACTAGGTAAGCCTTTCAAAATTATAATTTTTCTTCGCTGCAAGTAATTGAGTTATCAGTATCTAAGAGTAATTTTGTTTTCACATCGTTTTTTAGGGTCTAACACAGGTTTTTTTTGGTATACAGTATAATGGACTCTCTGAAATTGGTTAAACGAATACAGTGTTTTCTTTAGGTTTCGATATGTTGACAAAAAATTAGTGGATTATTTTGGTTTATAACCGATCAAGGTAAAACGAGAATTAGAAGGGAGAGGAGGCGAGGGGCGGGGGGGGGGGGAAGTATTGCGGGGGAAATGCAGCGAAATGCCCTAGTGTTCTTCCCTGGTTTGGCCTCAATCCAGCTTTTCAGTGCACAGTTGTTTTATAGAAAGCTAATGAAATTCCTCCTTGCGAATTACCTTTCGAAAAATTACTATCCGAAAAAAAGGTCACTAGAGAGTACCGACCTGCCAGACAAGAAACCCCCTGGACCACTCTGATTCGTTTAATTTTTCTTATGACCTTATCCACACTTGACTGTTTGTACGTTTGTTATTTTTTTTCCAAGTTATGCGCATATCTTTTGGTTAGCTTGACATCTTTGAGGGCCACAAGTTTTCAGTTTTTAACTGGCTGTCGTCACGCACTGTAACTAAAGTTGATTATGATCAGAGATCATGATATTAATTATGGTTATGATTATGATTCGGTCCTAGAAACCCTTGCCTTAGCCTAAACTGAAAACCTTGCAACTTCGCCCAGTTTCTGTCGCTAGGGTCAGGAAAATAGGATCAGCCTGATGAGCTCAGTTAGGCGATTTAGGAACTGGATGGGCGATAAACCTGAATATCCTCACAGCAGAGTGCCTTAAAGCTTCCTATTCTTTCTCTTCTTTATTTCAGACATTTTCCTACTTTATTCGTTAACGCTTAAAGCAAAACAAATTTAACATTACGTATGTATTATCACCACTGATTTGCAAACGCGACAAACCCAATGTTTTGTTCTGCCAGCGTCAGTCAGACATTTTTAAGGCAACTGAGATGTTTTGGTCCAGTTAGTCTCACCAACTCCAGGCAAAATAACAATTTTCTTTTGTTTCATTTTCAGCTACAACAGCTTCTTCAATCAAGTTGTCCCAGGTTATGGGTTTTTGCAAGATTTATGGAGGAGCACAGCTCTCTTCTGCGAGGAACAGGCTCGGCAGAGGAAACTAATGAAGACATATTCGGGCCCAGTCATAATTGCTTGGCTGCCACTGAACCAGTACAAACCAGAAGAAATTTCAATCTGTGTTGACGACGAAAATATAACGTTACACGGCCAGCATCGATCCGAAGGAGAAGATGGATTTGAGAATAGTGAGTTCATGAAAATCATTAAGCTCCCGCAAGACGTAGATCCCACAACAGTGACATCACATGTAACCAGAAATGGTAGCGTTCTAGTCCTCAATGGCATCAAACGCCTTGAAAAGAAAATAAAAGCAAACGATGACAAGTTTGTTGCTAAATTAAATCTGCGTGGATTTAAACCAGAAGAAATCAAGATCCAGAGTCGAGGAAATGAGCTCATGGTCATAGCAAAACACGGATCGGAGGAAGATGGTTCACGTGATTACAGGCATCGCATTTTGCTGCCCGATGACGCAGACGTCAGTTCATTGACGTCACGCCTCTGCAGTAACGGCGTGCTAACTATAGAAGTGTCACGTGACCAAGCGTTCTCACAAGACGAGGCAAAACAAGAAGCAAGTGGTAACACAGAATTCAATCGGCGTGAATGAACCACGTTCACTTGGCAGATTGTACAGAATCACTCTCTACATTATTTTTTGAAATATTTATTACATTTCTTATTAAAGTTATAATTTTAAAGTGCAACCTCGGCATACTCTGTTAAACCTAGTGATGCATCATGATAATTTTATTGTGATATCTTTAGTTTAGATTTTTGCTTGATTTTCAGTTTTTAATTCAGTGGTTTTTAATCATCAGACAAACATGTTCCAATGCGTTAAGTACCGATTAAAAGAAATATTTTACACTTTAGTTAAAATGTATATCAGATCAGTTATCAGTTTTTATCCAAACTTCTTTGTCTATATATAGTATAGTTCTTGATATTTTAAGTTTTTGGGATTGTAAACCTTTGGAATATAAGTTAATGAAAGTTATTATAGGTCCGTATATAGTACAAGAACAATAAAATGTTTAAATGAGCATCTAACTGGGTTGTGTTTCCTTTTAATTATCGTTCTTTTTGACCACTTTTTACCTCTAGATGATGTAGTCTCAATGAGGGGATAGTCTGTCGGTATTTTTCTATCTAAAGCAGAAGCTTCTTTGGTCTCTTTGACTTGAAATTTTCTGATGCCTTTCCAGAGCAGTTACCCTATTAATACAGGCTCATGACAACGGCCCATATCCCCAGGGGGTGGGTGGAAGGTATTCCCTATAATGACATAACACGGGAAAGTAAATCCCGAAAGGAGTACTTTCTCAGGCTTCAGGTATACGAAAGAAAGGGTAGGGATTTCACTTGTTGAAGAATATGAACGGGGAGGGAAATCTGTCATTTCGGTTGGTAGAAAGACCCAAAAGAGCTCACATGAATTTTATGGCAGTGACAAAGTCGACGAAAGCGTTCTACTTTTGTGATTTATTCATATTTTAAAGACCATGCGTTTACAGCAGTTAAAGTAATAAACAGTAACTACAACTGTAACTAGGTGAAAGGGGTACCATTTGACATTAGAAGGGGGTCCTTTTCTGTCCAAAATGGTATATAAAATGGTAAGAGATTGGAACCCTTGAGTGCAACTCATCTTCTAGTGTATTAGTCCATAACAGAACATCTCCGTCTCTCCTGCACACATTTGTTGCATACACTACTCAACTTTCCATTGCCATCCAACATACCGGTAATTCTTTCTTACACCAACACATCCCGCGTAAACACCCTCGGGCGTCTTCTTGTTGTTAGTTATAAACTGAACATTTACACCTCAATTTGTGACATTTTTGGTTTATCTTCATATGTCCCGCCGTTTTGGTTAACAGACTTTGTATTCAATTTAACCGCTAATTTGTATCCTTTTCATCCCTTTTCTACTTTGGAGACGACTTCTCAAACGAAATAAAGAAAAGAAAAAAAAGAGAAAAACGTAAGGTTTGGGGATTTTGGTTAGTGTATGAAGTGCGCAACCATCTATGAGGGGGTTTGGAGGTCAATTACCTGGTGCTCTATATCTTGGAAACGACTTCAAAATTAGCTGTAATGAGAGAGAAATTTGCAATTTT
>CALNXK010000037.1:3197500-3210000 GCA_942486035.1 Porites lobata | reverse complement strand
TTGGATATGATCCAAAGAATCCTCCTTCGTTGTGGATCATTTGGGTCAATAATCCGTTTTTGGATTAAAAAACCGGATTTCGATTTTAGTAAAGAAACACAACCTTATTCTATTTCAGTTTACCTTTTAACTCACGGCAAAACATCAGAATACCCGGCCACTAAAATATTCCTCATCATATTGTGCTACCGCGGTCCGCAGTGACGAGTATTCTGAAGTTGCTCCAAACTGACTTCACCTACCTAACACGACCAGATGAGCTTTATCTACTCTTCCTGTTCCATTCTAACAGCTGATTCTAAAGATCCACAGTCAGCTAGTTAACATCAGCTTTACCTGCAGCTAGAAAATGGCCGAAATATTGCCCGGATAATGCTGTAATAAATACCTACAGACCCTTTTCTTTATGAAGTCAGACCAAAGGAAGAACCAAGGCATCACTACTGTCAATTCCGTGTTTTTCTATGAATTATAATACTACTTATTGGCGTAAAATTCGTAACGACACATGCTATTCCGATGTTCTCATGAGCTTGTTGTTGTTTTGGAGAATGACGTCAGTTTGCCCCAGCAGACCTTTCGCGCGATGTAAAACTGCTGATTTTGCATTTTGGGCAGAACAGAAAGTTCGAGAAACGTCTCGTTTTTTCACGAAAAAACCAAAAGAACTATATTTTTGTCCAGTCAGATTTTGTCAGGATGAATCAGCTACCAGTCATCTGACAAATTATTTAATTTTAGGAACGATCGACGGTTCGAGAAGAAATTTTTTTATTATAAAAGGCATGGATTTTTGCTCACCAACCATCAGTTAAAAAAAACCCCAGAAGACTCAAGGTATCGCTGAAGATTTTCAAGAAGTAAAATTACAACTAAAGTTCTCGACAGTATGGCCCTCGTTTTCAGATTTCCAACGTATCATCCAACTTGGTAAGCTTTTCGAAATTATTTTTCTTCTCTACAAAGAGTCAATTACGACTTTGAATAATTATTTTCTGTATAAAATCTCAACTTTTTTTTTTAACAAACTACTCTTTCGCCTGCATGCTTCGATTGATTCGTATGGTGTGCTACAAGTTTTTTGGTTTTTTAAAATTCGCTGTCGTCCCCATGATCAGGCGGGAATATCATGTTTTGTCAGGATCTTCTGTTACTTTGTTGTTATATTATTAGGTTCATTTTCCTTTTTAAGATATTCAGTCTTATATGTTTACATAATTGATCAATACATCAGTTAAGCAATAGGACAGCCATAGAGTATCAAAAGCCTATTCTGGAGACTTGATCAGCAACAGTTTCAGGCGGTTCGAAAACATTTGCAGATATACATATCAGGCAGACATTAAAGACTTTTTACTTGTGACTTTTTTTCTGTGTATTAGAGTTTCAGTATTCAAATTATATTATAGAAATGAAAGGTGATTTGTTCATAGCTTGATTTAACAAATGTGTATTTCTATACGGAACAATTACTAAAAACATACACTGCTAGTATTGAGTACATCAGCCGCAAATTTCAAGATATCGATGTGTGTATCAGACAGCTCAGTCTCAGAAATCACACAAAATGACAATTTTTTTGTTTCATTTTCAGCTACAGCAGTTACTATAATCAAGCCGTCCCAGATTATGGGCTTTTGCGTGATTTATGGAGAGATATAGCTCTCTCCTTTGAGGAACAAGGGCGAGACATATGCTGTCAGCAAAGGAAACACTCCGGCCCAGTCACAATCGCTTCACTGCCACTGAACCAATACAAACCAGAAGAAATTTCACTTGATGTCGATGGAGAAAATATAACCTTACACGGCCAGCATCGATCCGAAGGAGAAGATGGATTTGAGAATAGTGAGTTCAAGAAAATCATTAAGCTCCCGGAAGACGTAGATCCCACAACAGTGACGTCACGTGTATCTAAAGATGACAGCTTTCTTGTCGTCGAAGGCATCAAGCGTGTTCAAGAGAAAACAAAAACAGACGATGACAAGTTCGTAGTTAGATTGAATCTGCGTGGATTCAAACCAGAAGAAATCAAGATTCATCTTCGTGGACATGAGCTCACTGTCACAAGAAAACAAAGAGCGGAAGAAGAAGGTTCATATTTGTCACGTCATTATAGCCGTCGCGTTTTGTTGCCTGACGACGCAGAACTCAGTTCAGTGACATCACGCTTGTCCAAAGAAGGCTTGCTAACAATAGAAGTGGCACGTGATCCAGCTCTGTTACCAAGTGAGAGAAACGTGGAACTTTCCATGGAAGTTGATCATAAGCCACATCCTGAAGAAAAAGAGCAACAACAACAAGGAGCAAGCGGTAACAGAGAAGATTAGAATAAAAGCTAAATCAACTGCGTTTGCAGATTGTAAGGAATCACTCGTATAGAACATTTTGCCAATTTTTTGTTACATTAATTTCTCAGTTAAAATTTTCTCGAGAAGCTAAGCAACATTTCAGCATAGCATTTAATGCTTGTTAAGTTATCAACACTTAGAGTACAATTTTATTATAAAATAGTAATTTAGAATTTAGTAACTCATTTTCTTGCTTCAGTTTTTGAATTGATTTTTAATAGTAAGCAGACAAACAGGTACCAATGCGCTAGTATTAGTACTATTTTACACTGTTGTAGCCAATCCTTTCCCAGTAAATTATAGTATCATTAGCTTTTCACACCAGTCTAGGGTTGTCTGGCTATGTTTTAAAGTTATTAACAGATTAAAGCTTTTTTTAGCTGTGCAATTATCGACAATATTTTTTTGAGATCATAACATGTTATAAAATAGTTAGTCAGTAGTTAAGGTGAATAAAAGGTGGAAAATGAGGAGACTGACTTTTTTTTCACTTTTACCATTCATTCTGACCCTTTTTATCACTTTTCCTGTTTCAGAGACGACATCTTAAAACAAAAAGTCATAGAAAAGAAAAAAGTCCAAATAAGAAGGACTGGGGCAGTTGGTTAGTGCACGGCCCAGGTTCTGAGTTTAATAGAAGAGGGTCTCAATGGGGTTAACCGATAGGCGTAAAACGGCCAAAAATTTAGCCGATAGCCGTAAAAATTGAAAAATTTTAACCGTTAGCCGTAAATAGGGTAAAAAAAAGAGTTAACCGTAAAAGAAGGTGTTTCTTAGATTTGCTACTTTTAAGGAAGGTACTAAACTCACTTATGGTTCCGTTTTTAATTTCTCGGCTAGTGTGATTCTGTACGCACGTTAGGCGAAGCGCCTTAACCAAGACCTAGGCTCCATTTCCGGCGCCCCCTCGGGGAACTAATTTTTTCCATAGCGAAAGTGTGCTTCTTGCTTTGCAATTTCCGGAGGTCATGCCCTCGAAACACTAATGAAACAACACGAAGAGATGTCACTGTTTGTAAAACACGTTGCCGATAAACAACATTTCCCTGTTTTTCTCTGACGCTTCGGTAGACATTGCCATGCCTAGTCCCTGTACGGCGTCTTCCCACGCAATCTCGGTCAAGGCATTTCGGTGGCGAACTCGCTCGGACCACGTGACCCGAAACGCATTAGCCGCGCGGAATAATGCGGCCTACGGACAAGGGCAGACAGTCGTTCCGTACAGTCCTTCACTATCATTAAAAACACTGGACACGGGAATTTTGTTATTGGCCGTTTTCACACTAGAGCTAGAAATGGATCATCCGTCTGAGACTAGCCTGTGTACAGTTGCGCCCTCCCCACAGACACCCCTTCTCCGAAATTTTCTGAGTAGAAGGGGCGGCTGTACAGGCTATCTGGAACGGATAATCCCGTCTTCAAAAGTCAGGCGGATTGTTCATTCAAAATTAAAACTATTCCATTTTCAAATTAAGACGTATTACCTACCTGACGCGAATCATCAAACGGATGACCCGTCTCACACGAATAATCCTTTTCTAGTGTGAAAACGGCGATTTCTGTTATAATGAACGTCGCGCCCCGGCCTTGAGTTGGGCGTTCACAAAGATTATTTTTAAATTGACTATTGACTTTTCTAAGTGTAAAATAATATTAGAAGTGGAATACTTTATAAAAAGTATGATCTATCAAATGTTAAAATTTTGCAAAAGAATAGCTTATTTCATCCCGAGATGATCCGAAAACCTTTATTCAAAAAAATACAGGTTAATTAATATTTAATTTTTTGAAACAAAAGAAGTTAATTTTTAACTTTTTCGTTAACCGTAACTGAAAAAAATTAACCGATAGCCGTAAAAGAGCCAAAATTTTAGCCGATAGCCGTAAAGGCCACCACCCCATTGAGACCCTCATAGAACATTTTACGGTTTTTTCAACTTTTGACACGGGACAGTAAGGGAAAAATCTGTTGACACTACTGAAAAGAACGCCTCTAAATTGGTAAAACTGCCAAGTTTGAAAGTGGTACGTCTTAAGCGGGAAAAGATATAGTTCCGCAAAGTTCCTACTAAAATTTACAGCTTTTTGCGGGAAGGTTTCCCTACCATGTGACCATACAAACATCTGTAAAATTTCGCAGCTTTGATGAGGAGTTATATCTTCGTTAGTTTTCAACAAATCACTTTCAAACCTGGCAATTTTAATATTTTACAGGCGTTCTCTCCCCGGGGGAGTGGTACTTGAGAAATTTCTGAGTGGGGATGTGCTGCTTGGACCCTGGAACCCTTAACCTATACCAGAGCAAGTTTAGATGAATTTTACTACCCTATACTAGACTCCCCAAATCCACCCTAACCTAGAGTAGCTGTTTTCCAGAAACTACTGAGGTCACTAGCACAGTCTAGCCAAAACAAAATCTTATTCCACAATCCTTAGTCTAGATAAAATCTTCAACCAACTGATCAGTTTCCTGAAAAATGATACCCTATTCTAGACCCAAATGCTCTGATTTATATACCCTATCCTAGGGTAAACTGCTTGAAAACCATACCCGTCAGCACATATATGGCAGTATCCCCCGAGGTTCTTTCCAGCGGAGTTGGCGGATTTTCCCTGATTTGTCCATGTCAAACGTAGAAAAAAACCATGGAAAGGTTTTTTATTCTCTGGTGTTTCCTTAAGATAAGATAAGAACTTTATTTTAACGCGATAGGAAGATCAGCATTGCTGATGGAGTCGTGCATACAACAATTACAAAAAAAATAAGGAGTACTGAAAACAAATGTACAATTAAAAACTGTTTAACATATTTGTAACCGATATCTCTGTTCTTAGTTGTAGCTAAAATAGGTTCGAAATTCATTTTATCGGTATCAAATTTTGCGAGACAGCGTTTAAACACTTCCAAGGTTTTATCCATTGTCTCCCTGTTCGTTAAACTGTTCCAATGGAGTTTCTGAATAAATTCATTTCTGGTCTTAGAAGAACGATGTTCTCATTTCTTCTTCGGCCTGAATTCCTCTGTAAAAACCACAGGCCTCCCAAGCTCACCACAGGAATACGGACGTGACTCTTGCTTGCGGGCGGTGTTACAAACGGTTATTTACGAAGCCTTTGTATGGGATGTAAACGGTTTTCCTTAAAAGAGAGAAAAAACGTTATGTTTTTAAATAAAATCGACTTACCTTATTGCCTTGTTTGTATTCTTTGTTGTTTGTCCGCGTCTCAGACCGTTTTGAAGCGTTTTCGGCGAGTTAGCGCTATTTTCACTGGGAACACCAAAATAGCGCTAACTCGCCGAAAACGCTTCAAAACGGCCTGAGACGCGGACAAACAACAAAGAATACAAACAAGGCAATAAGGTAAGTCGATTTTATTTAAAAACATAACGTTTTTTCTCTCTTTTAAGGAAAACCGTTTACATCCCATACAAGCCTTCGTAAATAACCGTTTGTAACACCGCTCGCAAGCAAGAGTCACGTCCGCGTTCCTGTAGTGAGCTTGGGCGACCCGTGTAAAAAACAAATCTTTACATTCCGTAACGGTGTAACCTTTTATACATTTGAAGAGAACTAAGTTAATCGCACTTTTTACGTTGTTTCCAAACTGTCCCATCCAGTTCGCGTTAAGACATCTTCAGCACTTGTGTCCAATGGCAACCCATGCATAAAAAATTCGTCCAGCCCTTGCATGGAGTTTATCCAGGTTCTTTATGTGCGTCTTGTTGAAAGATCCCCACACTTTCAGGCCGTATGTAACTGATGACAGTATCTATTTTTTGTAGAAGTCTTCTAATTGCTTGCGAGGGAACCTATCGCATGCGTCGGAGTAAACTTAACTTGGATGCGAAGGACTTCGCTACATTTGCAGCATGATCTGACCAGGGCAACTTGTTATCAACCTGTTCTCCGAGGAGCCTTTCTGAGGTTGTCCACTTTATGATGTTGTTGCCAGTAAATGTTGATTTCCGCTGCATGATCATTGCTTTACATTTTTCTAGGTGTAGTACCAACAAATTTCTGTCGCAACATTCCTGGAGTTCAGCTAGAACATTGTTTAGTGTGTTTGTTAGCAAATCCATAGTTTCTGCGATACAGTATTGTTGTGTCGTCTACATACAGATACGTTTCCGCAGAGCGTAGTGATTTTGGGAGGTCGTTTGTGAAGAGCGAGAATAACGTTGGTCCGAGGACCGACCCTTGCTGCACTCAGTGAGTTACGATGTATGTATCGGAGTCGCATCCGTTAATTCTGACGACTTGCCTTCGTTCTGTGAGGTAGTTCTTTAACCACAGCCAGATATCTCCTCTGATTCTAATGTCGTTCAGCCGTTTTGTAGTAATATATTGTGCGACACGGTGTCGAAAGCTTTAGTGAAATCGACAAACAGAATTCCTACATAAAGCTTTTTTTCTACTGCTTCTCTCCACCTCTCTTTTAGTTGTATTAAAAGCTTTTCTGTTGACTTTCCCTTCCTATAAGCCCATTGTCTGTTATCAAGTAAATTTCGCGTGACCACGTGATTAGTGATATTACTTGCGACGCAGGATTCCATTGATTTACTTGGTATCCTGAGCTTAGATAGTATTTTGTATCATGTAATGTCTTCCCCTCGTCCTTTTTTGAACGCTGCACTGACTCTAGCAATTTTCCACTGGTCTGGTGGCTTGAAGGCATCAACACTGTGTTTAAACAAGCTCGCGAGAGATGGGGCAAATGACAAACACGCATACTTTAAATGACGCGCAGATACGTCATCTGGCCCCACAGCTTTCTTCACTTTTAACTTATAGACCTTTTCCTCAATTTCCATCTGACTAATCGTGATGCTGGTCGTAGTCGGAATGTCTACATTCTGACGGCTATGAGGGTGAATTTCATCCGCGGGGCCAATCAATTTTTCATCAACTGTGCGGAAATAATCGTTTAACATAGTTGCCTTTTCGGTGTCATCTGTTGTGAGGTTCCCATCGTCCTCTTTAATTGGTGTGCTTGTCTGTTTACTTTTCTTGTTCCTGATGTCTTTTTCAGTAGTCTCCAGTAAGCAGCAGGGGTGTCCACTTCTTCAAATAAATTGGAAAAGTAATCAGCTTTGAGATTTTTTATCATTGTTGATACTTTACTTTTTTTAGGATAATTATGGTTTCGGAGACGTTATCTTGTTTTATAACCTGAGCATTTAAGCACTTGAGCATTTTTAACTCTTCCAACTAAACAAGGAAGAAAATATCAAGCATATAAAGCTACAAAATTGTTGATTGATAAAAACGTTACGGCTGTGCCCATACATGACCCATTATACATTCTTCGTAAAATTTCGACACAACTTTTTCTTAATTTCTCCGAAAATATATTTTAACAAAAGTAAAACTGAAAAAAGTAATCACCTCTAGCAGTATACAAAATGTCTTGGCAACGACCTCAATGAGCCGTAACGAGAAAGGGATCATTTTCCCTTACCATTACCTAAATCTTTCTATTTGAAAATTTTAAGCTACTAGGGGTAATAATGTGAATATAGCAAGGCTGAAATATTTCCTTTTTCACTTTTCTTACGAAACCAAAAAATTAGATTTGCCGAGGCGGCTTACATGAACCCAGACTATTTTTGATAAACGGCTTCAAATGTTTATACTGTTACGAAACACTTTGGCCTATTGTAAGTCATGGCAAGCACACCAACCTTTTTTTTACATGTGTCACTTTATTTAGAACACTGTTTTTGTTGTACCTAACCGTGAACTGGAACGCACTAAAGCTGAGAAATGAGACTGATTTTATAGCCTTCAGTATCAAGCATTTTAATATTAGGCTAATATTTAGATATGCATTATTATTAGATGGATTATTCAGCTATTTGTATGATTTAAGTCATTTCTGACATTTTTGAATGAAGCTTACGTAGAACAGTACAAACAACTCCTAATAATACAAATTTACACTCATATTAATTCAAGTTTTAGTTCAGTTCTATGGATTGATTGAGTCACCAGCTTGCATTATACTGAAACCTAAATATAGCAAGTGAGGTTAGTAGGGAAGGTTATAGACGGTTTATTAACAGAGCATGCACATTGTGGCTCTTCATCTGTTGCTGGTATCTAGAAATATCTAAAGTTCACTATAAAAATATAATATTGAGAAAATTATCAAAGGGATGTAAGTAGCTAAAAAGAGGAAAAGGGACTGGACTGGAAACCACCACGGTGAGCGGGAAAATGAAAAACGGGAACAAAACCTAACTTGAACTTAAGCCCCATCAGTAACTTCGTTAACCACATTTCTCCGTTCTCCCCGTGACATCCGCGATTAAAGTAGAAAAATAACACAGAAATATCTCAGGGCAACAAAACTAAACGAAATAACAAAACTGCCTAATGTACGTTTTTGGCAAAACTATTTTCCCACTGAAAATTAAAAAAAAGAGTAACTTTTTATTCCTGTTAAATTTTGTCACAATTAGTCAGCTCAAGCTAGTCACTCTCAAAAAATGCTGACAAATGATTTAATTATAGTAACGATTGATAGTTCGAAAATAACTTTTATCACCTATAAATTAAGTGCATGGGTTGCTCACCGACCAACAGTTCAAACAAAAGTCTCAGAAGAATCAAAGAGATATCCCTTAACATTTTCAAGAAGTAGAATTGGAACCAAAGTTTCTTCGACATGGCCCTCGCTTTCGGATTCCCGACTTTTCATCCAACTAGGTAAGCCTTTCAAAATTATAATTTTTCTTCGCTGCAAGTAATTGAGTTATCAGTATCTAAGAGCAATTTTGTTTTCACATCGTTTTTTAGGGTCTAACACAGGTTTTTTTTGGTATACAGTATAATGGACTCTCTGAAATTGGTTAAACGAATACAGTGTTTTCTTTAGGTTTCGATATGTTGAAAAAAATTAGTGGATTATTTTCGTTTATAACCGATCAAGGTAAAACGAGAATTAGAAGGGAGAGGAGGCCAGGGGCGGGGGGGAGGGGGGGGAGTATTGCGGGGGAAATGCAGCGAAATGCCCTAGTGTTCTTCCCTGGTTTGGCCTCAATCCAGCTTTTCAGTGCACAGTTGTTTTATAGAAAGCTAATGAAATTCCTCCTTGCGAATTACCTTTCGAAAAATTACTATCCGAAAAAAAGGTCACTAGAGAGTACCGACCTGCCAGACAAGAAACCCCCTGGACCACTCTGATTCGTTTAATTTTTCTTATGACCTTATCCACACTTGACTGTTTGTACGTTTGTTATTTTCTTTCCAAGTTATGCGCATATCTTTTGGTTAGCTTGACATCTTTGAGGGCCACAAGTTTTCAGTTTTTAACTGGCTGTCGTCACGCACTGTAACTAAAGTTGATTATGATCAGAGATCATGATATTAATTATGGTTATGATTATGATTCGGTCCTAGAAACCCTTGCCTTAGCCTAAACTGAAAACCTTGCAACTTCGCCCAGTTTCTGTCGCTAGGGTCAGGGAAATAGGATCAGCCTGATGAGCTCAGTTAGGCGATTTAGGAACTGGATGGGCGATAAACCTGAATATCCTCACAGCAGAGTGCCTTAAAGCTTCCTATTCTTTCTCTTCTTTATTTCAGACATTTTCCTACTTTATTCGTTAACGCTTAAAGCAAAACAAATTTAACATTACATATGTATTATCACCACTGATTTGCAAACGCGACAAACCCAATGTTTTGTTCTGCCAGCGTCAGTCAGACAGGCGTTTAAATTCGGCAATTCAAAATTTCACGGAAACATTTTTATTTACATTGTAAAGAAAATCCGACTTGCAAATTTTTAAGGCAACTGAGATGTTTTGGTCCAGTTAGTCTCACCAACTCCAGGCAAAATAACAATTTTCTTTTGTTTCATTTTCAGCTACAACAGCTTCTTCAATCAAGTTGTCCCAGGTTATCGGTTTTTGCAAGATTTATGGAGGAGCACAGCTCTCTTCTGCGAGGAACAGGCTCGGAAGAGGAAACTAATGAAGACATATTCGGGCCCAGTCATAATTGCTTGGCTGCCACTGAACCAGTACAAACCAGAAGAAATTTCAATCTGTGTTGACGACGAAAATATAACGTTACACGGCCAGCATCGATCCGAAGGAGAAGATGGATTTGAGAATAGTGAGTTCATGAAAATCATTAAGCTCCCGCAAGACATAGATCCCACAACAGTGACATCACATGTAACCAGAAATGGTAGCGTTCTAGTCCTCAATGGCATCAAACGCCTTGAAAAGAAAATAAAAGCAAACGATGACAAGTTTGTTGCTAAATTAAATCTGCGTGGATTTAAACCAGAAGAAATCAAGATCCAGAGTCGAGGAAATGAGCTCATGGTCATAGCAAAACACGGATCGGAGGAAGATGGTTCACGTGATTACAGGCGTCGCATTTTGCTGCCCGATGACGCAGACGTCAGTTCATTGACGTCACGCCTCTGCAGTAACGGCGTGCTAATTATAGAAGTGTCACGTGACCAAGCGTTCTCACAAGACGAGGCAAAACAAGAAGCAAGTGGTAACACAGAATTCAATCGGCGTGAATGAACCACGTTCACTTGGCGGATTGTACAGAATCACTCTCTACATTATTTTTTGAAATATTTATTACATTTCTTATTAAAGTTATAATTTTAAAGTGCAACCTCGGCACACTCTGTTAAACCTAGTGATGCATCATGATAATTTTATTGTGATATCTTTAGTTTAGATTTTTGCTTAATTTTCAGTTTTTAATTCAGTGGTTTTTAATCATCAGACAAACATGTTCCAATGCGTTAAGTACCGATTAAAAGAAATATTTTACACTTTAGTTAAAATGTATATCAGATCAGTTATCAGTTTTTATCCAAACTTCTTTGTCTATATATAGTATAGTTCTTGATATTTTAAGTTTTTGGGATTGTAAACCTTTGGAATATAAGTTAATGAAAGTTATTATAGGTCTGTATATAGTACAGGAACAATAAAATGTTTAAATGAGCATCTAACTGGGTTGTGTTTCCTTTTAATTATCGTTCTTTTTGACCACTTTTTACCTCTAGATGATGTAGTCTCAATGAGGGGATAGTCTGTCGGTATTTTTCTATCTAAAGCAGAAGCTTCTTTGGTCTCTTTGACTTGAAATTTTCTGATGCCTTTCCAGAGCAGTTACCCTATTAATACAGGCTCATGACAACGGCCCATATCCCCAGGGGGTGGGTGGAAGGTATTCCCTATAATGACATAACACGGGAAAGTAAATCCCGAAAGGAGTACTTTCTCAGGCTTCAGGTATACGAAAGAAAGGTTAGGGATTTCACTTGTTGAAGAATATGAACGGGGAGGGAAATCTGTCATTTCGGTTGGTAGAAAGACCCAAAAGAGCTCACATGAATTTTATGGCAGTGACAAAGTCGACGAAAGCGTTCTACTTTTGTGATTTATTCATATTTTAAAGACCATGCGTTTACAGCAGTTAAAGTAATAAACAGTAACTACAACTGTAACTAGGTGAAAGGGGTACCATTTGACATTAGAAGGGGGTCCTTTTCTGTCCAAAATGGTATATAAAATGGTAAGAGATTGGAACCCTTGAGTGCAACTCATCTTCTAGTATTAGTCCATAACAGAACATCTCCGTCTCTCCTGCACACATTTGTTGCATACACTACTCAACTTTCCATTGCCATCCAACATACCGGTAATTCTTTCTTACACCAACACATCCCGCGTAAACACCCTCGGGCGTCTTCTTGTTGTTAGTTATAAACTGAACATTTACACCTCTATTTGTGACATTTTTGGTTTATCTTCATATGTCCCGCCGTTTTGGTTAACAGACTTTGTATTCAATTTAACCGCTAATTTGTACCCTTTTCATCCCTTTTCTACTTTGGAGACGACTTCTCAAACGAAATAAAGAAAAGAAAAAAAAGAGAAAAACGTAAGGGTTTGGGGATTTTGGTTAGTGTATGAAGTGCGCAACCATCTATGAGGGGGTTTGGAGGTCAATTACCTGGTGCTCTATATCTTGGCAACGACTTCAAAATTAGCTGTAATGAGAGAGAAATTTGCAATTTTAAGCTACTAGGGGTAATAATGTGAATATGGCAGGCTGAAATATTTCCTTTTTCACTTTTTATTAATACAAAACTGAAAAATTAGAA
>CALNXK010000037.1:3122500-3195000 GCA_942486035.1 Porites lobata | reverse complement strand
AAAATAAACCGTGGGCGATTTATTGACTGCCAGCACAAAGGGGTAGGGGTGGGGGAAGGCTACGAGCAGTCTCTTTTTTTTCTTGGTCGGTCGAGCAAAACGCCCGAGACACGCAAATGACCACGCGCGTGGCTAAAGGCGCGAGACGGGAGGAGCCCTCGTTTCTCGTGTATCGCGGCGAAAGCCGCTCGACGCTCGTGCGTGCGTGCAGTCTAGGGTGGGGGAAGAAGAAAATAGACGATTTATTTTTCTTTCTCGCGCACGCCGATGTTTTCCAAAACAACGAAAAGAAAAATAAATCAACGTCTGTGTACCGGCTAGTATCCAAAGTGTCCGGTTTTGAATATGATCCAAAGAATCCTCCTTCGTTGTGGATCATTTGGGTCAATAATCCGTTTTTGGATTAAAAAACCGGATTTCGATTTCAGTAAAGAAACACAACCTTATTCTATTTCAGTTTACCTTTTAACTGACGGCAAAACAGCAGAATACCCGGCCACTAAAATATTCCTCATCATATTGTGCTACCGCGGTCCGCAGTGACGAGTTTTCTGAAGTTGCTCCAAACTGACTTCACCTACCTAAAACGACCAGATGAGCTTTATCTACTCTTCCTGTTCCATTCTAACAGCTGATTCTAAAGATCCACAGTCAGCTAGTTAACATCAGCTTTACCTGCAGCTAGAAAATGGCCGAGATATTGCCCGGATAATGCTGTAATAAATACCTACAGGCCCTTTTCTTTATGAAGTCAGACCAAAGGAAGAACCAAGGCATCACTACTGTCAATTCCGTGTTTTTCTATGAATTATAATACTACTTATTGGCGTAAAATTCGTAACGACACATGCTATTCGTATGTTCTCATGTACCATGAGCTTGTTGTTGTTTTGGAGAATGACGTCAGATTGACCCAGCAGACCTTTCGCGCGATGTAAAACTGCTGATTTTGCATTTTGGGCAGAACAGAAAGTTCGAGAAACGTCTCGTTTTTTCACGAAAAAACCAAAAGAACTATATTTTTGTCCAGTCAGATTTTGTCAGGATGAATCAGCTACCAGTCATCTGACAAATTATTTAATTTTAGGAACGATCGATGGTTCGAGAAGAAATTGTTTTATTATAAAAGGCATGGATTTTGGCTCACCAACCATCAGTTAAAAAAAACCCCAGAAGACTCAAGGTATCGCTGAAGATTTTCGAGAAGTAAAATTACAACTAAAGTTCTCGACAGTATGGCCCTCTTTTTCAGATTTCCAACGTATCATCCAACTTGGTAAGCTTTTCGAAATTATTTTTCTTCTCTACAAAGAGTCAATTACGACTTTGAATAATTATTTTCTGTATAAAATCTCAACTTTTTTTTTTAACAAACTACTCTTTCGCCTGCATGCTTCGATTGATTCGTATGGTGTGCTACAAGTTTTTTGGTTTTTTAAAATTCGCTGTCGTCCCCATGAGCAGGCGGGAATATCATGTTTTGTCAGGATCTTCTGTTACTTTGTTGTTATATTTTTAGGTTCATTTTCCCTTTTAAGATACTCAGTCTTATATGTGTACATAATTGATCAATATATCAGTTAAGCAATAGGACAGCCATAGAGTATCAAAAGCCTATTCTGGAGACTTGATCAGCAACAGTTTCAGGCGGTTCGAAAACATTTGCAGATATACATATCAGGCAGACATTAAAGACTTTTTACTTGTGACTTTTTTTCTGTGTATTGGAGTTTCAGTATTCAAATTATATTATAGAAATGAAAGGTGATTTGTTCATAGCTTGATTTAACAAATGTGTATTTCTAAACGGAACATTCACTAAAAACATACACTGCTAGTATTGAGTACATCAGCTGCAAATTTCAAGACATCGATGTGTGTATCAGACAGCTCAGTCTCAGAAATCACACAAAATGACAATTTTTTTGTTTCATTTTCAGCTACAGCAGTTACTATAATTAAGCCGTCCCAGATTATGGGCTTTTGCGTGATTTACGGAGAGATATAGCTCTCTCCTTTGAGGAACAAGGGCGAGACATATGCTGTCAGCAAAGGAAACACTCCGGCCCAGTCACAATCGCTTCACTGCCACTGAACCAATACAAACCAGAAGAAATTTCACTTGATGTCGATGGAGAAAATATAACCTTACACGGCCAGCATCGATCCGAAGGAGAAGATGGATTTGAGAATAGTGAGTTCAAGAAAATCATTAAGCTCCCGGAAGACGTAGATCCCACAACAGTGACGTCACGTGTATCTAAAGATGACAGCTTTCTTGTCGTCGAAGGCATCAAGCGTGTTCAAGAGAAAACAAAAACAGACGATGACAAGTTCGTAGTTAGATTGAATCTGCGTGGATTCAAACCAGAAGAAATCAAGGTTCATCTTCGTGGACATGAGCTCACTGTCACAAGAAAACACAGAGCGGAAGAAGAAGGTTCATATTTGTCACGTCATTATAGCCGTCGCGTTTTGTTGCCTGACGACGCAGAACTCAGTTCAGTGACATCACGCTTGTCCAAAGAAGGCTTGCTAACAATAGAAGTGGCACGTGATCCAGCTCTGTTACCAAGTGAGAGAAACGTGGAACTTTCCATGGAAGTTGATCATAAGCCACATCCTGAAGAAAAAGAGCAACAACAACAAGGAGCAAGCGGTAACAGAGAAGATTAGAATAAAAGCTAAATCAACTGCGTTTGCAGATTGTAAGGAATCACTCGCGATCGTATAGAACAGTTTGTCAATTTTTTGTTACATTAATTTCTGATTAAAATTTTCTCGAGAAGCTAAGCAACATTTCAGCATAGCGTTTAATGCTTGTTAAGTTATCAACACTTAGAGTACAATTTGATTATAAAATAGTAATTTCGAATTTAGTAAATCATTTTCTTGCGTCAGTTTTTGAATTGATTTATAATTTAAGCAGACAAACAGGCACAAATGCGCTAGTATTAGCACTATTTTACACTGATTTATTTTGCAGCCAATCTTTTTCCATTACATTATAGTATCATTAGCTTTTCACACCAGTCTAGGGTTGTCTGGCTATGCATTAAAGCTATTAACTTTTTTTAGCTGTGTAACTATCGACAATATTTTTGTGAGATCACAACATGTTATAAAATAGTTAAGTCATTAGTTAAGGGTCAATAAAAATTGGAAAATCAGGAGACTGACTTTGTTTTCACTTTTACCGTTCACTCTGGCCCTTTTCATCACTTTTCCTGTTTCAGAGACGACATCTTAAAACAAAAAGTCATAGAAAAGAAAAAAAAAATCCAAATAAGAAGGATTGGGGCAGTTGGTTAGTGCACGGCCCAGGTTCTGAGTTCAATAGAACATTTTACGGTTTTTTCAACTTTAATTTTGACATGAAACAGTAAGGGAAAATCTGTTGACACTACTGGAAAGAACTCCTTTAAATTGGTAAAACTGCCAAGTTTGGAAGTAATACGTCTTAAGCGGGAAAAGATATAGTTCCGCAAAGTTCCTCTTAAAGTTTACGGCTTTTTGCTGGATGGTTCCCCCAGCTATCACCGTACAAACATCTGTAAAATTTCGCGGCTTTGATGAAGAGCTATATCTTCGTTAGTTTTCAACAAATCACTTTCAAACCTGGCAATTTTCATATTTTACAGGCGTTCTTTCCAGCGGAGTTGGCGGATTTTCCCTGACTTGCCCATGTCAAACGTAGAAAAAAACCATGGAAAGGTTTATATTCTCTGGTGTTTCCTCAAGATAAAATAAGATAAGATAAGATAAGAACTTTATTTTAGCACGATACGAAGATCAGCATTGCTGTTGGAGTCGTGCATACAACAATTACAAAAAAAAGAAGGAGTACTGAAAACAAATGTACAATTAACAATTAAAAAGTGTTTAAAATATTTGTAACCAATAGTTGTAGCTAAAATAGGTTCGAAATTCATTTTATCAGCATCAAATTTTGCAAGACAGCGTTTAAACTTTTTCGATGTTTTATCCCTTGTCTCCCTGTTCGTTAAACTGTTCCAATGGAGTTTCTGAATAAATTCATTTCTGGTCTTGGAAGAATGATGTTCTCATTTCTTCTGCGGCCTGAATTCCCCTGAAAAAACAAATCTTTACATTCCTTTATACATTTGAAGAGAAACTCCGTTAATCACACTTTGTACGTTGTTTCCAAACTGTCCCATCCAGTTCGCGTTATGACATCTTTAGCACTTGTGTCCCATGGCAACCCATGTATAATTCGCCCAGCTTTTGCATGGAATTTCACCAGGTTCTTTATGTTCGTCTTGTTGAAAGATCCCCACACTTTCAGGCCGTATGTAGCTGATGACCGTATCACTTTTGTGTACAAGTCTTCTAATTGCTTGCGAGGGAGCCTATCGTATGCGTGGGATTAAACTTAACTTGGATGCGAAGGACTTCGCTACATTTGCAGCATGATCTGACCAGGGCAACTTGTTATCAACCTGTACTCCGAGGAGTCTTCCTGAGGTTGTCCACTTTATGATCGATGTTGTTGCCAAGACGAAGAGCTTGGATAGGGCCAGAAAATGTTGATTTCCGCTGCATGATCATTGGTTTACATTTTTCTGGGTGTAGTACTAACAAATTTCTGTCGCAACATTCCTGGAGCTCAGCTAGAACATTGTTTGGTGTGTTTGTTAGCAAATCCATAGTTTCTGCGATGCAGTATTGTTGTGTCGTCTGCATACAGATACGTTTCCTTAGAGCGTAGTGATTTTGGGAGGTCGTTTGTGAAGAGCGAGAATAACGTGGGTCCGAGGACCGACCCTTGCGGCACTCAGTGAGTTACGGTGCATATATCGGAGTAGCATCCGTTAATTCTGACGACTTGTCATCGTTCGGTGAGGTAGTTCTTTAACCACAGCCAGACATCTCCTCTGATTCCAATGTCGTTCAGCTTTTGTAGTAATATATTGTGCGATACTGTGTCGAAAGCTTTAGTGAAATCGACAAACAGAATTCCTACATAAAGCTTTTTTTCTACTGCTTCTCTCCACCTCTCTTTTAGGTGAATTAAAAGCTGTTCTGCTGACTTTCCCTTCCTATAAGCCCATTGTCTGTTATCAAGTAAATTTTGCGTGACCACGTGATTAGTAATATTACTTGTGCGACACAGGATTCCATTAATTTACTTGATATCCTGAGCTTAGATAGTAGTCCGTATCATGTAATGTCTTCCACTCGTCCTTTTTAGAACGCTGCACTGACTCTAGCTATTTTCCACTGGTCTGGTGGCTTGAAGGCATCAACACTGTGTTTAAACAAGCTCGTGAGAGATGGGGCAATAGACATACCCGCATACTTTAAATAATGCGCACATACGTCATCTGGCTTCGCAGCTTTCTTCACTTTTAAGTTACAGATCTTTTCCTCGATTTTCATCTGACTAATCGTGATGCTGGTCGTAGTTGGAATGTCTACATTGTCTACTGATTTCATCCGCGGGGCCAATCAATTTTTCATTAACTGTGCAGAAATAATCGTTTACCATAGTTCCTTTTCGGTGTCATCTGTTGTGAGGTTCCCATCGTCCTCTTTAATTGGTGAGCTTGTCTGTTTACTTTTGTTGTTCCTCATGTCTTTTTCAGTAGTCTCTAGTAAGCAGCAGCGGTGTCTACTTCGTCAAATAAATTGGAGTAGTAATCGGCTTTGGCTTTTTTCATCATTGTTGATACTTTATTTCTTTCTAGGATAATTATGGTTTCGGAGACGTTATCTTATAACCTGAACATTTAAGCACTTGAGCATTTTTAACTCTTTCCAACAAAACAAGGAAGGAATTATCAAGCATATAAAGCTGCAAAATTAAATATTGTTGATTGATAAAAACGTTACGGCTGAGCCCATACATGACGCCATTATACATTCTTCGAAAAATTTCGACACAATTTTTTCTTGATTTCTCCGAAAATATATATTAACAAAAGTAAAACTGAAAAAAGTAATCACTTCTAGCAGTATACAAAATGTCTTGGCAACGACCTCAATGAGTCGTAACGAGAAACTACATCTTTCTATTTGAAAATTTTAAGCTACTAAGGGTAATAATGTGAATATAGCAAGGCTGAAATATTTCCTTTTTCACTTTTCTTACGAAACCGAAAACAATTTTCTTTTGTTTTAATTTCAGCTACAACAGCTACTTCAATCAAGTTGTCCCAGGTGATGGGTTTTTGCAAGATTTATGGAGGAACACAGCTCTCTTCTGCGAGGAACAGGCTCGGCAGAAGAAACTAACGAAGACATATTCGGGCTGGCATGGTTTTTAATCATCAGACAAACATGTTCCAATGCGTCAAGTACCGATTAAAAGAAATATTTTACACTTTAGTTAAAATGTATATCAGATCAGTTATCAGTTTTTATCCAAAGTTCTTTGTCTATATATAGTATAGTTCTTGATATTTTAAGTTTTTGGGATAGTAAACCTTTGGAATATAAGTTAATGAAAGTTATTATAGGTCCGTATATAGTACAAGAACAATAAAATGTTTAAATGAGCAACTAACTGGGTTGTGTTTCCTTTTAATTATCGTTCATTTTGACCACTTTTTACCTCTAGATAATGTAGTCTCAATGAGGGGATAGCCTGTTGGCATTTTTCTATCTAAAGCAGAAGCTTTTTTGGTCTCTTTGACTTGAAATTTTCTGATGCCTTTCCAGAGCAGTTACCCTATTCACTGGAATCCAACCTATGGAATCATATGCGATGATTCATGTGATGATGTAATAGTCCTGTATGCATCATAACGAATCGTAATATGATTTGACAAGTACCCTAAACATCATAATATGATTCCATTGGTATCATAATCATCATTATGATTTCTATAGGACTATTAAAATCATCTCTGGAATCATAACTATGATTTACAGTGCTGTTAATCATTGCTATGATTCCAACAGGACTATTAAAATCATCTCTGAAATCATAACCATGATTTATTGTTCTATTAATCATAGCTATGATTCCAATAGAACTATTAACATCATCTCTGGAATCTTAACTATGATTTACAGTGCTGTTAATCATAGCTATGATTCCAACAGGTCTATTAAAATCATCTCTGGAATCATAACCATGATTTATTGTTCTATTGATCATAGCTATGATTCCAATAGAACTATTAAAAGCATCTCTGGAATCATAACCATGATTCATTGTTCTATTAATCATAGCTACGATTCCAATAGGACAATTAAAATAGTCTCTGGAATCATAACTTCCATTTGCAGTTTTATGCACAGGTAGCCCAGGTTCAGTTCTTGAACACTCACTAATACAATGCCATGCAAAAAATACGTACAATGTGGAGTTTGTTCTAGAATCACTTACAATGCTTTTAAAATGGCAAAATACATAGGCATAAATGTGAAACTGAACTTAGGCCAGCTCAATAAAGATGTTTCTTTGCTTTTCATGTTATTTCTTTCCAACTGTTTCCAATCAAATTACACATAGAAAACAAATTAAAAAAATTGTGTATTTTTATGGTTTTGAGAAAAAAATATTGATAGCTCTCCAGATCCATTATAATCTATTAAAAACTAAATAAAATGTTTGTTGCATTGAAGTATACAGCATTGTATTATGAGTGTTCAAGTACTGACCTTGAGCTGCCTGTGATAGATTTACGCTGTATCAGCCTCAGTCAGGTTGTAAACAGACCTAAACAGAATGGAGTTGTATGAAAACAATACTACTAGCCAGAAAGCAAATATAATTAATATTAATACTGGCTCAAGACAACGGCCCATATCCCCAGGGGGTGGGGGGGAGGGTATTCCCTATAATGACATACCACGGGAAAGTAAATCCCAAAAGGAGTACTTTCTCAGGCTTCAGGTATACGAAAGAAAGGGTTGGGATTTCACTTGTTGAAGAATATAAAAGGGTAGGGAAATCTGTCATTTCGGTTGGTAGCAACATCCAAAACAGCTAACAGATACATTTTATGGCAGTGACAAAGTCGACGAAAGCATTCTACTTTTGTGATTTATTCATATTTTAAAGACAATGCGTTTACAGCAGTTAAAGAAATAAACAGTAACTACAATTTTAAGAAGGTGAAAGCAGTACCATTTGTCAATAGGAGTTATATGAAAGGAGAGGGGTCCTTTTCTGTCCAAAGTGGTATATAAAATGGTAAGGGATTGGACCTACGGGTGGAGCCTCTCCGTATAAACCTTTACTGAGTACTCCTCTCCCCTCTCTCCGTATACATCGCAGGCTTGAATTGCACGACATTCATTATCCTAATGGTTAATACCATTTACGATAATCGCGTGATCAAATTATTTTGATTACTGTCTATAGTGTCAACAAAACAACAGCCTTAAAAGCTTTCGTCCCCGGTATCTCTGTTTATCCACGAGTTTAATTTTATTACCTGTGTTTCCCTTGTTTGTTTTACCTTTGAAAAGGTATAATATGTTTTAGTAAAATCCAACTAGTGGTCTATTATGAATGCTGCGTTCTGATTGGTTGAGCTGCTACTAGGCTGTATGTTACAGCCCTCTCGTAGGGCAAAGCGCAAGCTTTTTGGCGGCAAAAAAGGATTAAAGTCTAGCTTTAACTAGCTAAAGTTGTTTTGTCTCGATATTTTTTACCAGCTAGTTGGATTTTTGATCAATAACGATTTCTTAAAACATAAGCGAGCGAATATTAACGTTAAAAGCTAACGTTTCGGTATCATCATGACGGGTAGTTGGATTTTACTAAAACAATTATTCCTCTAGCCCTCATGGCCTCTGAGTCAATAGCCCATTTGGCCTTTGGCCTCATGGGCTATTGACTCAGAGTCCATTCGGGCTCGAGGAATAATAATTGTTAAATACTGGGACTGTGTTGAAAGCTTGTTTATTGTTAGTTACAAACTGGACATTTTCACCTCTATTTGTGACATTTTTGGTTTATCTTCATACGTCCCCGCCGTTTTGGTTAACAGACTTTGTATTCAATTTAACCGCTCATTTGTACCCTTTTCATCCCTTTTCTACTTTGGAGACGACTTCTCAAACGAAAAAAAGAAAAGAGAAAAAAGAGAAAAACGTAAGGTTTGGAGATTTTGGTTAGTATACAAAGTGCGCGACCATCTATGAGGGGGTTTGGAGGTCAATTCCCTGGTGTTCTATATCTTGGAAACGACTTCAAAATTAGCCGTAATGAGAGAGGAATTTGCAATTTTAAGCTACTAGGGGTAATAATGTGAATATGGCAGGCTGAAATATTTCCTTTTTCACTTTTAATTAATACAAAACTGAAAAATTAGAATTGCCGAGGTGTCTTACACGAACCCAGACTACTAGTTTGATAAACGGCTTGAAAATGTTTGTACTGCTACGAAACACCGTGGCCAACTGTAGGACATGACAAGTCTTCCAACCTTTTTTTCTACATGATTCATTTTATTTAGAACACTGTTATTATTGTACCTAACAACAACAAAGGGAATACGCTAACGCCGAGGAAAGGCTGATTTTCTTGCCCGTTCAGCATCGGGCATTTTAATGTTAGGCTAATATTTAGGTATGAATTATTACGAGATGTCCAGCCATCTCTTCGCGGGAAGGACCAAGAGAGTGTTGGAAATCAATGTACATGTATCCTATACTCTGAAGAAAGTGAATCGAAACAGGCAATTAATATAATTATAGCTGGTTATGAGTTAATGATACCCAAGCCCTGGAATTTTTAACACGTTAAAACTGACATATGAGATTAATTTCAGGTGCAAAATACCAAAGATATGTAACAATGTAAGTTGAATATAAAAGAGTGTATACAATATTTGAGCCAGCAAGGCAGACGTTGCGAGGCATGAACAAACTATTTGAGGCAGCTGAACAAAACATACAAGCTTCGACGCCCCACGCAAATGGATGCAACATTGTTAGCCAAGAGCTCCTAACATTATTGGATGTGTTAGTGCACAAGTTGCCTCCATTTGCACACCCTGTGGCATGTTATTGGGAGTGGTTGTGCAAAGTTAGATCTGTTTGCATGGCTCTTGAAACATTTTAGGGGCCACACACACACATTACACATGGTCCTCTTTGAGTTTACAATGTCTTATGGGTTGTACCCTTCTCACAATGCACTGCAAGTCCCAATATTGTTGGGAGTTGTTGCATCTGTTTGCACACAGCTGCCAACACTGATGCAACAACATTGCTGGCTCATTTAATCCATGATAAGCAGTCTTGTCAAGAAGCTGATCTATGTATTAAAATTGTTGCAAGTTACCGCTGGCAATATTCACTCTTTTTGGATACATAGTAAAGAAATGCTTCGGATCATGTATCCAAATAGCCTGTTCACAGACCCTCTATTTTCTCTTCAAAGTATGTCGAGCACCCATGATAAAAGATAAATTGTGGGGGATTTATTGACTGCCAGCACAAACGGGTAGGGGTGGGGGTAGACTACAAGCAATCTCCCATTTTTCTTGGTCCGTCGAGCAAACAACCGAGACACGCAAATGACCACGCGCGTGGCTGAAGGCGCAAGATGGGAGAGGCCCTCCTTTCTCGCATCTTGCAGCGAAAGCTGCTCAACACTCGCGCGTGCGTGCACTCCCCTTACTAAATCTGAAGAAAAAGAGAGACTGGTCGCAGTCTAGGGTGGGGGAAGAAGAAAATAGGCAATTTATTTTTCTTTCTCGCACACGCCGATGTTTTCCAAAACAACGAAAAGAAAAATAAATCAACGTCTGTGTACCGGCTAGTATCCAAAGTATCCGGATTTGAATATGATCCAAAGAATCCTCCTCCGTTGTGGATCGTTTGGATCAATAATTCGTTTTTGGATTAAAAATCCCGATTTCGATTTTAGTAAAGAAACACACCCTTATTCTATTTCAGTTACCTTTTAACTGACGATAAAACATCAGTGTTAGAAATATTAAGTGCGTGACAATTTTATTATATTGATCATTTAGCTATTTTGGAGATAATCAAGTATCAAAGACGTCAATCAAATGATTTGTAACTTTAGATTTTTCAACAGTATATGTATTCAATATAGATTCTTCGCTTCACTCGAGACTAGAGCAGCTTTCGGGACGGTTATGGGTGTGACTTTTTCACTGTGACTTTTTAATTAAACAATTTGAAGTGAGTGAATAGTGTTGTGGTGACTACATTTCCAACATCAGAATACCCGGCCACTAAAATATTCCTCATCACATTGTGCTACCGCGGCCGCAGTGACGAGTATTCTGAAGTTGCTCCAAACTGACTTCACCTACCCAAAACGTCCCGATGAGCTTTATCTACTCTTCCCGTTCCATTCTAACAGCTGATTCTAAAGATCCACAGTCAGCTGGTCAACATCAGCTTTTCCTGCAGCTAGAAAATGGCCAAGATAATGCCCGGATAATGCTGTAATAAATACCTACAGGCCCTTTTCTTTATCAAGTCAGACCAAGGGAAGAACCAAGGCATCACTACTATCAATTCCGTGTTTTTCTATGAATTACAATACTACTTATTGGCATAAACATGCTATTCGCATGTCCGCCATTTTGTTCTCATGAGCTTGTTGTTGTTTGCAGAATGACGTCAGATTGTCCCAGCAGACCTTTCGCGCGATGTAAAACTGCTGAGTTTGCTTTTTGGGCAGAACAGAACGTTCGAGAAACGTCTCGTTTTTTCACGAAAAAACCTAAAGAAGTATATTTTTGTCCAGTCAGATTTTGTCAGGTTGAATCAGCTACCAGTCATACTTACGAAGCTCTGAGAAATTATTTAATTTTAACAACGATCGATGGTTCGAGAAGAAATCTTTTTTATTATAAAATGCATGGATTTTGGCTCACCAACCATCTGTTCAAAAAAAACCCGGAAGACTCAAGATATCGCTGGAGATTTTCAAGAAGTAAAATTACAACTAAAGTTCTCGACAGTATGGCCCTCGTTTTCATATTTCCAACCTATCATCCAACTTGGTAAGCTTTTCGAAATTATTTTTCTTCTCTACAAAGAGTCAATTACGACTTTGAAGAATTATTTTCTTTAGAAAATCTCAACTTTTTTTATAACAAAATACTCTTTCGCCTGCATGCTTCGATTGATTCTTACTGATGGTGTACTACAATTTTTTTGGTTTTTAAAATTCGCTGTCGTCCCCATGATCAGGCGTAATCTTCTGTTACTTTCTTGTCATATTTTTAGGTTCATTTTCCCTTTTAAGATGCGTACTTAATTGATCAATGCATATTAAGCAATAGGATAGCCATAGAGTATCAAAAGCTTATTCTGGAGACTCGACCAGCAATAGTTTCAGGAGATTCGAAAACATTTGCAGATACACTGGATATCAGGCAGACATTAAAGACTTTTTACTTGTGACTTTTTTTCTGTGGATTGAAGTCTCAGTATTCAAATTATATGATATAATGAAAGGTTATTTGTTCATACTTTGAGTTAACACATAACATAACGTAAACTTTATTTATACTCAAATTTAGAGTAGCTAACAAGCCATATATCTTCGAGCTGAAATACAATACGGTAAACCATGCTATTCTTCTTTCAAAACTTCAAGCGTATGGTATCCGTGATTCTGCTAGTCAATGGTTCTGTTCTTATTTGATACACATGTGTATTTCTATACGGAACATTCACTAAAAATCAGGGGCACCCAACGAGAATATGAGTTCAAAACCACTTAAACGTAGCAATGTTAAACGTATTTTAGTATTTAAACGGTAGATATAGGCATATTTTTATCCCCTAAAAATTTTTCATCTGTTCGGATTTCCTAGCTGAAAGTCTAGTGATCCGAAAATTATGGGGATCAAAACTTACCTTTTCGAAAATTTCAGCCAGAAAAAAGGCTCCCGAAAATTCTAGGTGACCTTTTTAGGGTAAAAATCCGTTAAAAATAGGCAATTATACCATTTTTAGATGTTCGAAAATCCTAGGAGAGGCAGGCAAGCAAGAAATTTTTGCAACAAATGTTTAGAAAATTCTAGATGTAAAATCGTCTTCCGAACAGATATTCTTCCGAAAATTGTCGTTGGGTGCCCCTGAAAAATATACACTGCTAGCACTGAGTCGGAACTGAGTAAATATGTTGCAAATTTCAAGTCATCACCGATCTGTGTATTAGACAACTCAGTCTCAGAAATCACCCAAAATAACCATTTCCTTTTGTTTTATTTTCAGCTACAGCAGTTACTATAATCAAGACGTCCCAGGTTATGGGCTTTTGCGTGACTTATGGAGAGACATAGCTCTTTCCTTTGAGGAACAAGAGCGAGACATATGCTGTCAGCAAAGGAAACACTCCGGCCTTGTCACAATCGCTTCACTGCCACTCAACCAGTACAAACCAGAAGAAATTTCTCTTGATGTTGATGGAGAAAATATAACCTTACACGGCCAGCATCGATCCGAAGGAGAAGATGGATTTGAGAATAGTGAGTTCAAAAAAATCATTAAGCTCCCGGAAGACGTAGATCCCACAACAGTGACGTCACGTGTAGCTAAAGATGACAGCTTTCTTGTCCTCGAAGGCGTCAAACGAGTTGAAGAGAAAACAAAAACAGACGACGACAAGTTCGTGGTTAGATTGAATCTGCGTGGATTCAAACCAGAAGAAATCAAGGTCCAACTTCGTGGACATGAGCTCACGGTCACAGGAAAACATAGATCGGAAGAAGATGGTTCATATTTTTCACGTGATTACAGCCGTCGCGTTTTGTTGCCTGACGACGCAGAACTCAGTTCAGTGACGTCACGCTTGACCAAAAAAGGCTTGCTAACCATAGAAGTGGCACGTGACCCAGCTTTGTTACCAAGTGAGAGAAACGTGGAACTTTCCATGGAAGTTGATGAGCCACACCCTGAAGAAGAAGAAAAACAGGGAGCAAGTGATAACAGACAAGAATGGAAAAAAAGCTGCATAAACTGCGTTTGCAGATTGCAAGCCGTAACTCACTGCTAAGTAAAAATATTTCATATAACTTTTGTTCCCTTCACTAAAAGTTTTCTTGAAAAGCTACATTTATGCGTAGTATCAGAAGTTCATAATTTACCCCAGCTCTAACTGAGTACCGTTTTTATTAGGATATTCTAAGTCGAGTGTGAACGTGATTTCGTAAATTAGTTTCTTGCAAAATTATTTTATTTAGTTTTAACAAATACTAATGCCCTAGTAGTAGTAATATTTTACGCTTACTTGCGACCAATCTCGATCAGTTATTTAAATTATGTAACTCATCAGGTTTGTCAGGTCATGTATTATAAAGATACGGCTGGCCTGCTTCGAGAAGCTGCTAAAAGTTTGTTAGCTGTGTAACTATCGAGCTTATAAAATAGAGTTTCCGAGTTCGACAGACTGAAAACTCAGAAATTACATTTAAATAAGGTGCTGATGACAAGCTCAATAAAACCACCAAAAATCAAACGTTCGTTTTCTTTATTAGTCTCTCCGGGGGTCGTCGATATGCCAAAAATTGTAACTTCACTGATTCTCGCGCTTCTTGATTCTCGTAAGGTGACGTTTGCTTCAGGGCCGGTTCAAACGCCGAACATTTTATGAGCCGAACCCAATTCGAATTAAACCCGACTCAAATTACTAAGACCGGCTGATAAGAGGCTGAATTGATTCAGACGCCGATCTTAATTCCAGTCGAACTAAAATTCAGAAGGAGAAAATGCTCATTTCGGTTGAACTGCTTACAAAATACGTTGTAAGAGTTTATGCATTAGGTTCGGTAGATGAAAAGTTCGGCGTCTGAATCAAAGGGGTTCCAAAGTCGATCCAAATTCGAAATGCCCCGCCGGGCTTAGCCTGCGAGCCTTAGGATTTACAGCCTCTAGCTCTTTGAAGCGTTTCTTGCGAGGAGTTACCTCCGAGTTTTTTCTCAATTTAGAGTCTATCGCCTCTTTGTAGTATGCAGGTACTTGTAGGTTTTGATAAGATAAACCTGGCTGTTCCCCCTTATACAACCCACATCTGAAAGCTGTTGATTTTGTGGTAGCGGCCCCTAAGTTATGGAATTGGAATTAAGTTCCTAAAGCGGCAACTGACTTGAATGGGTCGAGACGGTTAAATTGGCCTTCATCTCGGACTTCTCCGATCTTCTTTGAATTCAATCTCATTTTCACATAAGATCCGAAGACCTCCTTGACAGATGTTACAAGTGGGCACTTTTCAATGACTCTGCGTAGAAATCTGTAATGCCACGAAAACATGTACAAAAAAAATCAAATTATTGATAACAGAATCTTGACTTTATTAACCTCCACCTAAATGTATAATGTGTCATCTCATGATCACCACCATCAGTATACTACCCAAAAAGTGCAATAAAACTAAAAACGCACTTCTTTCAGCATGATAAGGGAGCACATTCAATCTATTCCTCAGATAAGAATACAGTTTATTAGATCATGATCCAAAGAGCAGCAAGCCTTGAGCCATGATACACTGATCTGCAACTAGGTTGACATCTCTTCTATTTCGACATAAGTCAGGCAAGAACTTTAGTAATATGTAATATTAGTAACATGGATCGGTGGAACTAGAGAATGGGCCAAGATTAGCCTATTGGGAATTGCCGTGAGTCTTCCCCCAATGCATATTCAGTTTGAGATTCAGTGCACTTCCCAAATTTTAATCTCAAGGTCATTTCGGTTATTTTCAAAGATCTGTTCAGCCCGTTCTCTAGTGAAGCGGTAAATCAAGTGACATCTCTGTTTTCGGCAAGAGGCAAGAGCATCCAAATTTCTAGGTACGTAAAGGCAGCTTACCCACGCAGGCAATTTTAGGGGAGCTGATTTAAGTTCAAATTTTCCTATCACCATCGGCGCAAGCAGCAGCGTCCATTTTTGAATTCTCATCTTCGAGTTTCTCAAAGTCTGCTGAATCTGGTTCGCCGGTTTTCCTCAGGGGAAGCTTTATTGGATTAATAGAAAAAAATGTAACTTATTGGTGTCTATATTTAGACCGGGGCAGTCCTGGGTAGGCTTTTATCTAACAGCCTACAATGAATGTTACCGTTTGAAGTTCGAATTTCGTGAAAAGGTGTTGTTAGAAGCGAAGCGATATGGTGGCTGAGAATTCATTTCTTGCGACCTACCTTTATATTTTATTGTATGGAGGACGTACTGGTTCACTGCTTGAGCATAGATGATGACGAAAATTCGTGCGAGCAACTAACTGCAGAGTAAGTTTCATTGACTTTCAAATAGTATTTCCTACAATTTTTATCGTAACTGTACCCCATATAAACACACACGACTGTAATTTTACAGGATTTGTACCGCGGTACTATTACTGAGCCTGGGTTACATGTCGGGTATGAGCTATTTTAATGAAACAGCTAACTGTAATTCATGATTGTAAACCATTTTCATAGCATACCTATTTAAGCGGGAAGGATTTTTCGAACTCAATCCTTTGATTCGTAGGCTTGCGCGCTGGTGGGTTTCAGTCGCTTCTTGGTCAGTTCTACGGAGTTCGGTCAAATTCGCCCCTCCCACCTCCCTTGATGGCGGTTTGCATATCCGCAGTTCCCGGCATGCCTATTGCTCTAGTAGTCGCGGTGTCTTCCCATAACTTAGTTCCCCGTGAGAAGATAAAAGGTATGCATTGGAAATATTTTAGCTGCTCGCCCTCATTTACATAAGCTTTTTCTTCGATTTACTCGCCTGAAATGGCTCAAATTTAGAAGTGTAAGTCATAAAAATGAACATTTACTCAAAACGTGTTTTGTTGTATTTCATAAGGTTTATAAAAAACATTGTCAGATCTGTGATCTATCCGGTGTAGAGGCAGCTGTACACGTATATGCAAATTTTGGGCCAAGTGACGTCTGTATTTTGGCGAGCGCAAGGATTCAACCGAAGAATTAAGTGTAAGCTAGTGGAACCAACCTTACTGAATTTAATTCAGGAGTTTTACTGACAGTCGAAAATGTCTTCTTTTGCTGATTTTACACCCAAAATTCGGGACACCATGCAGTTGGGAGTGAAACTACTAAAAGCAGCAAAGACACTGGCGACCTCTAGAAATGAGATGGAAGACTACTTTAACAACACGAACACGACAGGAAAGGAATGGGAAGCTTTCAAGACATTTTCCAAGAAAGTTACAAATCTCTGTGAGAATGCTATTCATCTAGCAGGGAGGGAAGAAGACAAAATCCATATCGCGTTTATCGGCACAATAAATGCTGGGAAGACAACATTGATAAACCGCTTGCTACAAAAAGATGTCCTGCCCGTTATGAACGGAGAAACAACATTTTGTAGCGTAGCAATATCAGGGACTTCAGCCCAGAAAATAACTGCCACTGAGAGAAAGTCTGGTAAAACATTACAAGTCACCAACTTAATGGAATTACTTCACGTTCTAAAAGCAAAACCCGAAAGAGAGAGGCTTGGCATTGAACCGAACAGTGTTATTGATGTCGAATCACCTAAAGAGGGATGCAAAGCTTTGGTAGAACACGTTGTATTATACGACACTCCAGGAATAGGCCATCGCCCACAAACAGATGATGCAGTTGTTGATCTATGCAAGAATGTGGACGTGGTTGTCGCTGTCATGGATATACACTCTCCTTCTCTAAGAGTCGTAAGTGAAAATAAAGCTAATGCTAGATACTAGTTTGCACTATACCGAATAGCTTTCTCTCCTTCGTGCCGACACGAGAACCTATCTGGTGTGACTCTCCGCCTTAGAGATCATAATTATAATTTCATGATAGTGATTTACTGTCCAGTTTCCCTGGCTCTTCCTCTGTCTTCCTCTTCTTTCATAGGCTAAAATGTTATTTTTATTATTACAGTCGACTCTCCATAACTCGAACCTTTAAGGAAAATCGAAAAAAGTTCGAGTTATGGGGAGTTCGAATTATCGGGAGCTCGAAGACAATAGCTGAGGGTACTGAGGAAAAAAACATGCACAATGAACATTTTATCAATCACATTTAATTGTAGAAATGTTAAGTTAAAATTGAAAGATACTTCTAGATTATAAATCAGAAAGTAAAGTAACAAAACATTGCCTAAATAGACATGCGTTTTACTGTTTTGAGAAGTAAAGCTATTTCACGTTAGATTTGTGACAAACAACAGCAGCCTCCACTAGTAGCTATATGCCTACAACAAGTCAATGGCAAATTAAAAATTCGATGTCTCAGACGCCAGTACACAGTCTCTTCCCGACTTTTTAAGGACTCAAAACATGGTTGAAGTTATCGAGGGTAAAATTATATAGAAATGATCTGAGGGGAAACAAAAATTACCTTGAGTTAGTGGGAGGTTCGAGTTATCGGGGGTAAAATTACAGTAAATTTATGACGGAAATCCAGGGGAAATCGATTTTGGTTCGAGTTAGCGCAAGGTTCGAGAGGGTTCGAGTTATCGGGAGTCAACTGTATTGCGATTTGGCTGTTTTAACAGTCCCTGTAATAGACGTAGTATTTAACCTTAATGTTTGTGAATTCCTGGGGTGATAAATTTAAGCTTTCGTGGCAAAACTCAATGACAGATCAGCGGAAGATGTTTGCTCATTCATAAACTCAGAAAACCGTGAACGCCAATGAAAATATTTGAGGTTGATTGTTAATAGTCAATTCTAAACTGATGAGGTTACTAAAAATTAAATTTGTGAAAATATGGGATTTGTCGGGATATTTTGAAAGAACCGCACGCAAAGGGCCAGTACTTGCCAAAAAAACTAGTATTTCGGGGAAAATTGTCTCTAAGATATAAGCCGAGTGCTCTAATGATTCAATGTAAATCCTTCTAATTTTGTCTTTGTTCTTAACGTTCTGGAGCGAGTAGAAGGAATTTATAACTGATAGAACGACAATTAATTTCGGCCGGCTAGATCAAATAGTGCTGGGTGCAGTTTCTAAATATAGAGCCGAAACTTACCCAAACAAACTGAAATTAACATTAGCGAATTCCTCACTTTTGTCATTAAAATGTCATGTTTTTCTGTCTTTTGTCATTAAAATGAGAAAAATGACAAAACTCAGACAAATATTGCAAATTAGTCACTTTGACGTCATTCGCGAGTTACGCTATTAAGTAATGTTCAGTTCTGTTCATTGTTATGTTATATTTTGACGACAGAGGGAATGGGGAAAGGGATGCATTGAGGAAGTGTCCCAGTCAAAAATACTATACCTATCTTTTTCTCGTTTCAAAAAAGTAACTTACTTATTTAAGGAATTACGCGGTCCACTTATTTATGATACACTCATTAATAGATCTGTTTATATTTTCAATAGACGTATTGTATTCGGAAATCATTTGGAACAGTTCAAGGCGCTGAAAAAAAGAAAACGAGAAAACTATGCATGCGTAAAGATTATACCAGTAGAAAGGCAATCTTAATTTACTTACATCAAACTTCACCTATTCATGTACCCTGTATCGCGTCTTCCCAGGCCTTCTGATCTCGGTCAATTCATTTTTACGGAATTAACTGCAAAAACCGTGGACGAAGGTCCTGCTGGTTATAAACGTTGGATCTCTAGAAAAGAGATCTAATCAGCTAAAATATTAAGAACCTGATTGATAACATTTTTACTAACAATATTTCTGCCTCGTGTGACAATGGACTCATTATTAATGATCTGTCCGACCATTTACCAATCTTCACACTCTGTTACACTGATGCTCGTTCTTCAACAATTAAGCCTAAGGAAGAATATTAATGCCTTTAACAACCTTTTGTGTGAATTCTATTAATTTATGCTGATGTTAACGCCGCTTACAATGGGTTCCTACAAAAATATACTGAATTTTATAACAACAGTTTTCCGATAAAGTTTTGTCAAGGGGAAAACCGAAAAACTCTGCATAATCCGTGGCTTACAACTGAAATCTTGAAATCAATTAAAACAAAGTCTAGGCTGTACAAATTATTCTTAAGGAAACCAAGTCATGAGCGTGAATCCAACTATAAGTCATTTAGAAATAAGCTAACTGGTCTTGTTCGTGTCGCCAGGAAAAATTATTATGACAACAAATTGGATAAGGCTAGATCTAACTTAAAGCAAACATGGAAAATTCTCAATGAAGTGATCAACAGGCCTGTCGCTAAATCACCGTATCCTGCAAGCTTCACCAAAAATGGAATGGAAATTAGCAATCCTTCTGACATTGCTAATAACTTCTGTGATTACTTCACCAATATAGGGCCGAAATTGGCGAGCAAAATTCCTTCCACAAATTCATCACACAAGGATTTCTTGAGCAGCTCTCTTTCTGAATCCATTTCCTTGCAACCACCAACGGTCGGTGAATTAAACAATATTGTTAAATCGTTCAACGATAACAAAGCTCCTGGACATGATAATATATCCATGAAGGTAATTCATCAGTCTTTCCAAAATATTGCGCAGCCTCTTGTAACCATATAAACACTTTGTTGTCTACTGGTATGTTTCCTGAATCTCTCAAAATAGCCAAAGTGATTCCAGTTTTTAAGGCAGATGACCCAACACTTTTTAGAAACTACAGGCCAATATCAGTTCTTCCAGCCTTTTCTAAACTCTTTGAAAAAGTCAAGTACAACCGACTAATTAATTTCTTAAATTGGCATAATATTTCATACTCGAAACAATTTGGGTTCCGTAATAATCATTCGACTGCATTAGCTTTAATTGACTTGATCAACAACATATCTTCAGCTATCGACAGAAATGAAACTACTTTAGGCATCTTAGATCTTTCTTAGGCGTTTGATACTATTAATCATGAACTTTTGTGTCAAAAACTGCAACACTATGGTATTAGGGATACTGCTTTGGCGTGAATCAAAAGCTATCTTGGGGATCGGACTCAATTTGTCCAGCTTGGGTCCCATCGATCTTAATCGCAGAAAATTTTATGTGGCGTCCCGCAGGGCTTAATTCTTGGACCTCTTTTGTTTATTATTTACATTAATGCTCTTCCTAATGTCTCTAGTCTCACTCAATCTTTACTGTTTGCTGATGACACATGTATCTTTTGTTCCCATAAAGATGCCAACCACCTCGTTTCTATTGTTAACAATGAACTTGCAAAAATAACTATTTGGCTGAAAGTGAATAAGTTATCTCTAAATTTGACTACAACAAATTTTAATTTTTCATCCAAGGCAAAAGAAAGTCAATGTTAACGTCCCTCTTACTCTGGAGAATACTGATCAAGCAGGTCACGGAGACAAAATTTTTAGGTGTTCTCATTGATCAGCATCTCTCTTAGAAACCACATATTGATTTCGTCTAAAAAAAATTTCGAAACGTGTGGGAATTATTGCGAAATCCCGCTTTTACCTATCATCCCAAACTTTGATGACCTTGTATTACTCCCTTGCATATCCTTTCTTAACATACTGTAATGTCGCCTGGTCCTCCACCTACTGTTCCAATCTAAACTGTATTTACCTTTTGCAAAAGCGTCTAGTGCGGCTCATAACAAAAGCTCCCTATCTAGCAAATACCGCCCCTTTATTTAGCCAGCTTAAAGTCTTTGACATATTTAGTATTAATTCATTTTCTGTCGCTACTTTTATGTATTCTTATATAACTACAATCCTTTGCCTAGCAGCTTTCATGACTTGTTCTTAAGTAGTAATCAAGTCCATCAATACGAAACCCGACTAGCCTCTCAGTATTGACCTCATTTTTGTTGAACAAATATAAAGCAATTCACTATCGTTTACCGAGGACCTAAAATCTGGAATTCGTTGCCTGTTTCACTAATTAGCTCTCCTTCTATATTTGTTTTTTAAAAAAAATTAGAGAATTATCTCACTGATAGCCGATCTGTCGTTTAATTTTCTGATCTTGCTCACTCTGCACTCAGCCATGAATTCAGTTCATTAGGTAGTTGAAGGAAGCCTATTAATATAAGCTTCAAGCTCTGTTAGGCTTCCTTGTCACATTAATTTTACAATTTAATTAACAATTTTTGTTCATGTTGCATAAGGTTTTGTGGGTGACTAAATAAATAAATAAAAAACCAAAAAAACGAGAAGTACAAAGACTACTGCAAAGTTGATTATAACAACGTGTATTGCTTTTTCATGACAATATTTCGGCTGGCCATACCAGCCTTCTTCAAAACTGTTTTTGAACAATTTTGAACAATTTTTTTAACAATTTTTTTTACGTACAACATACAGTCGGGGTTTCGATTCTCGGGGGCGGACCAATACTCATGGTCTTATCAAAAATAACAGAAATGAAAGTATTTCCTTTGCACTGCAAGCGGGTAGACCCTCGAGTGGCTCAGATGAAAACGTTAAATAGTGTCCCCAATAAGTGCTTTCGTGCTAAATACATTGACACTCAAATAAAGTGCATTTTTTTAGACAAACGGCCGGTAAAGCTCGCTCGGACCACGTGACCCGAAACGCATTGTTCGCGCGTCATAAAGAGGAAAAGGAAATAGGAAAAATCAAACCCATTTGAGCTGCGACTTTATGGTGTAACGTTCTCTTTAGCGATCACTTACAAGTTTTGTTACCTGCGCAGTGTCCTTTCCTTTGTTTTTAGGTTCTCATAAGAAACCACGTAAGGAGCGACGCCAGGATTTTTCCAAAGTCTCCAAATCCCCGTACTCCCTCCCCCAAGTCCCTAATCTGTGCCTTGATTAAAGGGGAGGTTACGTTTTTACTGTAGATGAAATTACGTTGGAAAGTTGAAAATTCTGTCACCTTTTGGGTTGTTTTACTGAAGAACAGTTGAAACCCGCTCTATGGCCGATTAATATGGACATCCCGTATATAACGGACACAAGTCTCATGTATGTATGTAATTATGTGTTGTCTGAAATTAACTCGCTGTAATACGGACACCAGTTAAAAAAGAGAACGGTAACCAAAGTAGCAGGCGTCAAAAGGTGTAGGGCTTTCCTCCGTCTCCCCCTCCCTCTACCGTCCTCGCGCCTGCCACACAGGCTAAAGAACTGACACTTTTCTGCGTCCAGAGTCACAAACTCTCATATATCGTCAACCCCGCTTTATGGACACTGCGGGTTATCTTCTTAGTGTCTATGAATGAATACCTTACCAGCGAAAACCTACAGAACAAATGGTGAATGACCTTTCAAAGTTTTTGTATAACGATAATCGTGTAATCGTGTCCTTACTTCGCATAGTGCAGAGACAAGCAAACGTGAAGCCAGCTTGTTTATATTTGCGCACCATTTTCTCACCGTTTCTCTAAGTTTGTCGTAAGATTCGGACGTCTACCAGTAAATCACATCGCTGCTCTGGAAACCGATATCCGATATTGCACTTGCCTGGTTTAAATCGTATCTATCTGACCGGTTCCAGCGTGTCTCTGTAAATGGTAGTCTCTCAGATCAGTTTCCTTTAACACAAGGTGTTCCTCAAGGATCATGTTTGGGCCCCTTGCTTATCACTATCTACACGCGCAAACTGTTTCAGATCGTTGAACGCCACCTCCCACAAGTTCACTGCTACATTCAGCCCCAATCGATCTGCGAATGCTGATTTTGCCATCAAGCCGATAAGTGACTGTATCAGTGACATTAGGAGTTGGATGATTTCAGATAATCTTATGTTAAACGATGATAAAACAGAATTTTTAATTATAGGTACTAGGCAGCAGCTGGCCAAGGTTAACATCAATTACATTAGGGTTGGGTCGACTGATGTTTGTCCTGTAACAGTAGCTAGAAACCTAGGCTTATGGTTTGATGAGCAGCTCACTATGTCAACTCATATTAGCAAGTTATGTGCTGTTGCCTTTTACTATTTGCATATAATATCAAACGCATTCGCAAGTATTTGTCTCGAGAATCAACGGAAATGCTTGTCCATGCATTTATTACATCTGGTGTTGATTATTGTAACAGTCTTTTGTATGGGCTGCCCAACTACCAGCTTAACAAATTGCAGAGAGTTTTCAATGCCTCAGCCAGGCTAGTTTGTAATGCCCCTAGGTTTTGCCACACATCACCCCTTCTTCGTGGTCTGCATTAGCTTCCTGTTAAAGCCCGGATAGAATTTAAGATACTGCTTATTACGTTCAAAGCAATTCACGGCCATGCTCCTAAATATCTATGCGATTTACTAACATTTAAATCGTCCTTATATAACCTTAGATCTTCGGATAGTATTTTACTTTCTATGCCAGCTGTTCGATCGAAGACGTTAGCTGATAGAGCTTTTATAGTAGCAGCGCCAAGGCTCTGGAACTCTCTACCAAAAAAACTTCGTGCAATTACTAATGTGAACAGTTTTAAGGCGCATATGAAGACTCATCTTTTTAAAACTTTATATTTGTGAGCAATTTTATATTCAGTTCTTACTTGCATGCAAATATATGCTTTTTATTTTTTATTTTTTTATTTTTTTATTTTTAAATGCATTATCTTTTATTTGTTTCTTTTAAAGTAATGCAGTTGTAATGCGCAGCTGATCATTCTCATGTTAAGCTGCGCACAATAAGTTCACAAATTATTATTATTATTATTATTCGGGTGTATTTTATTTTATGTTATATTTTATACCCCCCAATTTCTAGGAAGGCACATGCGCACGACCGTGCTTACAGGTATCTAGTATGCTCCGAGTTACTCAGCCATGAATACTGGCCCCTTTACCGCTTCGTCAAATTTTAGTCACAGAAACTATTTCCGAAATTTTCTAAATCAAGCAGCCAGATTTGTGGGTTCCCGAGGAGATCACTTACAATAGATTTGACTAGCGCGCTGGATTTTTTCCATTAGCTCATCTTTCTGAAGGAAAAATGCTCAAAAAGTGCCCGTGGGGAAGGGGAATAGGCACTATTATAATTGACAGAGTTACAAATCAACAAACTAGGAAAGTGCTAGATGATTCTGGGCGTCTCTCGTTAGTACAGCAATAATTTAAAAAGGAATAATAACAAAATCAATAGCATCATTAGCATTTCCTAGTTTTTTTATTTTTTTGGTATTCCACGTTTTAGGATATGGATGATCTATTTACTGTCGTTCCGCGTTTTAGAATTTTGGTTGATTTTCTGTCGTCCGCCTTTCCGCCGTTCCGCCAGTCCAGCTTCCACGTTCCCACGATTTAGACAGTTGCCCCTGATAGCAGGCGGACGGGTACTGGGACCAGGCTCTGCAGTAGGGGAAAAAGGCAAACCACGCACCACGGTGTCACAGTTATACGATCATTCCTGCGTTTTGGGCATCTCTATTCCCAAAACCCTAGTGATAAGGGCATCCCCTGTAACCCTAACCCTAGCCCCAACCCAAATTGCTAAGGTAATATGAGAAACAGATGCCCATATCACCCGGGTTTTAGGAATGGGAATGCCCAAAACGAGGGTATGATCTTATCTATTCACTCCAACACCGTTTTTTTCCGCTTTTTCGATTCCCCCAGTGGGGAGCCTGATCCCAGGCTAGAGGACGGGACACGTAACGTCTTCTGGGAGTTCCGTCCTCCGTTTCGCCTTTTTGTGACTCTGAAGACGAAGTTTAAGTTTCTATTGGGCTTGGCCACGGGTAGCTAAATAATTAGGTTTAAGAGCTAAGCGTCATTATGCCTATTGATCAGTTCTTAAATTTGATTACATGTATCGTGTTTTATGTCGAAAGCTTTGTCAAATACATCTTCAATAAGCGGTCATATATGTTAGTTGTCTTTTACTTTGATTCTAGATCTTGGACGTTGTGAAAAAAGTAAGGTGCAATTTTACGTACGGAGTTTTCACTCGGTGGGACAGTTTCAAAGGCGAAAATGCTGACGCCGCAGAAGAAAGAAAGAAGGATTATACCACAGATTTCAGGAATGCGGTGCCAAAGAGAGGAGACGTTTTTTTCATTGACTCGAAAAGTGTAAAGGATAAGGTAAAGTGGTCCATAGCTTGGAGCTTGCAACTTCCAGCAACGCTGGACCAGTTTATTTTTAGAATAATTTTGGCGCGAATTTAGATGATCTTTTGACACTTACAAACTAGTGAACAAACCCTACCTAAAAATCGCTTTTGAGACGTGTTAGTAACGTTTAGTTTTCCTTTTTGATATCGGATACTTCGAATGAGCTCATAGACGTAGGTCGAGCTTTCATTTTCGCGGGAAAAGTGCTCTACAACGTATCTGAAAACCAGTCCTCAAGAACGCCGTGCTATAGGCCTAGTATGAGAGTTGCTAGCTGTGGGTTATGTGCTCCTGGGTAAAGGTAAGCCATGAAAATTTGTCATTCACTATAAAGAAAACGGATCTGATTGAACTAAAGCCAGAGAATAACGTGGTCAGCCATATGAGGGAAACATTTTTATCTTTTAATTGCTGGCCGCTACAATAATCTGCTGTGCTTTAAGTTCTGTTCTATCATCTACCAAGCTATAAATTGCGCGGTCAAGCCGTGTTTCAGCTCCCGCCTCTTGAATTTCAAGGCAAATCACGGGAATTTTTCCCTATCTCCTCGAGTAATTATCTCTTTTTTGTTGGACTCAAATAAATCAATCCATCGCTTCCCTCGAATTCAATAATTGCCCCTGCACTAGTCCGACACAAAGTTGTTACCTCTGAGTGAGGTAATCACTCGAGCAGTTTACGGCCTCAGGGTCTAATGAGTTTACCTGTGAAAAAAAAATTACTGGCTATGACTTAGACAATGTTGGCTATGACTTAGGCAAAGAGTGAAACTGAATCGACCTCATCATCCACAAAATGCTTGTTCAGTAAGCCACTTGTGACCTCACGTAATCATCTGATCTCGGATTTAAGAAAAAGAAATCAAGTACCTTACTATCACTTATTTTCGCGCGATTTTAATTTCGCAAATTTGAAATAGAAATATTTCGTGGGAGTTAAATTTCACGATTTTGACGAATCATCGTTTTTCAAGGTAATTAAATTCCGCGAATAAATTACACTGGTGCTCGCTTCGTAAACTTCAATTTCTGAACTTTATTTAACTATAATGGAATAGAAACGCAACAAGCAACTGGCTGAAATGTTCAACAATGACAGCAACATAGAATCTCTTAAAAGTACAATGATTTACGCAAAAGATCAGGAAAACCTTTTCCCGGCCTTGATCAAGTTCGGATATTCCCGCTTTGCTCCATCATTTGGAAATTGTGTCGATTTCCCACACTGTCGAGTGGTTGTAAAGATATTTTTAAAAGGATAAACCAGTGTCAGCACTTCTGCACACTTCATCAGAGTTTTACAATACAACTAAGAGTACCGGTATATATACCTGTAAAACGAACTGAATTTTACATTGAACACAAGACACGTGTTTGCGTCTAGGACAGGCAGGCGGAGAAATATTTTGCAAGGTTATTTAAGGTTATTTAAATTTCACGACTTTAATTTTCACGCCATCTTTCTTTCGAGAGACAGTTTTCGCGAAATTTTTTAAACAGCGAAAAACGCGAAAATTAAGTCTAGCGAAAATAAGTGATAATAAGGTACACATTTTTCTGGTTCACATAGCTCACTTCGGTAAAAAGTGATAGCCTGGGACCCAAACTAGGCGCGCGCTCATTTATGGGATTACTTGGAGGAACGCGAATGTAAACAAACATGACGGAAAGCGAAGTGGAATGTTTCAGCGGGGTTAGTAAAACAGCTCAAAATAGCAAAACGGAAGTTGGAATTAAAACAAAAAATGAAAATGTGAAGCTGGGGGAAGAAGATGTGGCTGGGGCGATTTTAACTCGAGAAAAACCAGCCACAACGTCCATTTCGGTACAAGAAATATCTGTGTTTTTTTTCCTGGCTCTTGAATTCGAAGTTGACTCCGTCCTGCAGAGAGTTCGCCGTTCACGTTTTTTCTTTCTCTAAGGAAAGATTGATGGTAGATGACTTCTACTGTGCTCATTTTCACCAACATCCCAATGGGCAGAGCAAATCTGTGTGCTATCGGATTTCAACTTCAAATACGGTACGCGTTCCGAGGCAAACGTACATGTTCTCGGTGGATACGTCGTGCCAGACCAGGGGAGTTCCTGAAGTTATTTGTAGACAAAAGCACACAACAACTTGCATCTCTCGTCATAATTCAAGGTGGCAGCTCGACTTTTGCCCCCCAAAAATCCCATATAAATGCACGCACTTAGTTTGGGTCCCAGGCTAACACTCTTTTCCGAAGTGAGTAAGGAAATATTTCTAAAACTAGCAGAAATATGTGAATCGCAGGACCTCGGGAAGGACTTCGGAAGAACGGCAAGCAGTTGAAAGGGAAATAAAGCAATAAGGAAGAAAATCTATAAATGTCAAAAACTTAGGCTATGTAAACAAAACAAAACAAAACTATAATAACTAAAAAAAAAGACTAAACGTAAGTGAAAAGAAAAATAAAAGAAGACAAGACAAGAAAAAAGCAGTTTCTACTCGGAATCACTTTCTGCACGGCAGGCCATTTCGTTACCACTACGCTACATGAAACACATTGCAAAACTCTTGATAATATTTTATCAAAAGCTTTTTCCCTAGAACTTCCGTCAGCGCGCCCTGTATAAAGTTGATCGAGCCCTATTAAACACGAATTAAGAGGTACTTTTCAGAAGAATGACTGCCGTTTTGACGGTGGAAACCTAACGAAAACGCTTTTCATCGCATATAAAAGAACAGATGCCCGCTACGGTATTAACTCCCCTGCGAACAACACGTGCTTTGTTACATTGATTTTCGCTCCTACCTTAAGGCTAATTATCCAACATCGCTTCCATTTGCTCTTAAAAGTACTTTTGCTTTCGAAATTCATTCCTAAAACGACCGCAAAAATAAAAACAAACAAGCACTTTGGTCATTGATATGATGAGAAATCGCTTTCAGTCTAATGCTGCTTAGAAACAAAAAATGCGCCGTGACGTCAAACTACTCTATGACGTCACAGCGGATACCAGTTGATATTTACAAGAATTGGAGCTGCGAGTTTGCAGCTCGCTATGAACCACGCGCGGTCCACGTACTGCGCGTGCGTGACAAGATAATAAATTCACTTTCCGTGGCGCTTCGCGAGGAACCATTCAGGAACAAGACGCTATGGGAGCGTACACAACCGGCGTCATGGTTTTGGATTAATTGTGAATGCGGAGGAATAGTAAGAAATTATATTTTTCAGGATAAACTTTCATACAAATACCCTTACTTTTTTCCTTTTGTACAACAGACGTATTAACTTCTTCACCGGAAAGTCGGCTAGGTGCATAACAGCGTGGCCGTACCCCAAATCGATTATAATTTCTGTCATATAACAAATTGTGTACGGCGAGATCTCAGTTCCACTTCCTTTATTTTCCCTACAACAACATTTTCCTTATGTACAGTTAACTCCACACCTTCTCCAGCAACGTAGCTAACATCACTACACTACCCTACAAAACTTACTGAAAAGGCACTATCTCCACACCGAAGATAATTCATGTGCAGCATCGCAACATAAATTATTACATAAAAAACAATAACACGCAATACAAAAACAAATATAAAAACACCTACTGTTCCAAACAAAACTAAAAGAAGAACAATGATTCATAATGATGCCTATTCCCAACCGGTACGAAACCATTGTAACAGCGTTTTGCTTCCACTTGTTGACAAACTATCGCTTTCCGAATCGCTTCCTCTACATGCAAGGCAGACGAACGCACCTCTTCCTCGTCTTCCTCTTTCAAATCACTCTTGCTGCAATCATCTACGCTAATAGAAATCTCTTCACTCTCAAACTTTATACACATTTCTGTCCCCAACATTTTCTCCATGTAACTTGTGTAATCTTGACTTTCTCAAGACTGCTTTCGTCTATTTGAGCGTAGCGTCTTTGACTGTTTCAATAATTTCCTTTCATTGACCTTGAGTTCGCGGACCAGCCCATTCCGAAAACGCCTTATTTCATTTTTTGGTGTGGGCCTACCGCGAACAGTGTGTGTATTTGTATGTGAAGTCGCCATATAACACAAAGTACGTATTGCAACAAAATATCGACACCTTCCTCTCCTTCAACAGTCACCCATTTCATCCCAACTGTGCAATTAACTCGGGTAAATAACATCCAACTCGTCCCTATTTCGCCCTGCACAATAAACTAATCAAAAAGGCAACAATTCAGATGACCTCTCAGGAAACATGCGCTTCAAATTTTCTACCTCTGATTGGTGCATTTCGATCCTCTGCCCATGATCTCTTCTCTGCACATTCAATAGGGAGCTTTTACACGTAACATAAACCATTTTTGAGCTACGCACGTCAACCAGAACTGAACGCTTTTCCCTTTTCATAAACATTCAAAATTCCAAATTTGTATTGCTAGATGTCTATACTCTTATAAAAAAAAGGAACAATTTGCGCAAAATCACTTTTCACTAATGTCAAAACTCCAACAATTCCGGTTTCTCTCGGTCTCCTAAAAGCCTAAGATAACTAATCCTCGCATGCCGACTATTTGGTGTTCTGCAAATATACCCCTGGCAAGATCTTGACTAAAACACCACACGAGTACATACGAGTAACACGACTACATAAGAGTAACATACATAGAGGATATTACACGGTGGCGAGAAGATATGAATTTTATGTTCGAGTGGCAAGAACAATATCTCACGAGTGAGCGAAGCGAACGAGTGAGATATTGTTTTTGCCACGAGAACATAAAATTCATATCTTCGAGCCAACGTGTAATGTTCTTTTTATTATATGGAGAAACCATTTCAACAAAAGCAAAAGGCGGGAATCGAGACGTCATTGAACGATACGACACTCACAAAGATGACATACGGAAAATACGCCACTCGGGTCCCGGATGAAGTGGCGTATGGAATCTACGAGTGGTTTAGTTGCCAGTAAAACACTTTCCTCCATATAATAAAAGTACATACGGGTACACACTGATGACATAAGATTACATACGGGAAACATATACATGTATACGAGTCACGTACGAGTATATACGAGCAACATACGGGTAAAAAGTAAACAAGGGTAAAAAGTACGACTCGAAGCAGGGACACCAGGAATACAAACAGCAGGAACACCAACACAGTGACAGTCTGCGTACCCTATCACTTGTAGTGGTGTGTTCGAGCAACTCGCTTGCTACACGATGAGGTAACAGGAATCTTACATCTTACCTTTATTCTTCGACTTCTGCTAACAATCTTAATCTTGTTACTCTTCTAACTCTTCCACTTACTCACCAACTTTCTTCTACCAAATTCTACTACTCATTCTACTGGCGAACGCAGCGAATTAAATAGCCAAATTGTAGACTTATTTTGGGCTAGCTGACCGGGAGAGCTTCTATTGAACATCTTATCGCTTATATTGCAACAGGTTTGCTATAGTTAGAAAAGCCTACACAGCCGCAACCGACAAGTACCAAAGAACCAGTTAATTGCTAACAGTGAAAATGCCCGAAAGGACCAAGCAAGCAAAACAGGAACTCGATTGTGGGTAAAACTCAAGGTCAGCTGTACTCCCCGAACAAGACTACTTCAGAGAACCAAAACTAAGCTTAACAAACACTTCAAATGGACAATACTACTAAAAAACACAGGAACTAACCATGTGGGGAAATACATAGAATCTCCTTTTACTATAAACTGTCCACTTGATTGCTGAAACAAAACTAAGCTTAAAAGATGAGATAAATCCGTCTTAAAAATAACTTTCTAAATACTTCACAACACACGTTACGAAGCAGGGAATTATTCCATCAAGCAAATATAACGTCCTTCAAACAAAGAATACCATTTCCGTAAGCCAATCTCCTACCATTTTTGTGTAAAGAAAAAAAATTGAAGAAATTTGAAATAACTTCTGGCTATTTTTCACATCTCAAATTACCTTGGTTTGCATTGGCGCAATCGGCTGATCCCTCAACTTAGAGCGCCTCATCTGATCTGACGGGTCACAGGAGAGTCGGTTTAAACCCTGGGTGTTAAAGAACCGAATAATTAATTAGTTAATGTAAAACTCGACGCGCCATAGCTTTTCGTAAAACTACCGCTGTATTGTATTGCGGGAACCCTTTTTCACAATTGGACTTTTGTGTAAACCTTGTGGTCTCAGTTGAGCGAATTAAAACAGTAAATCGGCGTGGAAATTGCGGTTCTGTTGTGTGGATTTTGATCGTTCTACCGTTAGAGAAGAATTTTGGTCCTTCGAGCCGGATTTAGGGACTGCAGGCCGTAATTTCGCCAGTGACGAGCAAAACAGACGTTCGAAGGAGACTTGTGTGGACAAGACAAAATGGCGGCAAATGCTTCGACATCAAGAACACGGAATTACAGGCGAAGACCACACACACATTGGAGGCAGCGTGCCGAGCGGTTAGAGCGCCGGACTTGTAGTCCGGAGGCCCCGAGTTCAAGTCACGTCTTCACCGCTAGCTGGATTTGTTCTCGGTTGTGCCGAGTTCAGATCCTCGGCCACGCTTGTTAATAGCAGAAATAGCCAAATGGTTCGCCTCCTACCAATTGGGATTCTCAGCCATATTATGTTTCCTTTGAATTATCGGTTCATTATCCCTGAAAAGCCCCATAATGGGGGAGGATAATTAGTTTATTATTATTATTATTATTATTATTATTATTATTATTATTATTATTATTATCTTACATTTAGCGACCTCTGAGAAAGAAAAATCGCCAGCGTTAGTAGACAAAATCGCCGGACAAGGAAGCCAGAAAGATTCAGAGAAAGAAATTGAGGGCGTCGAAACCGGGAGCACAGTGAGTACAAAAATAAAGACATTGCATAATAATTAGAAATCGACGAAGACCAGGTTGGCCGAAGCTAAAAATCACCTAAAGGGCATACTCGAGAATCAACCACCAGGTACAGAATTACCTTAAAAGAACACCATACGAAGAGGTATAAACAAAGTGAAGTCGGAATCATGTGTTATCGAAAAAATTGTCAGTAGTCCAAAAGAGATTGATGCCACGAGTGGAGAACCAGAAGGAACTGACACAATTATTGAGGCGTTAGACAAGGAGCTCGATGAGATTATGGTTTCCGTAGATTCTTTTATTGCGACAGCAGAGCAAACGGTACAGGCGAGACTAGCTAACGGATAGGAGAGTCTGTTTTGCTTTCCTCATCGATAGATGATGACCAGTCTTCAGTGTTGTCCATTTCATCTTCATATGTTAAGCAAAAGCAGCAAGAAGCAAAGGAAGCCTCTGACGGTTACTGGAAGTGGAGAAAGACCAAAAAGATAAAGAAAAGGAATTAGAAAAGCTGATTGCGGAGCTTCAGCTAACTAAACAACGGACCGAAGAAGCAAGAAAATTGGCAGAATTAAGCCAGTCAAGAGCTGAGACAGCAAAGGAGGCATCCAGTCCTGACGGTCAAGGTACTTTGCAACCGTCAACTGATCCTAAAAACTTTGTTCTCCTGCACAATGGAACCTTAAACAGTCACAAAGGAGACAAGGAGCAACCTTTAGAGAAGGCACTGCCTGTCAAGTTAAAAAGTGTTGATCTACTCACTTTCTCAGGGGAAGACAAAACAGACTATCAGGGGCACCCAACGAGAATATAGTTCAATACCACTTAAACATAGCATTGTCGAACGTATTTTAGTATTTAAACGGTAGATGAAGGCTTATTTTTATCCCCTAAAAATTTTTCATCTGTTCGGATTTCCTAGCTGAAAGTCTGGTGATACGAAAATCATAGGGATCAAAACTTACCTTTTCGAAAATTTCAGCCAGAAAAAAGGCTCCCGAAAATTCTAGGAGACCTTTTTACGGTAAAAATCCGTTAAAAATGGGCGATTATACTGTGTTTGGGAGGTTCGAAAATCCTAGGAGAGGCAGGCTAGTAAGAAAGTTAACAACAAATGTTTAGAAAATTCTAGATCTCAAATCGTCTTCCGAACAGATATTTTCCAAAAATTGTCCTTGGGTGCCCCTGAGACTATGAATCCTGGAAAGCAGCGTTCATGTCGATAGTTGACCGACTGGATATCCCTGTAGATGAGAAGATGCTACGCCTACTAAACAGTTTGAAAGGAAAAGCCCCGACACTTGTGAAGGACCTTGGGTAATCAACACATGCTTATGAGAAAGCAAAAGACAAGCTTGATAAGAAGTATGGTGGAGAGCGGCGTTTACAGATAAAGCACTTGACAGCACTACGCACATGGCCAAGGGTTCGACCTCGAAATCTTGCAGACATGGAAGAATTCCAAGCCGTACTAGAAAGAGTAATGATAGCACTGCAAGACAGTGGACCAGCCAGGGAGTTGCAAGGACAGAACTTTAACTTTACAGCCAAGGAAAAACTTTCGGAAGAGGATGTTCAATCGTACAAGTATTGGCTTATTGACCGTGCTTTAGAAGATAATTTTGAGACACTTGCTGAGTGGGTTGAGCTTAGAGTGCAAATAATGGAAGAGGCTAAGGAGGAGACAAGTGGAGTTCGAGGCGACCGAACTCGTGCCAGAGGGTTTACAACACGCGCTCTCAAACAAAGAGCTGCGTTGTTGACACCTGCAAAATAGGCCACCAACCTTGGGTTTGCAAAGCCTTGAAGCAGCTGCCTGTCCTGATGAGAAGGAAGTTGATTAGTAGCACTGGTCTTTGTTATCGTTGCCTAGCGGCTGGTCATCACAGCAAAGAGTGTCCTAATGCTTTCAATGGATGCACAAGTACCAGCCACAGCAGCTATCTCCACGACAACACTCTCAGTAAAACAGGAGACTGGTCACATGACCGACTACGATCCGACGCTCCACCGTTTCGACCGCCGGCGCAGCCTCGTTTAGGAATTGGAGCCTCGCAAGTTACAGGAGCAGGTGCTAATGGCTCAGCATCACAACGGCAGCAAAACCCTGAAGAACAGACATACAGAACTAGACATACTGAGCGTGTCTCACTAATGATCTTGCCTTGGAGGGAACTGAAGAAAAAGTGGCCCCAACTATGCCATAGGCCTTTTGGGAATGCATCTGGGCGACGCCAGGTTGATGTAATGATTAGCATCGACCATCCAAGTCTTCCATCCTGTGTTGAAGGAAACCTGTGAAAACAAACCAAATGACCTGTTGCACGGTTGACCAATTTGGGCCGGGTGTGCTTTGGTCCTACATTGGGGGAAGAGTTTCGTAGGAACTCTTGTTCACATTTCACCCGTACATATCGAAGTAGTCAAGCTAACAAGCCGCCGCCACCCGATAACATTTTGCTTGCATTTTGGGAGCTCGAATCCCTGGTGATCAGAGACACCACCGAGCAAACGATGACAGCTGAGGAGATAGCAGCAGTTGAAGGAGTCGCTGAGACCTTGAAGTGTAATGACGAACGATGCAAGATTGGAGTCTCCTGGAAAGAAGGCGAGCCGAAGTTGACCAGTAATTATGAAATAGCAATTGAAAGACTTAAGAGTCAAGAGAAGTCCCTAAGGAGAAAAGGCCCGGAGGTGATGAAGGCCCACTCCAAGATCTTTGACGACTATGAGAAGAAGAATTACATACAGAAAGTACCCAAGTCAGAAGCTGAGGAGCAATGGTTTCTGCCACACTTTCCGGTGATCAGAGAAGATAGAGTTACAGCGAAGGTCCGTATCGCCTTTGACGCTTCAGTGAAACATGACGGAAAAAGCTTAAACAGTGCCATACGACTAGGGCCATAGCTTCAGAAAGACTTAGTTCATGTACTGACTCGTTTTCGCCGGGCACCTGTAGCTCTTTCAGCTGACATTTCTGAGATGTTCTTGCAAGTTGACCTTCAAGACTAAGACCGCCCGTATCACCAGTTCTCTTGGCGTGACTTTGAAACTTCAAGAGATCCTGACGTTTATGAATTTACACGAATACTGTTTGGAAACACTGCTTCACCATTCTGCTCCCAGTATGTCCTTCAGACCCATGCGAAGACACATGCCTTGGACTTTCCCGAAGCAGCAGACACAGTAAATGACTCAATGTATGTTGATGATGTGCTAGAATCGTGTGAGACATCTCAAAGTGCTCAACAGCTACGACGTCAGCTGTCAGAACTGTTAGCCCTAGCAGGGTTCAAGTTAAGGAAGTGGTCTTCAAATGAACCGATAGTCATTGAAGACATCCCATTGCAAGACCGACTATCTACTCTGGAGATAAGCAAAGACGAGTTACTTAAGACCAAGACCCTTGGGGTCATGTGGGAAGCTAACAAGGATGTGTTCACATACTAAGTGGAACCACCTAATGTCAACAAAGTGCCTACATAACGAAATTTGCTGCGTGCCATAGCCAGCCTATTTGACCCGCTCCAGTTCTTGGCACCATTCACTGTGAGTGTGAAAATCCCGATGCAAGAAGTATGGATGGCTGGTGTAGACTGGGATGATCTGTTACCAGACGACTTAAATGCCAAGTGGGAGAAGTGGGTATCGGAACTCCCACAAGTGTCCGATATTGCTGTCCCCCGCTGTCTTCGCCTAGCGAATCCACAGACCACTGAACTGCATCTCTTTTCAGATGCTTCTAAAGTTGCCTTTACATCAGCTGCCTACTTAGTTTGCCGATACCAGGACCACACTCCATCGTCTCGACTTGTTGCCTCAAAGAGTCGTGTTTCTCCAGTGATAGCGATGATAATTCCCAGGATAGAGCTGATGGGTGCCGTCCCTTCACGTCGTCTGCCACAGAATGTCCTGAAGGTGATTTCTGTGGACAGAGTCTTCTTCTGGACCGACTCAGAGAATGTTTGGTACTAGGTCCGCAATCAAAGCCGCGAGTTCAAGCCATTTGTTGCCAATCGAATTGGCGAAATTCAAAGAACGACAAGTCCCGAGCAGTTGCGGCACATACCAGGAACGCTAAACCCAGCAGACTTACCAACAAGAGGCTTTTCTGCCAGCAATCTAGCGGAGAGTGACGTGTGGAGGGAGGGACCAACCTTCCTTAAAGATGATGAGTCAACCTGGCCAGCAGTACTTCCCTTGAAAGAGAACGCTGAACAGACCAGTGATTGTGAAAGACGAACGAAGACCAGGACACGTGACCAAGAGCTCTGCCAGTGAAAGAATTGACCCAAGCCGTTACTCAAACCTGACGCACTTAGTTCACGTGACAGGATGGGTACAACGGTTCCTATCCACCTGCAAGGATTTACAGAGAAAGGCTTGAATTATTCTGTCAGATGAGATAACAGCTGCAGAGACCTTTTGGATAAAACAGGCTCAAGCCCAAGCCTTCCCTGACGGGGAAAATAAAGGGTCGCTTACGCGATTGAACCCTAAGAGAGATGACAATGGCTTACGTTTAATGGATGGACGCTTGCGCTTTGCTGATAATCTTGCCTACGACACAAGGTATCCCATTCTCCAGCCAAAGAATCACCCTGTGACAAGACTAGTTATTGTTTATACACATGAAGGACTTGGCCATGGATCTGGAGTTGAACAGGTTCTTACCGGAGTCGTTTCTGGATCGTAAAAGGAAGACGAGTGGTGCGAAACTTTGTCAACGCGCGTGCTGAACGTAGACGTCGTTTCACCACAAAGATTGGCGGTCAGATGATGGCTCCGTTACCCAAATCGAGATTACAGTTGCCATTACGAGCATTTGAGAGAGTTGGTGTTCACTATGGTGGTCCATACTTGACAAAAGACGCGGCAAGACAAGAGCAAAACGCTACTTGTGTCTCTTCAATTGTTTGGCAACAAGGACAGTGACCTATAGATGGCTTACTCATTAGACACTGACTCGTTCATAAACGCGTTTACCCGCATGACGTAAAGGAGGGGGACACCTACCTATGTTATCTCAGATAATGGAAGCAATTTCGTTGGGGCAGAGCGTGAACTGCGACAGTTGATGGACGCCCTTGATCAAGATCGGATCACACAGGAAACCAATAAGTTTCATCGCATCGACTGGAAGTTTAACCCCCCGTCTGCCCCTTATTTTGGCGGCGTATTCGAGGCGATGATCAAAAGTGCAAAGAAAGCAATCAAGGCCATTCTTGGTGACGCAAATGTCAGTGACAAGGAACTTCAGCCAGCCATATGTGGAGCAGAGCGGTTGCTGAATTTGAGACCAATCACATACGTCAGCTCAGACCCTCAAGATCTTTCACCACTCACCCCGTGTCACTTTCTAGTTGGAGAGATGGGAGGATCGTTCGCCCCTGAAGCTCTCGATCACAAAAAAGCGGTGGCATCGTGTACAGCAGCTTCCGGCACAGTTGTGGAAGCGCTGGCGTAAGGAGTTTCTTCCCAGCCTCAATACTAGAAACAAGTGGTTCCATCCGAGCCGCAACTTGAAAGAAGGCGACGTTGTGTTGATTGCTGAGTCTAATGCCAAGCGAGGAGAGTGGCCTCTTCGTCGCGTGGTGGAAGCATACCCTGGTGGTGACGGTCTAGTGAGAGCTGTAGAGTCAAGGCAAAGAACAAGGTGTACTTGCGTCCCGTTCATCATTTGTTCCCTCTTGAATATGCTGAAAACAATGCTGATGACTGACTATGTGTAGCTGAGATGCCCGGAATTAGTGAAAGCATGCGACTGAAATGGCAGTCATGAACGTTGTGTTAATCCTAGATTTGCTATAGGAACATTGATTTAATATGTTGATTTGAACGTTGCTGATAAACAATAGTGACATTGTACTTTTAGATTTCCTTTTTGCATGTTATGAGCTAGCGAATGCATTGTATTCGGGAGGGGGATGTTAAAGAAGCGAATAATTAATAAGTTGATGTAAAACTCGACGCGCCATAGCTTTTCGCAAAACTACCGCTGTATTGCGGGCGCCCTTTTTGACAATTAGACTTTTGTGTAAACCTCGTGGTTTCAGTTGAGCTAATTAAAACAGTAAATCGGCGTAGAAATTGCGGTTCTGTTGTGTGGATTTTGACCGTTCTACCGTTAGCGAACACTGGGCAAGCCAGAAATAGTAATTATTTTTGCTTTATTTCTTCCAGAAATAAGTATTTCTTACTCATAGTTATTTCTTTCCCCTGAAAGAATAAATCAAAGAACTCCAAGAAATCTCGAATTACTTACGAAGCAACTTCGGGATCTCCGGATGCAACTTTGAAAAGTTCCTGAGCTTTGCGAATCCTTGACTTCGCGCTACTCCCGAAGTAATAAATTATTGAAATGTTTGATTTTAAATTTCACGTACATTCACTCCAGAAGTACAAAGTTAAATATCTAATAACCTCTATCAGATATGCCAGTTTATTTAAAAAACATACAAAGTAAATCACCAATTCCTTCCTTTGATTTTTTTGACCACGTGACATGTTACGTGACCATAATTTTACCGGTCGAGGCACAAGATAGTTACATTTCGGGAAAGAATTATCTTGTTCTAACGAGAGAGATTACCCATCAATCATTTTCCAAACACACCTTTAACCCAGGCATTAAACCCCTTTAGCACTTTTGTTGTTGTTTAGTTGATGACAGTCTGCCCGCTTCAAAATAGAGCCGTTCAGTTTGACTTCTATGCGGTCTGGTTGTTGCCATTTGTCTACCTTTGATATATACGTGTTGGCAAATCTCAACCAAATTCGACTTTTGAGGCTCAAGCCAGGAAAAGTAAGGATTTAAAAAGCAACAAAAATTTTCAGTTTCATCTCTTCGCCACTGGTCATATACTAGGATAGAAACTATTTATACTGCGCCTTGTCATTAGCTGTTGATCTAACCTGAGACCAGGCCCAATTTTAGCTGTTCTCATATGTTAGTTTCAAAGCGAAAGGAAAGTAGAGCCTGATCTCGGGTTACTGCTGAGCTTTGCATTTTTTTATAATAAATCAGACTTAATGTTCTTTTTAATATTGAATTTTTATTCTTTTAGTCTACACATCATTCTTAGTCTATTCTTTATTTTAATCGACCGTTTCCTTTTCATCTACTTGTTGTTGTAGAAAAACTCAGATGGTTCTGATGGCCTTGGTGAGTTGGAAGGACAATTGCAAGAAGCTTCAAAAGGAGCCTTGAAACTTGACACGTTGAAGTTCCAGCTGCAGAAAATCCTTAAAGAAGCAAAGAGCGTGCCGGAAGAGTTAATGGATGTCATTGAAACCCGAAAGAATAAACTAATTAGTGACATTACTCGAAAGTTAGGAACTGTCCGCGATTTTCAAAAAACTTTTAAAAACCATTTCGACAGTATGGGAGAAGCTGTAAGGGGGATCGTGGACAACGAAACCAAACGCGTACAGGATGGGGATTTTGACGAGATCATCAAGTGCGAAATGGAAAAAAAGGGCTTGCGAGAAGAAACCTTGGAGAAGTGTCGCAAACGTCTCAATTCTGAATTTAAAGCAGAAGTGGAAAAAAACCCACAAATAAAGGAAGATTTACGGGCCATTTCTAAGAGCTTTAAAGAAATGGAACCGGAACTGTCTGACAGTTTTTCCGTTCCAGTTGTCCCATTACCGTGGAAAGAGGAGGATTTTGAGTTGGACAACGATTTCACTTTCAACGACAATAATTTACATTCATACCTAACGAAACCCGGTTGGCTTCTTAAGGGGATTGGATATGGAACATTGGTAGCTGTAGGTAAGTACTATATAGTGTTAGTTTTTAAAAACATATTCCAATGTAACTGCTTCACCACAATTTAAACTTACACACTAAGACTGCCCCACGTCTAGCGCGCGTGTTGTGGCATTATGGGAAGCGTAGGAGGTTCCTTTGAAAATAGCCAGTTGTCGCCATCGCTCGCCTCAAAAAAATAGGCTGAAACGAAATTGGTGTTATTCTGCAGTGATCTATGACTGGAAAAACGAAGATCGAAGACCTAACGGACCCGAAAACGAGACCTTTTTTTTTCTTTTCGTCATTAATTCTTTTCGGACGCAAATTCGCCGATGATTTAACGCTGCTACTATTGTTTTTTTAATTATTGCTATTTGTTATTTTCCTTATTCACTTTTTTAAAAGCCTTTTCAATTTATTAAATGTTTATTTGCCGCCAGGTGTAGAAGGCAGTCTTTTTTGTTAAGAGTCGTTATCAGTAGTTAAACTATCGAGAATCCGGCGCTAGAACAAAAAATCTTTTATTCCACCAAAAAACCCTTGTGGTAAACTATTTTCAAAAGCAATATTCAAAAGTTCCATTGAAGCTCCGTTTTTTGCTAATAATATAAGAAAGTTTAAAATCATGCCTAAACCTGATCGAAGGCCAGATGGAAATGATGCAAATTAAGGCATTTACAAGGTTTGTTACCCATTTCTCAAAGCTACAGTTTCAAGCAATATTTTATCTTGATCTAGAACTTTCGTTCTAAAGAAAGTAATGTTTCGTTATTTGATGACACCGTGAATTTTACCATATTTCAGAAGGCTATAGCATCAAGAATATATACATTTAGGGGTTGGTAAAGTTGTGCGTTGAAAGAACCATTCTTCCTGTATGTCATACTAAAACCCTTTTTTGGCCCGCCAAAAGTAAGCGCGCTAGACGAAAATGTATCAAATGCACTTTTACGATTTTTTTGTTCTTATAATTTATTCAGCTAAAGATGCTAGTAACACATTGTCCTCATCAAGAACCTTGCTGTTGTTTGTGCAATCACCAATTCATTAAGAGTGATAGTTTTTTTATACTTGAGGAACATTTTACAAAGCAGTCCATCTTTAAGGTGTTTCGATACAGTTTTTCGGAGACCATAACGATGATTTTCAATCGTCTTAAAAGTGATTTTGTCCTTGTCCTATCGCTACAAACTTTTCACCAGTGATTGACTATGAATTGAAGTTTGTCAAATTGTGGTTTTTAGTAAAATCGATATCACTATTATAACAACAATAAGCAATAAACTTTGAAATCAATAAAATCCGAACTTTGCCCGATCTAGACCTGCTACTGAAAATACTGTACCAGTAACTTAAAAGTGGGTTGTTTAGCAAATAACCTCCGTGAGAAGTAAAAAATTCTGCATGTTTGAATTCAAATAAAAGGCAAATATATTTCAAACCTTGATATTAGCCGTGTTAAATTGTATCATAAACAAAAGTTCTAAATAACTCAAATTGATCTTAAGCAGCGTCAGAAGGCTGCTTAACATCATATTTCGATGTCACGAAATTTTGGTGTATTTTCTTTCTTGCGATTCTGAAACCTAACCTGTTTTCTCACCACCTTTCATGCCAGCGAAAAGTTCGAACGCGGGGTAATTATAATTATAATACACGAAAAACAAAGTTCACGAAACTTCAAATGGCCGCAACTATATGAGTGCTCGATGTTTTTGCTTTCCTTGCTAGCTTTTTTCCCCATCATCGAATTAAAATTAGCTTGTTTTTTTGCATTTTTGTCACAAAACATTTGCGGATAACGTTTGGAAAAATTTTAGTAGTCCGACTGAAAGGAAAAAGATGTTAACACTGGTGCCGGATAAATGCCTAATAAGCGCTGAGATAAGCTCTGATTTACGATCTAATCACGTCTTCACTAAATTCAAAAGAAAAGTACTTACTTCTTCGCGAACCAAGAATTTAAAGCGATTCAATTGTAACCACAACACATTCATGTGATAAGTTAAGAAACTTTCAAGTGCAACTAGCGACGCGACGTTGCGTTACAATTATCACGAAATTTAAATTTAAATGCGATACACTAACTTGTTTGGAGGAAGACCCCTAAACATCCTAAAAGAGACAGCCAATTACGAGCTGTGGCTTTTAACGCTATGGTTAAGATTTGACCCATCTTTTACATAGTCCTGCAAGACTGAAACAATGAAGAGGAACCGAAGGCCTTGCCCGCCCTAGGCCACCCGGCCGGCGTCCACAGCATCGACCAAAAGTACGCTCAAGTGAGAAAAGAAGCACAAATCGAATAGGGACAAAGAAAAAAAACATGCAAATTATTTTAAATGAGTTAATTTTTCCAGTGAGCGACGGCTCTTTAGTATGTTGCCCAGTTTCCGGCCAGGAACTGTATCCGGCCACTTAAAACTGAAAACTCAATTTTTGCAGCACCCTTTTTAGTTTTCGGTAAACGGAGTATTTCGAATGGAAGCTGAACATTTCAGCCAGCTTTAAAATGCAAGTTTTGGCGCGTTTACAGCTTGAGAAACAGTTGCAGATGGTGCCGTTCTGTTTTAAGGGTTGGTAATATGTGATATCTTCAAAGCAACTGTTTTATATTTAAAGTGAAGATACTTCAAGAAGTCAAGTTGTCAGAAAATTCATTAATTCTTCGTGAAATTCAATTTGTTTGGAATAATAATAATTAATAATTAAAAATTTAAAGGAGTAACGGAGACCAGAAACATTCAACGCTATTAAAAAATAAGTGTTTTAAAAGTATTTTAAAATTCGTTTAACCCTATTCAGACTGGGGGGGGCTTTTCGAACCCCCCCCCCTCCGGCAAAATCGTGATAACTCCTACACCGAAAGAGCTATGACGTTCAAATTTTCTGACTTTTCCTAAAATTTATCTAGGAACATTTTGGTACAATTACCATGTCCATGTGATTAATCATGTTGCCATGGCAACCACTTTCTGACACATAGGTTTTGGAAAATTTAAAAAATGGTGATTTTTTTTGTTTTAAGATCGCGTTTTTACACTTATAGTGCTTTTTGTTGTTAAAATGGCCTTTGCTTGGGACTACTTTTTGAATTACACCAAAATGTTTCAACATCGAATATTTAGGGGGGACGGGTGGGGTAAAATTTGTCACTTTTTTGCTTTGACAAATATGCTGCTCTATTTTCCAAATAACACTTCCAAAGTCATTTGTTTGGGTAATAAACATTAGTTTGATACTTCTTTTATACATTCTGAGCTTTTTCCCCTTTGAAAGTTGCTTTAAATTATAATTTTAACAAAAAAACGGAAATCCAAGATGGCGGATCCAAGATGGCGGACAACCATTTCAAATTTTAAATTATATTGCTTCCTATTGCTTTTTCTCGCTGTACAAGTGTTTCCTTGTTACTAGTTCATAAGAAAGGATAACAAAGACATGACTTTACCAATATTATTGATATTTTACGTATCTAATTAGAAAAATAATAAGAAACATTGAAAAATCGGAATATGACGTCACTGTGACGTCATCATTGGGCGTGGCAAGTCAAAACTGGGTGTGGGGCTTCTTTGTACGGAGATGATCATTGTGTGTAAATTTCATGACCCTAGCATTATTGGTTCCAGAGATACAGAGGGGGGTCCGAGGAGCCCCCAGTCACAGATTGACCAAAAAAGCCCAGTCTGAATAGGGTTAAAATATATAGAATATTTCAGGACTTTTGCAAAACGTAAATCATATGCATGTTTAAAGAAGTTTTTAAATACCGTATAAATCGGAATAAAAACAGGATAAAAACAGTTTTCAAAGCATATTTTGATGTGCAATATTATTTTTAAAACTAATCTTAATGATAATTTTAACCATATTTTGAAAAAAGAACAGGTTTAAAATAGGTAAAAAAATTATTTTTAATGTATTTTTCGATAGCCAGTTCCAGGTTTCGAGATAGTCGGGCCCGCTGAAGTGAGAAGCGCGAACGGGAAAATAAAACGGGAGGAAACTTCCACCCCCGAGCCTTTGACTTTCGCATCTTCTCCACTATCTGAGAGCCTGGAACAGGCTAATTTTTCAACTGATTTTAAAGCGATTTTAACCTGTTTACTGCGCTTTTCAAAAACACACCAACTCTGAACTTCAAAAGCCAACTGACGTTTGCGTACCCTGGGTGCCTACGGTCGAAGATATGTCGGCCTTCGGCCAACACCGAAAATTCCCCCGCACGCGAGAAAAACCTCTAGTACCCAGGGTAACGTTTGCCGTTTTCGCTGCCGTCAATCATCTTAGCGGACCTGTTAGGAAACAGAACTTGATTTAAACGGGTTCAAAAGGTCATGGTTTGTGATCTGGGATTGGTGGATTTCGATCAACCTATTTTTGAAATGACTCCTTGGTTCAAACCTTTCACAAAACTATCTTTATTTAGCTGTCCCCAGCTGGTAGGAAGAAACCTTCAGAAAGCAAGGTCTGTATTACAATGTAACAATCAAAAGCTGCATGTTATATAAGCTTACATGCAACATGGCGTTACTTTTATTGCCATTGAGGAGGACCCAAGGATGGGAAGCGCTTTGATGCCGATTGAGGACTTATTTCTTCCGCCAGCTTCGATACAAGCACAGATAATTGTGAAAGGAACACGCAGAAATGAAACAGCAACAATAAAGACCGTAAGAAAGAAGCCATTGAGACATTGATGTGACTGAGGAGATCTTGTGGAAGTAAGCTTCGTGAAGCAAAATTTTTTGCAACGACGCTTTAGTAAACTTTTACTCCCTACGGCCGACAAAATCAAACAAACAGGCGCTACATGTTTAGGGAAACTAGTGCAATGAAATCATATATAATATAATTTTTGACTAACCTTTGCGATTATTCATAGCGTTGAGATTGCATTTTTATTTATATGTTTCAAACGTTTGAGGCTAGAACGCGAGCAAATCTCGAACAATTGACCTCTGACACGAGTTTCACATTAGAAAAGTTGTTTTTAAAGCGAGCGGAACAAGATTTTCGGTTTGCGAGGCTGCCCTGCTAGCGATAAAATTTCAATGAGTCTTCGTGCCGCGAGCCAAATTTTAAATAAGACCAAAGACTTCTTCGGAAGTCTAAAATATTACTTGAGAATGTAAACAACAAATCTCCTTCGGATAGTCAGGTGGCTAAAGGCTCAGATCTATACAGAGTGGACAAAAGCACCAAACTTTGCATGGTTGTAGCTTAGGGCATGTTAGTCAATATTAGGATCGGTGCCCACAGCTACCTCTTCAAGATTTGCAGCAACTGCTCGCTGAAGTTCTTCAACAACCTTCCATGATGGGTGCCCTGTGCCGAAAATTGCAATCACTTGTTTTTTGCCATTTTTTGATGTAAATCATATAAAAAGGGAAGTCGATGGAAAAAGAATCTGTATTAATACTATTATTATTGAAACCAATGACTAAAACAAGTCAACTTAATGATATGGCAATTATGATATACCACGGTGGGTATCCTGTGCTAAAAATATCAATTCCTTGATTTTTGCCATTATTTTGATGAAAAACACATGAAAGACAAGAAAAAAAATTGTGTTATTATTGAAACCAATAACAAAAACAAGTCAACTAAATGGAAAATCCAAGGAAGATGTTTTCAGACGTGTACTCAGTCCCAAATAACCTTTCAAGATGGCGGCTTGAAGGTGTCTTTTCATGGACTGTAAGTATCTCCTAGAATAAATTGCCGTTTTTTAGGGGAAATTGTGCACAATTTGAATCACGACAGGTTTAAGTGAAGTTTTCAGCTCTTCTTGGTGATAAATTTGTTATCGAAAGCTACATTTTCGCTTCATATTTTGTGCCCATTATGAATGACTATACTGAGTTTATTAACTTACTGGTTAGTTAAAGGTTTCTGAAGCTGAGATGTTTTCTACACACGAGGATGGATATTAACTAGGATCGTTGTTATATTTGCCAAGAATCAACAAAAGAAGATTTGAGAAGCCCACTGGTTTAACGGTACAAGCATTAATTTATAGAACGCTCCTTGAAAATGTACTAAAAAGGCTGAAGTGCGAAATAGGCATACATGTCAGAGGAACGCAAGAAGAAAAGTTGTGCAGCTTGGAAGGTCGAGGAAGACGAGAAATTAAATAAATCAAGAGCATTTGTTGAACTCACTGAGTACAGAGCAAATGCAGTGGACAATGATACATATTTCTTTATACTTGCCGAACTTCATATTAAGCAGAGGCACACACTTTGCAGTCCCGCTATAGTGTCAGCCTTACAAGCTCGTTTGGTGCCACAATCTCCAACTGGCTGTTTCTGATCTGCTTCAACATGCTTTTTTCTCTTTTCTAGTTTGCTTTTTCTAACTTGGACGTAAGGTGACAGGATTGATGCCACTTTGCACTTTAGTAACGTGTTTACTACTGTAGTGATGTCAATATGAAACTTAATTGCAACAAGACGGCATAGTCCTCTTTCTTGAATTCTAGTAAATTGTCAAGAAGCGTTCTATAAATAATTGTTCCGTTAAATTAATGGGTTTCTCAGATCCTCTCTTTTCGATTCTCACCCTAGGTAAATATGACAACGATCCCGACTGATTTCCATCTTGGCGCGTAGAAACGAGTTTAAACTCAATCATGATAAGACTGAAATCATGCTTATCTTGTCGATGTACCGTACTCGCCCACCCTTTAGCGATGTCATTATGGGAAATGCAAGGCTAAGAACCACCACCAACAAAGCCTGGGAGTAGTATTTGATGAAAACTTGCTGTTTGACGCACACGTCTCAGCATTCTTTGGCAGATTATCGTTTCACCAACTCAGGAATTTTATCAAAGATAAGAAAGTGTCTCACACAGGGGTCTAGCGAAATTGCAGTGCATGCTTTCATTACATCTAAAACAGACTATTAATTGCAATTCTTCGCTCTATGGTTGTAGGAAAATGCACTTGAAGGAACTTTTAATAATATGTTCAGAACACTGCCACCAGGATCGTTACTCGGACTCGTAAACTTTGCGAACCCATAATTTATTTGACCTTCACTGGCTTCCTGTTAGTTATCATGTTGTTTTTAAACTTATTTTGTCAGTTTTCAAATCACTTAATAACCTTCCACCTAGCTATCTAGCGGACAGTTATCGAAGGCCTTCCAGGAACTTGTGGTCCGCATCTCAGCAGCTCTTAGAACAACCTCGAAAACTCACGGGGAAAAGACTGTTTCAGTGTGCCCCCCTAAACTGTGGAACTCACTACCATTAGCTAGATTTTCATAAGTCACCATCTTTAGCCAGTTGAAAGAAAGGACTGACAACATATCTTTTTATGCAATTTTTAGAGAGCTAGTCAATACTTTAGTAAAACGTCTTTAATATCTGCAGATCATATATCTATACTTATAGAATGTATATTTAGTTTTTTCTGCATGACTTATTATCATTATATATAAACTTTAAAGGCAAAATAATTTTAAAACAGATAAATTCTTCACTTGTTTCCTTCTCTGGTTCTTTGTGAATTGCAAATAGATTTTAATATATGTTATTTCATGCTCGAGATATAATTGTTTTTCCTCTTTAACATTGCTAAACACCAGGTGCTCAGGATATGAGCGCTATAGAAAGAAGCTATTTTTACTATTATTAATTTTAACCAGTAAGAAAATAAACTCAGTATAGTCATTCATAATCGGCACAAAATGTGAAGAGAAAATGTGGCTTTCGATAACAAATTTATCACCAAGAAGAACTTAAAATTCACTTAAACCTGTCGTGATTCAAATTGTACACAATTTCCCCTGAAAAACGGCAATTTATTTTAGTAGATACTTACAGTCCATGAAAAGACACTGCCGCCACCTCGAAAGGCTATTTGGGACTGACTACGCGTCTGAAAACATCTTCCTTGGATTTTCCATTTAGTTGGCATGTTTTTTTCATTGATCTCAATAAAAATACAATTTCTTTTTTATTTTCATGTCCTTCATGTGATTTTCATCAAAATAATGGCAGAAAAAAGGAATTGATTTTTTAGCACAGGGCACCCACCATGGTATATCATAATTGCTATATCATTAAGTCGGCTTGTTTTAGTCATTGTTTTCAATAATAATAGGATTAATACAGATTCTTTTTCCATCTAATTCCCTTTTTATGTGATTTTCATCAAAAAATGGCAAAAAACAAGTGATTGCAGTTTTCAGCACAGGGCACCCATCATGGAAGGTTGTTGGAGAACTTCAGCGAGCAGTTGCTGCAAATCCTGAAGAGGTAGCTGTGGGCACCGATCCTAATATTGACTAACATACCCAAAGCTACAACCATGCAAAGTTTGGTGCTTTTGTCCGCTCTGTATAGATCTCGCCAAAATTTTGCACTAAGCCACCGGACTAGGAGGTGCGGTCCCGAAGGCAATCTTGTCGAGTCAATATGACAGTTCTATTTTCGGTTTTCACTCACGTGAGAAAGCAGAAATAAAAATGGAAACCTTTAAATACAGAAAGTCTAGAATCCGGGAAATGAAAGAAGATAAATATAAAAAAAGCCTTGCCAAGAATCAGGTCTATGAAATAGCTCATATGCGAGATATTCGGAAAAACGTTTTACCCAAATTTATAAAGCTTTGTATGGAGACTCCATGTTTGTGTCCCTTTCAGGGGCACAAATATGGTCGCCGGAAACCAACAGAAACATCTGTTTTTGAGTTTTCCTACTTATGTGTGAATTCTTCGCTTGAGGAACTCATTAAGATTAATTAAGTAATATTTATTCTAAGACAAGTAATGTTTAGATAGCAAAATCTCCAAAAATCCGTAATGTTTTTAACCCACATAAGAGCTTTCCCGGCCGCCAGCTAAATGCCGCGTCACTCAAAGCCTGGAAATTCAAGCGTCCTGTATCGCAAAACAAAGAACCCTTTTCAACCGAAAATTTGTTTGTATAAATGTTTTTACCGGGGCCTCGCCGAAGGCTGGCACCGGTCATAAAATGCAACGCGTTTCTGTCTTTTCAAAGTTACATTGTTAGGGATATATCGCTGACTGAGATATATCGCTGGCTCGTTACTTTTGGGAGTGTTCGCTGAGATACAGCTGTTTCGAGAAAGGTTGTCGGAAAAAGTGCACGAGACAATCCCGAAAGGTATTGTGGGTGGTTTTTAGTTCACTGTTTTTCAAAGAAATTTCAAAGAATGGTAAGAAAGGCCTTGGACATATGTTTGCTAGTGCTAAAGAAAAGCAACAAAAGTAGGTTCGACAGCTATAGTGTCAGGAACAAGTGTATTGAACATATCCCACATTACCTTTCGGGATTGTCGCGTGCACTGTTTTTACGACAACCTTTCTCGAAATAACTGTATATCGCTGGTTCATTGACATCTTATCCGCCATTTTGAAAAGCACGAGATATGGAGGAGAGTCAAGAGAACGGTTCTAGCTTTTTGGGAACGACACGTTCCCCAGCCTTTACGATGTACTAGTTTATGAGCGAAAACTCGAGAGTGAATATTTGGAGAGACAAATTTACGAGCGATCGCTTAAGAGTGAACCTTCCATCGTTTGAATGCTTTGACTTGTATGAAGCAACAAAACAAAACATTTTCAAATAACCTTTGTCAAGCAATATTTACGTTACCGAGATGCGCAAATTCTCAACTGTTCAAAATGCGGGATTCCCTAACATTTTGTCTTTTCACATTATTCATTAGACGTTGATGTAAAATTTTTATGTTTTTCTCCTTGGTATTATTAGCTACTTTGGATTTTTGTTGCTAAAAAATATCTTATTATTATGTAATCGATCTGAACACGTGAGAAAAACTGCGTAACTTGACGGCCTAGGATTGGGAGTTCACTCATGTTAATGTATTGAACCCTCATCTATTGTTCTGGAGTTTTCATTACATGTGACCTTTGCTGCAACGCAGTCATTCCTTCTAACATGCATGACGGAAACAATCGCCATGCGAACAAATTACTTTTTCCCTCCTCCTTTCCTTGCCCTTTCCTCGTTCCTTATTTGCATTAAACCATTGCTAGGGCGTTTTTATGCCCTCACCTTTACTGAACATAATTGTTTACCTTTGTGATTTAGAAGTATATTGAAATAATTGAAAGGAAATTAACTAGTAGTAGTTGGCACTACAGCCACAGGCAGACCACCCTCTGTTAGTGGGGGCCGTTGTTGATTAAAATCTGAGCAACGATCTTTTGTTATTTATAGAAGAAATACATATGAACAATACGGTGGCTATAATTTGTTTCAAAATGCAGAATTTAAAGCAAATTTTTCGATAAACGTTTGAAGAAAATGTTAACTGGGTCATGTGTCATGTTTTTTTTCGCCGTCCCGTGCTGTTTTAAGCGCTATTTTGCGAGATGAATATTTGAACTCGGCGTTTAGAACTAACCGCTAACATGCGCATTATCGTGAACCAGTCCCTTTAATAAATCCGGTAGTCATGGGGTTCCAAATGTGAATTTATTCAATTTTAGGTTTCTCCTGATCGATTTTGGTAAAGTGTTGTGTTCATCTGCGAACGAGCTCCAGCAAAACTCAAATGCTTGTTCTAGAGAAGACTATATTCCACAAAGATTGACTGTTTTGTTAGAGATTCATCGCGTTTACATTTGACCTTTGTGGCCTTTTGTCTTTTGTCTGTCATTCGTAAACAATAGCTAAAACACACTACTCCGTCGACCAATCAGGGCTTGTGACCGGATTCTGGACATATTTTACGTCATCAGTATGGAATTTCTGTCGCTGAGTCGCAGACGTTCCTCCTCGCGAAACATCCCCAGCGGAGAAGAGCGAGGAGAAACGGATGTTTTCGCAGGCTAGGAAACGCAAGATTCCATGCACAGTTTCAGCTCGATTTACACAGCTTTGATCAAAACATTCTCGGTTTCGAGAATAGTTTATTCTAAGCCATAAGAAAAGGTTTAATCAAAAGTTGAATTTTTCGCTATTTTTCTTTCACTTTTTACATTCAGTTCATTTTATTTGCCGGAAAGTAAGCCTTAGAAATTAAAAGAACGTTTGATCAAATCACTCTCGCGCATTCTAGTCTTATTTGAAACTTTATAACGAAAGGACACCTGTGAGCAGGGAATAAGTCAGCACAGAATTTGATTGTCGGCGAATTTCTGTAATCATCCATCGTTCTGCTAGTGACAAGCTAGCCTTTGTTCACTCGTCTTGCTTGTTTGGGGCTGAGTCTTATTCTGGTCAAAGAGAGAAAGAGTGTCTGGAAAGGCTTCCAATATAAATCAAAGATTTGTGAAGTCGTGTCTGGCAAACTCTCCAAGTGTTTATATATACACAGTCAAACGCACCTCATAACCTCATCTGCGCTTAACGAAGGTCTTTTGGTCCATAACTTTCAAAACAACTGCTCCACAGAATGTCACTGCGTAACGCAAAAGAGTATCTAGGTATACTGCACAATAAATGTCCCAAAATCTACCTGAGCGGTCCCTTCGGGATTTTCTGTCTTTACGTCATCGTAACCATTTCGTACTTGCGGGCGCAAACAATAGAAACGTCATCATTACCTACCGATTCCTCGCGGCCCCTGTTCAAGCAAATCGAGATTTTTTTCTATACTGACTGTATGACTGTATATTTCAACTGTAAGTACTTTCCTTAATATGCGCGGGAGTGTTACTAGAGTGCCTCCCCGGGATTTCGCCTTCTAGGCGAAATCCCTGCGGGGGCAATTATTCATTAAATAGGCTTAGGGCCAAATATTAATTCGATTAGTTTTGGAACAGAATGGTTGATGCGACTATATTTGCTACTTATCAATAAATGAGATCCCTGTGTATTGAAAAATATTGTTACAGTATTCATCCTAACGATGGCAAAGCTTAGTCGCTGTTGAACTGTGTACACTACGACAAAACAAAAATCTTAACTTATTAAACTTGCATGCGCGAAACTTTGTTTGTGCGTTTCAATACCTTACAATTCGCACTCGCTACAGGAAACTTCGTCAAATATTGGCCGACAAATAATTAAGACTCATTACAAGAAAGTCTATCACTGCTAATGAAAAACCAAAAAAGACTGTTTCACATAACCTTTGCCACGCAATATTTACGTTAGCGACATGCGAAAACTCTCAACTGTTCAAAATGGGGGATTCCCTAACATTTTCTCTTTTCACATTATTCATTACACCTTGTTTTCATCTCTAAAGAATATTTGCAATAAAAAAGATTTTCATGTCGCCAGACAAACTTGTTGATGAAAACGACCCTTCCACGTGGGTTGCCAAGACAAAAGTGGCCCTGGTAAAATTCACGAAGTGATTCTTGTTTAAGTAACGCTTCACCTACGGCGCAAAGCACGAACGGCTCAAGAATGTGTGGAATGCGATTAGGTGACCAACATTAATTGACTTATTTAATTAAAATCCGAATTTCTGATAGGTCGAGTGCATTTTTGTACCAATTTTTCTACGAAAATGGGCGATTTCAGCTCCGAGGACTCCGAAAATGGAAATTGGTTCCAACTTCAGCGAATTCGTAAGTGCCCGTAGAAAGTTACGGAGATTTTGTCCTCGCGTCTCGAATTTCACCGCGTGATAGCTATCTTGAAAACGCTGTTCTGCATTCTCTCTTTGTGCACTGATTTGAGTTTTCGCTATAACTGTAGAATATATTTGTATATTTTTTATATAGTTGTGTAAATAAGTTGTAAGTAAGCATAAATATCGGCGGTGGTGGCCTGTGGATCCACATAAAATGCCGTTCGAGTCTTCGTGTTGTTGTCCTCTCCATCGCGATTGGAAGCATGGCGAACTGAGAAGCGAGCTATTAAAGTAGCCTTATATGTACACCCAATTTCAATCGAATTCAAACAGTCAACCTATATTAAAGCTTCTTATCGTGTTAAAAGGACTTTAATACACATATTTTGTGGTCATGTTCTTGAATTGATTGCAACCGGAATATTTTATGAATTTTTAAATATTTACAAAATTTCAAGGATTTTACGAGAAGAAATAATTGTCAAATATCAAAGGCCTAAATCACATCCGATACATGATTTCAAACAGAAAGGACATTCCACATTAAAAGCAATCTCTAAGCTTTCAAAACAGTATGCTTTCAAAACTCTGGGCAACATATAAAATGAATTTTTGGGAAAGCAAAATTTGACGGAGCACTTGAGTGTTACTTCACCTTTCTGACTTGACAGTTAAAAGGGTTCGGCGCGACACAAATCAATCCTCCAATAAATTTGTTTCAGCCAAAATACGTTTAATTTAGGCAGTCTCAAGTCCCACAGTGATGCATAGATGCTTTATATACGTAAATTAATTAATAGATAATAATCGATAAATTATTTTTTCTGTAACTTAGATTTCTATCGATTTCCGATATCAATCGATATTAATTGGCGCATTAAATCGATTAATATCGATGATATCCATTAAATACGTCTGGTATACTAGTAGCGTTAAATCGTCGGCGGCGAATTCGCATCGGAAAAAAAATAAAATATATAAAGGAAAGAACAAAAGGGGTTTTTTGTTTTATTTGACCTATAACATGCCGGACATTTTTGTGAAGTGTACCCACCCCTGTCCATTTTTTTCCCCCGAAAATCACGTCCAGTGAAAATCCTCCCATTTTATTTTTGGCTTAAAATTCTGGTGTCAGTTGTATTTTATATATACATGGAATACGTATCCCGAACAAATTTAAGAGAAATCGTGAAGCAGAAGCCCAAAATCTGACTAACAGCACTTACTTGTTCCGGATTTCTGTTGAGTTTATTTTTCTGAGATTTATCCCAGTTAACCAAGAGATTTCTCTCTTAAGAAAACTGATCACGGCATTTCGAATTCACGTGATATATTTCATTTAAGAAATGAAGTAGCTCTGTTGGGCCCGGTTCAGACGCCGAACTTTTCATGAGCCAAACCTAATTCGAATTAAGGCTAGCTAGGTCGACTGAATTGATTCAGACGCCGATTCCAGCCGAACTAAATTCAAAAGGAGAAAAAACTAGACATTATGGCACACATAATGTAATTTATGGCAAGGCATGATACTCACATGATAACTCGCTAGGTCAGGCTGTACCAGGTACTGCAAATCTAGCCAATTAGGTTATAGGGCGGTGTCAGGGTTAAGTAGGTATATCGAGGTATTTTCCCAGTAATTCTTTCTTCTCTCCCTCGTCATCAACTCGGTCAGATCTTGAGCAAAATCTTTTCAGGCAAGTACTTCCTTTGATTATATTCTCTTTTCCTCATGCCGCCAATCCGTGTTTTAATTCTGGGCCACCCTTTCATTCGCCGTGTGCACGATTTTCTTTGCCGCAATTTTAATGCGCACATTGCGAAAAATTTAAGTTTAGATGGCCATCTGCTCATAAGATGGCATGGGATTGGAGGTAGAACGGTTTCTAAAACTAGGGAGTATGATGTAGGTGTAGTAGAGGAGTTCGCTCCCAATGTAGTAATCATGCAATTAGGTACGAATGACCTTACCACCATTTCGGCCGTTGAAACTGGCTCGTTCGGTACAGTAATCTAACATTCTTATTTCGTCAAGGCCAAGTACAGGGGGCAAAGACTACTATTGCCGAGTATAAGCATAACGCTAGTCGCAGACCTTTTGACATTTTACTTGCAAAGGATGTCTCTTCCCCTTTTTGCCCTGTTACAGCCCAATCTCAGTATCGTAATATCAGGGGAACTCGTCCAGGGCCACTTTTTTGTCACGCTGATCAGACCCCCATCTCTGTTGACCAATTCAATGTCGCACTTCAGAGGTGCTTATCTTACTGTGGTCTGAACAGTAGTCGGTACAAGACTCATAGCTTTCGCATTGGCGGCGCGTGCCATGCCGCTGAAAAAGGTTATTCTGACGCACAAATTCGTGCTCTTGGTCCCTGGAAATCCGATGCATTTAAAGTTTATTTGAGGTCGGAAGTTTTTCACGCTAATTAATTGATTTGCCCACGTGTCGAAAGTAGGTCAGACAATTGGGCTGCTACTTGGTGGGCTTAGACAACCATTTTTAACTGACCTTTGAGTTGTTAGTTCCTAATCTTATTCATTCTGTTTTTACGCCTGCTGAATGGGTCAGTCATTGGGCTGCTATTTGGCTGGCATTAGTTCTCGTTTCGTATGACTTAGTTCGTTCTGTTATTATGCCTGTTTGGTAGGTCAGTCATTGGGCTGCTACTTGGTTGGCATTATCTCTCGTTTCCCTTGTCTTAATGTTAGGCGGTTTTTTAGTATTTTTGTTCTTATGCTGGTTGAGGTCAGTCATTGGGCTGCTACTTGGTTGACAGTTTTTAAGTCCGAATTTTCCTATCGATTATCATCTCTCTACTTTGTACCAGACGCTCAATTTCACGGTTCAGACAAGGGCTGCCGTTTCGTGGGCGTCACGTTTTGTATTGACAATTTTTTTCTTCTTCTTCTTCTACATAGTTTTAAAAGTGTCCAACAATTTTTGGCTTTCCAGCTTTCACGCGAGCTTTGCTTCTTTTTGTGGGGCTTCAGCCACAGTTGTGTGGCTTGTGGCGGATTTTTGTCGCCCCATTTTTTATTCAGTAGGTTAATCGGTTTACATATATCGATGTGTTGTGATTCTAGCTGTTAGGTTTGATTTCATTAAACCTGCCACAACCGTGGCCAGATTTATCCAACACAGTTGTTTGTTTATATTTTAATTCTGTTGCTTGTCGGAAAGTACGTAACCGGAAATCCAAGCAGAGCTCGCGCAGAGTTGGGCCTTGTTTTGAACACATGCCTTGATATATACATGCTCATTTTGGTCAAAGTTCTTGCAAAATACGTTATTAATAATAACTTATGCATTAGGTTCTGGACATGAAAAGTTCGGCGTCCGAATCAAAGCCGTTCCAAAGTCGTTCCACAGTCGAAATTCCCGGCCGGGCTAGGCTTGAAGAGCGGCTGAGTCGTTCCAAATTGAAATAGGCGTTCCTAATTGATTCAGACGCCGAACTTTTCATATACTTAATTCAATGTATTAGGTTCGGCTCATGAAAACAGTGCTGAGAAGATCGGCGTCCGAACCATCGTTAGGCTACGCACTCGTTTGCTGAAGAGATTTAACAAAAGACTAAATCTACAATTAGTTGGAACAAATTTGGCCACCAAATAAGAACGAAAATGCACGAAGATATTTTCATTACATTTCCTTAACGATTCAGGTTCTGCTGCTATGCTTGGAGCTCTACCCCTTTCTGCAGGTAAGTGCTGATGTTTCTGTATATAATTACGTAATCATGAAACAGCGCTCAATACGTATTTTTACAGACATGCACATAAATGGAGTCGAACCTCGCTGGGCTTAATACGGAAACCTCATTATAATAATAAATAATAATAGTAACAGGTTTAAACAGGAAGACCATTTCAGTTATAAAAACTGCTATCAATATGGGTCCTGTATAAAAATAAATGAATAAATGAATAAAAACTTAATTATATACGAAACTGGGATACATTACATAATTATAATCAATAAAAGAGGTAGCCTCCTTATGAACAAAACTACATACAATCATTAAAAAGGGTAGTCCCCTTATAAAAAAGGGTCCTCTTAGTCAACTCGAGATTGACTTTATCAATAGATAACCTATCCTTAGACCTAGTGTCATAGTCATGAATATCATAAGTTCACCGTCGAAAATAAGCTGAGAAATAACTTGGAGTTTGTCCATCAAGGCAATTCTTGACAAGTTTGACGATATGTTTCTCTCTTCTCGTATTAAGAGGGTCCTAAACAAGATCGGAAGCCATATCTTGAGTGGACAAATGCACCGTCTTTAACACTATCCTAGCAGCACTTCTCTGCAGGCGTTCCAATTCTTCTTCATTTCCTTTACCACAGCCATGAAAAACAGCACAACAGTATTCCAAATTTGGTAGTAACATAGATTTATACAATCGGTTCGATGCTTCAGTTGTTAATGATGATCTAATTCTTGAGAACATCCCCAGTGTTTTAGAAACTTTCTTCTTCACATAGTCAATACGCAAATTAAAGGAAAGACTGTTGTCCAAAACTACGCCTAGGTACTTAAAGGCATCACAGTGTTTCGCAGATTCTCGTCCCTACGTTATATAAGCCCCATCGATGTCTTGGCGACATAGTCTCTGGTGGGTGCCAAAAACCGTGAACTCAGTCTTCTTTAAATTCAGAATCAGTTTATTTGTAGACAGCCACTCGGACAGATTAATCAGTTCCAAATTTAACTGTAACTCAATTTCCGATATTAATGGAGCTGAGAAAAAGATAACTGTGTCATCAGCATACATCATAACTTTACAGACATCAACACAGGAAGGTATCGCTAATTTTTTTGTGCTGTATTGCAGTAAATAATATCCCCATCTTGCGGTGTTACAGTGATATCATGATCAAACCGTAGGGTGTGCGGTGTTTCTGATTCACATATGTCCAATAAGTTGCGGACCCGCTTTGCAGTGTCCCCCAGTTTATTCATTAACCGTAGTTAAAACGAGGAACATTTAGAACATTGTGTAGTTTATGCTTTCAACAGTTAGTTCATCCTGTAAACGCGCCGAGTGTCAATGGCTGCAACATCGAGATACTTGAGCCCAAAACAGAGTCACATACACGTCACCATGCATTCTTTCAGTTATATTTGCAGAATGAAATAGAGTTCTTAGAATCTTAAGGTCAGTCTGACTACAAAATCAAAACCAGCTTCGAGATCCTACTTCCCCAATTATATGGAGGTTAAAAATTAAATTGCGATGTCGGTGTCTCCTTATTTTTTTTTTTTTTTTTTGCGGTGATGAAGAGTTTAATTGTACCTACCTACCTACCTAGCTAACTAACGAACTACATACATACATACGTACACACCCCTAAAGAACGTGCTCTGAGGCAAATTACTTTTCAACACTAATCATTCAATATGGTGGGGTGTGTAATGCTTGATTATATGATGATGTTAACGTTCTCAATAAGAAATACAAGAAATATCTCTTGATCTTAATACTCATAACTTTTCCAACAGTTTTTGCAACAGTATCAGCTGTTGGTGGCCCAACAGTTAATTTTTTACTGCCGATTACTGATCCCTGTGGATGGGTAAAGTCCTTCTGGCCTGCAAGTTATGAAGAAATTAAAGCAGTCCAGGGGTTTTTTCGAACCAAAACGGCGAAAGTACAACAGGTAAGAGAAGTGATTTGACTAATAATCAATATAATGATGATGTAAATCAAGGCTTAAAAACCACTGGAAGAACCGTGAACGGTCAATGTTGCTAAACGTTGGATCAAACAAGATCCGTGATTAGTCGAAAAAGCCGATATCAAATAAAATCAAAGCCAAAAAGACTACTGCAAAGACGGATCAAACAACGCGAAAAAGGCTGAGGTATACAGTATTTCGACTGGCCAATACCAGTATTTATCAGGTTTATTAGGAAAAAAAGCGAATATACAGAATATAGTTGTAATATAATGATCGGAAGTTACATGGTATAACGTGGTAAGGTGTGGCTGCTAAGAAAAATAAACCGAAAAACTGATAAAAATTACATAATGATAAGTATAATCATTATGTAATCTTTATCTGTTTTTTTAAGATCTTGGCGGCTCTCAACAAGCAGCCTTTCTGGAGTAAGTTCAATATCCTAGTTGTTCCTATCTTAGGCCCGATCAGAGGTCGCTCCACTCATGTGCCGAACCTAACTGATGAATTAAGTACGGCAAAAGAGCGGCGTCTGAATCAATTTGGTACGGCAGTTTTAGTTTGGTGCGGCAAAAGCGTTAAGTTCGACAGAGTCTGTCGAACTTTTGTCGAACTTAACTTAGGTTCGACACACGGTACGCCGTCTGAATCAGATGTCGCGCCAGTGTCGCTCCAAAGTCGAACTTATTCAGTTAGGTTCGGCACATGAAAAGTACGGCGTCTGAACCAGGCCTTAGTAACCCACATCATCAAGTTTTTGGTCACTGCCCCAAGCGCCCCAATTACAATTGGAACAACAGATACACTTTTGCAGTTCCACATGTTTTGTATTTTCACTTTTAAGTCCTGGTAGTGGTCAATCTTCTCATCTTTTTCTGCAATTCGGGTATCAAAGGCTGCTACATCGATGATTTGGCAAACTCTGCTCTCCTTTTCCAGTCGGGCCTGTTATGATCTAAATGATGGTCTGTTAACTTTGAATTCTGAAATCCCTTAGTAACTTTCGCTTGATCATTTTCCATCACTGCCTCAGGAGAATGATCGTACCAAGTTTCGTTGCACCGCAGATCGTAATTTTGGCAGAGTTTCCAATGAACAACTTTAGCAACCTGAGCGTGCCCGCCAGTTCTTATATTGCTTCTGAGCTAATTTCTTGCATTCCGCGGTTATATGGCTGACTGTTTCCTCCCTTTCACCACATAGGCGACGCATCAGTGAGACATCTTGCTTGTCAATCATGTTCCTGATGTAATTAGTCCGAAGGGCCTGATCTTGTGCAGCAGTTATAGGAGGCCGTCAGTCCCTTTCTTCAAAGTACCTCTTTTCAGCCAATCCTACGTCTGCGGGTCTCTAACTTCTTCCTTTAACTGCCCGTGTAATGTGTTTTCTCTATGTAACTGCTTAACCTTCTTCGACTTACACTTTCCTTCTCTACTTCTTCATCCAAGACATTTTCATCTTTTGTTGCCATAAGCAGCCTTTCAGGGCAGTTTACGACATACTGATACAAACTACCAATCTTCAACACTGATTAACCCTCTTCCTCCCTGTGATCTCTTGACATATAGCTTGTCTACATCTGCTTAAGGATGAAGCGATCTATAAATCGTTAACAGCTTCCTTGTTTTTCTGTCCATTGCCTTAATTCATCCTTACTCCATCTGATGATACATGCCCCAAATGGTACTAATGAAACTGCTCTTGAATTAATTGCATTCACAATATTTTCTCCTGTCTTGATATCTCTTGATCTTCTGGCTCTTTGCCAATACAGTCTGCTTTAGCTCCTCCAATACAACTGGAAGTAATTATTATTATTATTATCATTATCATTATCATTATCATTATCATTATCATTATCATTATCATCATTATTATCATTATCATTATTATGCATGAATGAATGAATGAATGAATGAACTTTTTTATTTATTTATCGTCGATGATGTGAGGAGTGGTTACCCAGTCTCCTTAGCCAGGGCCTCATGTATACAACGCTCGACTAAAGGAAAAAATTAAAATTAAAACAAACGACAGTAAGTTACTATGGGAAAATACAATGAGTAATCGATAAATATCATAACTATGAAGCACACCCTTCCCTCCTTTTCCAGCAAGTCAGGTCTATTGTGGTCTAAAATTCCACAGTAACTTCACTCGGTCATTTTCTATCACTGCCTTTGGAAAACGGTCGTATCTGGTTTGGCTGCACCGTTGGTTAAATTAGATTCTAGTGGACGATTTGGGCAACCTTGTCATTTTTCCAGTTTTTATACTGGTTTTGAGCTTATTTCTTGCGTCCTGCAGTTACATGGCTGACGATTTCCTTCCTTTCTCCGCATAGGCGACACATCGGTGAAACATCCCGCCTACTAATCTTATTTTTGATTTGCCCGAAGAGCCTGATCTTCTGCAGCAGTGAAGAGACCTTCAGTCTCTTCCTTCAAGATTCCTTCTTTCAACCAGTCCCATATCATGACTGTGAGTGTCTAACAATTTCAGTGCCCCTCACAAACTGTCCGTGTAATGACTTATCTTTGTAACTGTTTAACCTTCTTCAGATATTTTCATCTTTAGTAGCCATTAACAACCTTTCAGAGCTACCTCCAACGTACTTATGCAAACTGCCAAACTCGATGTTGACACAATCTTCGACAGTTATCAAGCCTCTGCCTCCCTTTGATTTCTTGACATAAAGTCTTTCTACATCTGCTCGGGGACGGAGTGATTTGTAAATTGTTAACAGCTTTCTTGTCTTTCTATCCAACGACCTTAGTTACTCTTTCCTCCAACTGATGACATCTGCCACATATCGTATTAATGAAACTGCTCCTGTATAATTGCACTCACAATATTCCCACCGTTCACAATATTCCCTCGATACTGAGACTATAGTTTAATGTCACTATGCTTCACATCATCTGCCTCCATTATTTCAAGGTATACGTATACCGGTCAGCTTTCTCAAGCTCCCCGATAGTTTGCTAATCTGGTAAGACAATAGCTTCGCATTTCTATACCTTTCCACGTTTCATGATTTTATAGCACAGCACACTGACAGTACACTTTCTAACACCGAATTCCATTCCAAAATCTTTGTTGAAAATTCGCACAGTCAGTTACCAGATCGTCCACTTGGTTGTCATTCTTTCCATATAATTTTATATCATACATAAATAGAAGATGATTGATAACGCCTTTTCTGTTTCCCAGATCATACCTAGTTTTGTTTGCCTCAATACCATAGAAAGAGGAATGAGGGCCAAAATAAATTATAGCAGTTTCATGAACTTTACGCGCGGAGTATGCAAATTTTTGCACTTACAAATCGAGCAAGATTTTCAGCATCCTGTTGGCAGGACGGCGAACAAATCTTTTTCAAGTAACAACTCTTTATACAAAAAAAAACTGTTTTGCGTTCAAAATAATGTTATCGTAATTGCCGAAAACAACGCAGTTTGCACGCAACTTAAAAGCTCAAGCGCCATTTTGAAGCAAGAATTTTCTCCCTACCCCAGATAGTATTTCATTGTCCAGTCGATAATTCCTATGATATGCCGTCATGAGGTCGCCAAAACGTCGGAACATTATCTCATTGGTTTTACGTGTTTATGCTTCTCAAAATAATTATTAATAACGAAAGATTTTGTCAAGAAAACATTTAGTAAGCACAAAACGTAGCACGTCATTAATAATAATGATATTAATAATAATAATAATAATAATTGTTGTTATTATCATTGTTACATTAATTGGATCAAGTAGCTATAAAATAGTTATAATATTAATTATAATATTAATTACTGAGGTAAAAGGTTTTGCTGGTTTAATTTTTTTGTTTGCTTTTACTACAGGAAAAAGTCGCTTCGTTAATGAAGGAAATACAAGAATTGCAAAATCAAGCAAAAAACAAAGTTAATGCTGAAATGAAATCTCTAGATGAGGAGATAGAGTCTCTGAAGACAGGGGAAGGTTTTTTGAACACGCAACTGAGTATAGCTATTGACTTGAAAAAGTCGTTTGAGAAACTTAAACAAGAAGTTGAAGTCATAACACTAGAAACTTAAAAGTAATATGGCAACTTACAGCTTATTCCGCGTAGTTCCTAGAACATATGAACATATGAAATCTCTAGATGAGGAGATAGAGTCTCTGAAGACAGGGGAAAGTTCTTTGAACACGCAACTGAGTATAGCTATTGACTTGAAAAAGTCGTTTGAGAAACTTAAACAAGAAGTTGAAGTCATAACACTAGAAACTTAAAAGTAATATGGCAACTTACAGCTTATTCCGCGTAGTTCCTAGAACATATGAACATATCATAGACATGGGTAAGAAAGATTAAACGTATGATGGTCGACATTGCGTTAATTGATAATTATAGATATCCAGTAAAGGGGGTTGAACAAGTCGAGACACGCCGCAACCCTGAGGTAATAAGCTCGGACTTGTTTGAACAAATTATTCAAAATGGCGACCATGCAGCCACTCGTTTGTGTCTCCCAAAAAATATGAATGGAGACTAACATTCAAAGTGTAAAAAAAGTAATTGCTTTCTATCTCGATTTTAGCGTTGAAATTTTCAATAGATAGGCGTTTAAATTTTTCGTACGGTTAGCTTGGTTCCGTGGGAACGGAACACCTCAGTCAGCTGGTCGAAAATTCGTCCGGTACCTCGTGTGAACATAGCCTTTGCTATATTCATTTGTGAATATAAATTTCATTAAATTGCTAGTTAAAAAGAGGCAACAGCCGAGTTTGGAATATGAAAAGTTTTTTTGATTTGCAAAGATAGCAGTCAGTCGGAAGAGCGCTTGACTACAGAGCGGGAGGTTGTGGATTCGATTCCCAGGCCCGGACCAATACTCGGGGTCTTAAAATATCTTACAAACTAAGAGTCTTTGCCGTGCAAGCGGCTAGACCTTCGCGTGTCTCCACTGACCACGTAAAATAGCGGTCCCGTCTCCTTTGGTAGGAGAAGTAAAATTAGTGTCCTCAATATTAGTAGTTTCGTGCTAACTACGTTGACACTCAAATAAAGAGATTTTCTTGAAAATATATATTCATTTTTGTTCAAGGTAAAAACTAGGTTTTAGTCTACGCTTCCTCTTGATTAAAAAGCCGCTAGCTGAACCTGAAATACTATTCATATTGTAAATTGTACAGCTTTTTTGCATACCTGGCTAGTTCACTGTTTCAGTACTTTTAGTTTTAAAAATAACAACAGAAACAATAGACTTCAAGCTAAAAAAAGTTTTTTTTATTCAATGTTCATTTAACTCTTAACAATTTCTGTTTATATTTCTATTGTACTCTTTTGTCTTAATGGTTGTAGAGAAATCATATCAAAATAAGTTCTCTTTTTCCGATTACTTGTATACTGCAGTGTTATTAACATTTTATGTAACCATAAGAATAAACGCTGTAAAATTGAAACCAAAGTTTAGTCCCGTTTAATCTACTGCAGCTGTACTTAGTGGTCTGATCCCGGTCCTACAGCGAAGTGACGGCTCTTCCCCGCAAGCGCATAACCATTTGAATCTAGTTTCCTCAATGGAGGGCCATTTGTTTCAAAATTATGACAGGATATCCGTGAGGTTTTTTGTCACTTATTATTGCGATCTTTCCTATTTTTCGCCATCTATGGGTTGTCTTCCCCAAGGATGTGTCTATTTTCTTCTCATACGTCCGTTCCACGTAAACGTTCGCTCAACAAACGGGCATATACATATATATATATATATATATATATATATATATATATATATATATATATATATATATATATATATATATCTATAACAGCTTTCTCGAGAAAGGTTGTCCGAAAAAGTGCACGCGCCAAACCTGAAAGGTATTGTGGATGATTTTGAGTGCACTGTTCTTCAAAGAGAAATTTGAAAGAATGGCACTGGAGGCCACGGACATATGTTTGCGAGTGCTGAAGGGAGGCAACAAAAGTAGGTGCCAAAGTAGGTTGAGTTTGATCGTCCTGTTCTGAATAGGACTGTTGTTTTGGACAGTGACTGACGTCTCGACAACCTCCTGCGGTAGTCATCTTCAGAGTCAAAGTGAGTTGTATCACGTCTGTTGGTGGTATTATACCCTGGTTATTGATCTGATTGGTCAATTACGTCGCGATGTTATTGGTCGTCTGTCAGGTAAGCCGTGTTCTTATTCATTCAAAATATTTCCCTGATTCATAACCAGCTATTGATGACCAAATATTGAAGAATTTTGCGGTTAATAAACCGATGACGTCAGAAGTGCAGCTTCCTTGCAGGTTAATGCAACGTTAACCGAGAAGACCTGGGGACGAGGTTGAGTTTTTTGGGTTGTGAAAACAAAAATGGCAGACATTTCACTCTTTCCAAGAGTAAGAACTAGGCGAAATAAAAGCTAAAAACAAGGCAGGAACAGCAAGAAGACAACTTGAAGGGCGACATTTGCTATTTGGAGAATATTGTCGGAGCTGAACAACTCTAAATGCGCACTATCGAAGATAAACTTAACATCAATGGTAACCTGAGATCAGGCGTTATTTTTTTTTTTGGCTTCTTTGTTTCTTTGGCTCGAGAGGGAAAAAAATAACGCCTGATACATTCATTTAACAAGCCGCTAACCGCCCCCTAATTTAAATAATGTAACGTCTGCTTGACCTGTCATGTTATGTCTCTTTTGAAATCAATTTTAGAGAAAAGAAAATTTTTAAGTACGTCCATGTTCAGCTGGCGCTTCCTAAAAAAAATTTTAGATGTGTAGTTTTTGTGATGAAATACTGCTAGCTGGAGCTGCCGTACCTTTATTTAAAAGTTACAAATAATAAAGAATTTACGTTGACTTCGTTCTGTGCCGAAAGCAGTGAAAAAAAAAAAATAGGCTGAAGCACCAAATTTTACGAACTGAAAGGTGTTGTGAAAGCGAAGATCGCTCAGAATAATTAGCAGGTTTCTGAAGGAGGAATTACAGTCAAACCAGGTCAAGATTCCATTCATGAATTGATTATTTGAAAAGTGAACCCGTTTGTCGCTTCTGTAACTTGTAGCCGGTATCAAATTGCATTCAAATGATCGGTGAATTTTTGACTGCAACTTTTTAGTATACGATGAGATGGAAAATATTTCAATGGATGAAATTTCTATTTAGGCATTCTTCAAATTCAAGAAAACTGAGCCAGCAGAAATTTTATAACGAACTCGCACGTGTATTCACTGCTCATTACGCAAGCAAAATTGCAGACTGAAATCAACAACAACTAATGGATGGCGGCATTTTGGCCAATTGGAACAGTGCAAATCATCCGTATTGTTTCCTATCCAATCAGAAAAAAGTCCATATTCTGGCTTTTTTACATGTGATCCGACAAAGAAATGTATAATGCCCTCCTCCCGTGACAGACATAAAGGGATAATAGGGAGAGGGCATGATCTCAGGCTACATCAGTGGAGGTAAGCATGTTTTAGCTATTTTTTGAAACTAGGAATTATTTTGAATGAGTAATAAAACAATTATTGAAGTCGGCTTTTGTATCATACGAAGAATTATGGGTCGGAGGCTGTTATCCGCCTCGATCTCCATAATTTTTCATAAGATACTCAGCCTCATTTATTAATTGTTAAATGTGATTAGCTATGCAGACTCGTAATGTAATTGGTGTGTTTCGATCCGTCTGTTGTCACAGTTAAACGGTCGTCTATTTTTAGTCAAATTGTCAGTTCTTCAGTCATTCTCTCGTAGTTAGTTTTGCTTGATCTGGTCAATAAGTCGTTTGTACCGTGTTGTGGCTTTTGTTCTAAGTTAGTAAACCAGATTTCTAAAGTAAGTCTTTGACAGTAGTCCGCAGAATACGTAATGCATGTCGCAGAGTCCCAGTCGATTTTGGTGTTTCGTCTGTGTAAGTGGTGTTCAGCAATGCGATTGTTGACGTCACCATTTCTCGTCGCGTTGTGTTCGGTCAGTCGTGTGCTAAGATTTCTGCCGGTTTCACCAATGTAAGTAGCCTGGCAGTCGTAGCATTTGATCTTGTATATTGCTCCCTGTCGGTCCTCCGGTTGTCTTTGTAGGTGCGACAGCTACAATCGTTAGGAAGAGTGTATTGATCATATCCCATATTGCCTTTTGGGATTGTCGCGTGCACATCTTTCCCGACACCCTTTTCTCGAAATAGCTGCATGTATAATGCGTCGTAACAAGTCTTTTAGTCCGGCAGAATAGGAAGGTGGGTTCGCTTAGAGGTATATAGTATTTTTTTTACTCGCATTTTCTGTGTTTCTCTCGTCCCAAATTACACATTTTCAGCAACTGTCAGTTGTGTAGTCTCAGGGAATTTGATTTTTTTGTTATTAATCAAAAGCCCCACAAATTTGTTGAATTTGGATGAGATGAAGCCTATTCGTCACATGCCAATACGTGTAAAAAATGACCCATCACCTCTACATAAACTTACCGTTTCGAAATTGTTATAGGGTATAAATACTACAATTATAAATTTTCCCGAAGGTTTCGCTTCAAAATTAATAATAAAGGAAAAATTTCGAAAATGTTTTTGAAATGCTCTTTTTTTTTTAATAGTTTTCTTCAATCACCCTTTCCTTGACATGTCTTACCCAGCGTTTTAGGCAACGCTGGTTTCTTTTCCACAAAGAGCAATATAACTCAACATAGTGCGCCATTCAAGAGAGGATAAAGGGGACAGAGAAGGCATCCTCCATACACATCCTATTCCATAGGATATTCGTCTCGAGTTATTAAGTCCATAGATCCCAAGGGGAATTAGACAACAGCCAATCACATAGCGCGAATGTGTTCCGAATTGACGCAGAAAAAATGTTTTGTCGACGAAAACGACTAAAGAGAGATTTCTGCTAAAGCTGTGTCAGCGGAACGGAAATTAGAAAAGAATCGCCTTTCCTCTCTTATATAGAGCTAACAGTACAGCAGGGAAAACCTTAACACACTGAATATTCTCTCAGGATCATTTATAATTTACAGTTTGAAGAGAGTAATTTCTGGTTTGTTATTTTTATTCGTTAATTAGTCTTTTATTATTCAACAATAATAACACTTGGCGTCCTACTTGCTTTATTATACAAACGACCGGTTTCAATAGACCGGCGAAATTTCTCATTTTATTAAAGCACTGAGGTTACGACAACTCCGAGTTAAACTGATTTCACGGGTTGTCAAAGAGTCCAGCGATCCCCTTTTCCCAGGTGAGCGCCGACTCATTTCGCTTCAATATTCAGAAATGCTCTTGATCTCTTTACGCTTTCATTGCCTTTCGCCCGACATGTTTTGCACGGCGTTTAGTCATGCGAAACCTCCACGAAACATCCACGCAGCGCGCGAGGTAACTCTATACCGATTCTAAAACTCGAGACGAATTACCTATGGAATAGGGTGTGTATAGGGGATGCCTTCTCTGTCCCCTTTATCCCTTCTTGGCGCCATTGTTATAACCACAGCCGGTGGAGTGGCACAGACTCTCCAAACTGACGTTAATTGTCACTTTGCTCATCATCAGAGACCTCCGTTTGGGCAGCTCTAGTACGTTCGTTGCAACAATCATGCAGCACCACCTGGACGTGACATGCAAAACATCGTACATGCAAGCCACAGCCCTTGGAGGAGGATGAAATCCGCGAAGAACAAAAGCATCTGATGATCTGACGCTGTAGGAGTCGTAACAGGGAGAGTGATCGGCTGTAGAGACTTAGATACCTCATCCCTTCCCCAGCCATAATTTGTGGGAATTCTGGCTGCTGCTGTAGGGTGCACCTCCAGATGGAGCGTTGGTAGTGTGCTTTTTTACGTTCCCTTTGAAAGGTTCATTTGTTGGAGGCAAAGCATACAGTTTGGGTGTAGTTGCAGCTGCTCCTTTACTCCCTGTCTGTCAGTTCCAAACTTTAATTCTCTATTTAGTCATGGAGTTGTTTCATGCACTTTGTAGTTTGCTAAGACAAAAGCTGTGGGTTGGTGAAATGCATCGTGAAAGTCAGCAGTCGTATTGCCAAGGGAACTTCAGCTGTATTTCCCTCAATAAAGAATTTTTAACCTTCTTTCCTCTCAGATACCGTGGGAGACGGCCGTTGTCACACCCTGTAAGTGCATAGGCTGGTAACATGTCGGGTATTATGGTGGCATACTTTTTTACTTTAACAGTTATGTCCACGTCGGCTCTGCATCTCTTTGGTGACTGCATCACCATGGGGATGTTTAGACCTCTATCAAGGTAATACAGCAGCAAAACTTTGATATTTGTGTCGCCTGCTTTGTTCTTCTCTTCGACCAGTGCTAAATATATTGCTTGTTCTGTAACGATTATGTCTGCTTCTTCGTGATTTGTTTTGAGGTCGGCTCTCTAAATCACCCTAAATCCTAGGGAAATTTCTGCCGGTAATGCATTTTTGGCCAGTAATAACTACCTTGTAGGGATAACCTCCCTACAAATAAATTGTGGTGACGTGACCTTTTTTATCACGAGCGTTAAAATGGTGGAGCTCGACGCACTATAAAAATAGCAGTGAAGAGTAATTTCTCCACTACTGCAAGAGCGTCAGTTGATGGATCAGTAAATTAGGAGTCCTAGGCAAGCTGTTAGAGCAATAAAAAATATCGTTATATTCCATGACTTTCACTCAACTAAACAGACACTGCCATTGGTTGATTCTTGGTCACGTACTCTTAACTAAAATCAAATGTACCCCGATCGTGATACATTGAGCAATGTGCCCCGCTCGGGCTACATTACAGCACGTGATCAAAGCATGGTGGAAAGTGGTGTGACAGAAGGCGGGAAAAGCACTACCAGTTTTCGTGAATGAACCTAACAACACAAACACGAAGCCTCAAGCTAAAAAACAACGGTTTTTAAAGTCATTCTAGAAGAGAAAAAGCAGCTAGTGGAGGAAAAAGATGCAGATAATATAGGCAAAGTACTAATTCAGTGTTTTTGAGAATTAGTTTTGTGTTGTGATAATAAGTACCGAGTCGACTATTTTGGTTCGCTCCGGTTATTCTTTTGTTGCTGTTGAAGTGAAAGTCTAGAAATATAACCGGAACACTTAGTCTATGTCAGGTCTCTCGGGAAACAAGGACACTCGGGAAAACAAAACTAACTGTTTCCCTCGGGATATGACATTAAGTGTATACCATGTACTAAAGGGCAAGGTTCACAGCAAATGTAGGTCGTTGTATAAGAGGCATCGAATTATAACGTCAGCTATAAACCCCTTCATGTACGATAAAGCTGAAAGTAACTGATTGAATCAAAAAATGTCCATAGTAATTTTGTGAAAGGTTTGGTTCCCATTCATGGTCCTCAAATTAGTGGTGGTTCTTCAAGGCTCTCCAACAACTGATTTGTTGGAATCTACGGATTGTCTTTTGAAAGACTGTGAACGTTACTCATCAAACAACACAAACTTTTGCATCACATCTAAAGGACAGAGTCTAGCCAGCCAATATTGTGACACGGTACCTCTCTCAGCACTGTCTGAGGTTACATTCAACAGAGAAACAAATAGGCATGTACAAGATTACCACTACCTCTTGTTACACGATGATGATGATACCAACCAGCTTTACCTAGCCTAAAGAAAAAAACTAATGGGAAAATGGCACCTTATGCAGAGCCAACAACACCTAAGAGAAATTTCTAAGGAAGCTCCTTTCCCTATCACAAGGCCTAAAATCTCAAAAGGACCTATCAGTGAGAACGAAGGTACGAGCGTAAATAGAGAATCCTTAACGAGCTACAGGATTTGTGCAGGCCCGTCAGTTTTTTGCCCAGCGTATTACCAGACGCCTCGCACGTCTGGCTCGCTGGCTCGCACATTGTGTATTATTATCATCTCTGAAGGTTACTTTTAAGGTAAATTTGTTTAATGATGATGATGATGATGATACCTTTATTAAAGTGTCAAAACTGTAATAGCGGTGTATAACCACTAAGTGGGGACACTAAAATAAATTTAAAAAATAAATCAATTAATAAATTAATTAAAATTAAGAAAAACTATGTACAGTATAAGCAAGTGAGAAATTCGAGAGAACTATATACTATATGTACAAATGTATCCATTATCTTATAAAAAATAAGAAATAAAAGATTAAGAAGTGCAAAGAGAGCAGTTAGAGCAGTTATTGTCATCTAATAGCATGCTACAATCCACTTTTCTGATGTTATATTTGAAGGAGGACAATGTGGAAGCTTTTTTCACGTTACTAGGAACAGAACTCCATACCCTTGGGCCCATATACCTGAGCGAGTGCTTTCCAAAGGAGACTGTGTTGAATCTGGGTATAGTGAAGTCATGATTGCGCAGTTCATACTTAATTGCAGGCTGTTCAAAGAGAGTGCTAATGCAGGTTGGGCACATGTTGTTTTTAACTTTATACATGAGAATAGCTATGTCCTGTAGTCGCCGGTTGTGTAGAGTCGATAGCCCAGCCATAGATAGTAATTGACCATAGGACGAATGTTTATCACAATATATAGCCCTAAGTGCTCTTTCCTGGATACGCTCTAGTCGTCTAGAATCACTAGCACGGCAAAAATGCCATATAAGGTGACAGTAGGTTAAATACGGGAGAACAGCTGCCTTATAAAACTGTAACTTAGTTTGTGTGGGTATAAGGTTCCTGAACCTCATGAGAACGCCTACCCGCTGGGCGCTCTTCTTAGAGATACTACTTATATGTTCATCAAAACGAAGATTGTTATCAATACAGACACCTAATAGCTTGAGACATTCAGTGGATCTGACTTCATGATTGTCAATCATAATACTGTCCATAGACTTCCTTCCGCAACCAAGTGCCATTGTCTGGTATTTGTCCAAATTTCCCTTTAGTAAAGTAGCTCTGTACCATGAAGATGCTGACTCAGCGCAAACAGCAAGATCATCATGCACACCAGAGAGGGTGCTGCGAACGACATAAAACTGGTGGTCAACTGCATACATATTCATGTTCGCATCAACAGTATAAGTCAAATCGTTTTGGAAGATGTTCCAGATGAGAGGTCCTAATGCAGAACCCTGTGGGCATCCCCTGGTCACCCTCTGCCACTCGCTCACTACAGATCCTAGCTTGACCCTGTTATAACGGTCTGTGAAGTAGGAGCCCATCAATCGCAAATGTCAAATTTTAATACATAATACTGTGAAGAACCGGATTTTGTTCCACTGAAACAAAACTTGTTCTATTCCAGTTTAACTATAAACTGACGACTAAACTTCAGAATACCTTGCCGTCTGATTGCTCCAAACTGACCGTCACCTACCCAAATGTCCAGACGAACTTTATCCACTCTTCCTGTTCCATTCTGACAACTGATTCTAAAGATCCACAGTTCGACACAGTCAGCTGGTCAACATCAGCTTTTCCGTAAGATAAGATAACATAAGAACTTTATTTTAGCACGATAAGAAGATCAGCATTGCTAGTGGGGTCGTGCATACAACAATTACAGGAAAACTAAGGAGTACTGAAAACAAATGTACAATTAAAAATTAAAAACTGTTAAAAATATTTGCAACCAATGTCTCCTTTCTTTAGCTGTAGCTTAAATAGGTTGTGCAAATGTACAATCAAAAATTGAAAACTGCTAAAAATATTTGTAACCGATATCTCGATCCGTTTTCAGCTGTAAAAATAGGTTCGAAATTCATTTTATCAGTATCAAATTTTGCAAGACGGCGTTTAAATTCTTTCAAGGCTTTAGCCCTCGTTTCCCAGTTTGTTAAACTGTTCCAATGGAGTTTCTGAATAAATTCGTTTCTCGTCTTGGAAGAATGACGTTCTCAGGCATTTCTTCTGTCGGGCCTGAATTCTTCT